>OY720167.1:26574275-27147728 GCA_963082805.1 Hemicrepidius hirtus
ATATTTTGGTGCTTCCACCAAATGCAAGATTTAGGAACAGAAAATAGTAGTAAAAGGTTTTAATTAGTTTGACGCTTCCACCATGTGTAGAACCTAAATGTTATCGTAGCAACAAGAAAATCCTAAGATATTTTAGTTATTTTGGCGCCTCCACCAATTCCTGGATTTAAGGATTACTATTTCTTTGCTTGCATCCTTATAAGCACCCCTTCCCTTCGTTCCTTTGCGGTAAATGGTATATCCCAGAGACCTCGGTTCATTCTACGAGTTTCTCTTAACATTTCCTAACTTCTTTCTGTCACATTTACTTCCTTTGCCCTACTTGTTCGTGGTCTGTATCTGTAGATCAAGTTAGCGTCGCAGACATCTTTTCTGCATTAATTATTTTTACACTTCATTTACCTTTTACCTTAAATAATTTACCCTGAACTGTTTTAACTCTTAAACCCAGTAATTTTAAAAATAAATGAATTTAGAACGCGATAAGAATGTTCGCGTGAGCATTTCCTATTTGTGCAATTTTCGAATCACACGGCAAATTAAACTTAAATTCACTTACCTATCCTTTTTCTTGAAAATAAGAAAGTAACTAATGGTGAACAAGAACGAAGTCATTGTTACATTCTAGCGTGATGTTAGACGTGTTTGCAGGAATGCAACTTTAGTTTTGATATACCTACGATATTTAGTTTACATTGGGTGCACAAAGTACCTAATTTAAGGAAATACATAATTTCAGTTTCCGGGAGGTTTGAATTTGATTGAAAATGTTTAAACATAACCAGACGACTTTGTTTTTAGCAAAACAAAAACGGTGTTTTAAAAATGCTGCAGAATGTTCATTTAAAAATTCCAATGTTCTCGATTACAATGAGTACAATTATTTTTGAGTATCATCGATGCCTGCGTCCTAACATGATGGGTTCGAATTGGTTTTTTAACTGGTGATTGTTTTATTGCTGTGCAGCCCCTCAACAGTTCTTTTAATGGCAAACGAAAACGTAAAAAGGAATTATTATTAATAAAAAGGGGTTGATGAAAAAATAAAAGTTTCTCTTGCGGGAAGGGTTTGCTTTATATTTGTTAACTCCGAATAAGAGAGTTTATGGTTGACACTCCACCAAATGTAACCAATACTCGTAATGTTAAAAATATATTAAAAAAGTTTCAAGGAAGTTACTTAAAAGTATTTCAGGAGTATATTAAATTCTTATTTTCTCCGAGGATTTTTTAAATTCGTTTTCATTTGTATAACCCTAGTTTTGTATTCCTTTTTGTGTTTCTCTAGTCAAGGATGAGTGATAAAGAGAACCTGCAGAAGAGAGCACTTTTAAAGTCGTTAGCAAAGTATTATTCGAGGTAAAAGTGTATGCATTTGAAGTAGAGCTATAAATTACAAAAGATGTTCCGAAGTAACGTTAATTCGTAAGTTTGTAGTCACTTAATCTTATTGTTAGACCACATGCGAGTTGGGAAATGCACTTGCCAAGTTTACTAACACACTTCATAAGTAATCGTTTCCAAGTTTAGTCCTACATCTCGGTCCTGAGGGGTCTCGCGCCTGCGGTTCTAGAAATGTGGTCTGGTCAGAAAATATGAAAAAAATCAAAATCAAAGGTTTTAAACAGCTTTGTATGTGTAGCTTTTAAATTGGGGAATGAAGAGACACATCTTCGTTTTCTTACTTTTCCTTGTTTACGCTAGAAGGAGCTCACGTCTCTCACATTTTTGTGTACTCTGTTTTCCCATCCGTAACCGAATCAAACGGAGCGAAAAAGAGATGTCTCATCCTTCCTACTTTTATACACCGAATCATTTATTTATTATCCATAAAACAGGAACAGAAAGGAACTAAGATGAACGACTTTCATGTAAAAATATTTCATTAGTCTTTTCACATGTGGAGGAATTTCTAGGAAAAGCTTTCCTGGTTACGAACGCTCTTAAAATGTGAAATATGAAGAGACAGCAGGTAGGGTAGGGGAGGTAAACACACACACACACACATGTATATACACCGAAAACGGGCCAGGAAGAAACTATCATAAATCATAAACTCGGCAAATCAGTTTTCGAACTTCTTATCGAATATTTGAATAAGGTATTTTGTAAAGTTTGAATGCTTGCGCTGCCGCGGCCGAGAATGGAACTTCATCGATTTTCTATAAGAGCGTTCTCTCATCAAAATTCACTTAAAATCTGAAAATGCATTCCCGAATTTTATTCCGGGGACTTTTTATTCAATTACGTTGAATGCGCGTTTTTAAAATAACACCGAGCCCCCGTCATAAAATCATAACGTGTGAAAGGGGAGAAACTATAAAGATTCGATTTATATTAACATGAGGAATTTGCTAAAAGCCCAAGAGCTTTTTGTCCATTAAGTAATTAAATTTTTTTATGCGAATTGAAAGGTGTTGGGTTGCGCGAATCCCTCTTGACGGCGGAGGATGTAAAAAGTATTTTAAAAATTCCGCCGCCTCTGTACATTTCCATCAAAAGCTTATTTCAATGCGTGCTTAATAAATTTTTACCGAAAAGGACATTAATACTCGAGAGAATTACAAAGCTTTGAGTTCGCTCGTAAAACAAGGTCAATATTTAATTAGAATTCACAAAGCTAACCCAATTTGCACCTTTGCCCCGTTCGACTCGGAACCCCATATTTCCACATTATTTAGTATTTTCCTCTATCCCCATGGGGTACACGGCCATAAATTAGACTTACCGCTGCTACCGGCTGGACCAACAATTCATGTTTAACCCGCCTTATACATAACAGCCAAATTATTGCATTATATTAATTAAAGTATAAACACAAACTACTAACTCGCTGCGGTTGGATAAAACGTGTTATGAATGCATTTTGTTAACCCCATACGACTTAACCTTTAAAAATTACATTTTCTAGCGGCTGCCGCAAAATTAACAAAAGCCTAGAACTTCACAAAAGCTTCTCTAAGTACATTTTGTGCTTCACATCGTTGCGATGTAATTTTAATTCTCTGGGTTTTGCCTATTTCGCTACGAAATTTTCATGAAAATTTACATTTCTACCTAAATAATATGAATATTCACTACTCTTCACATTTTTTTCACGAAAGATTACGAAATAATTTGTTGATCTTAATCGTAATAGAAGGAAATTATGAACCCTGAAATAATACTAAACAATCAATATGTCTCTGAAAAATCGTTTAAAAGCTTAAAGGATGAGTTTAAAGGGTTACCCCCATTTTTCCCTAAGACAAGCAAAAATTAAGAAAATTTTATTTGGGCAGGACTTTATACCATATTTACCCCATTTTCCCTTACTTCTTTTCCCTTCCACCACCTAGGGGTCTGTAAATTTTTTTATATTTCGTTGGAAATAGTTTAAAACTTTAGGGATGAAACTAAGATCGATGGTCGTATTATTTTTTAATCTAGCCAGGGTGGTACCATGGATTATAGGGTTTGCCCGCGCTTTCCCCTGTAACGCAAACAAAAATGAAGAAATTCTTATTAAATCTTACACCTGCAAGGACCTTTTGTATCTTTCGATGTCGTTTCTAAATTTTGATGAAGTCCTTCATATTTTTCTAATCGGCGATAACCTTTACGTCTTTCTCTAGGTTACACATTTTTCGCTACCCTATTTCAGTTCTTCCTTCGCTAGCTTGATTTGTCCAGCATGTTTCCTATCTGTTCCGCTCTGTTCTTTCATCTTTATCTTTAATATCCGTGCATACTTCCCTCGTGTATACTTTTGCAACTACTAGGTTTGCTACCATGTTGCATTAACTAATATTGTTTTCCTGAAAATTCTGTATTTTATTCCTGGATTCAATTTTATGACTAGAGCGTTATTATGTAACCCATTTTCGTCCTGTATTACTGCATTGTTTTATTAAATGAAAACCAATATTCAATACCTTCTAATTACGTTACAATGCAACTGCAACAGGCCATTAGAATAATAAGAATAATAATAAGGAAAATGAGTACCTTTGTGTTGCATATTTAACCACCCCTGTTCTACATCAATTTTCTATTATTCCTTTGACATAAACTTAGTTATTCCGGAAATGCATCGACAAAGCTGGTATAATAATTGCAACGTGGTATTACCTCGTATGTTTTCGTTCGTTATGTAGGGAAATATTATCATGATGCTTGTTTTCTTTATATATTTTGGTATAAAAAGGAATCCATTAGTCCTCTTTGAAAGCTTAACATCATTAAAATGAAATCGCTTTGTTTGTCACAACCGACTGTGAAGAGTTTTTTATTCCTTTTGTTTTTTCGGATAAGTCTCAACAAAAAAATATCGCTTATTGATTTTTATAACTTTTTAAGTATCACTGCTTTTGAATAAATAAGTAAAAAGTTTGTTTTTGATTAACTTCGTTTATGATTGTGGAGGGTGAGAAATTTAGGACACCGCCACGGAAACCAATTACAAAATAATACTCCTGCAATGGACAATAATGGGCGTCTGTTTTCAATTACACGAGGCCTTGTATGTCCCTGACAAATGGTTATTATTGGGATTTGCGCGGATTTCGATTCACGCTACCAAATAGACCGACGTGCATTGTGATTATCAGAACAAACATACTCACTGTTGCAAATATTACAAATAGTTTTATCTCGATTTGTTACTACAATAAAATTATTTTTATTGCATGTAATAAAACTTTCAATTTAATATTTTTTTGGTGTTCCCATACGTATTTGTGTATTACGTCGAGAATTATTATCAAATTTTCCGTTTAAACAGAACAAAAATTTTAAATGTAAAGAACTATAAACGAAACAGGGTTAATTTTGTGGTCCAAGGAAGAGAAGGGATTATGTAAAAACGCCATCCTCGTTTTTTGCGATTCATTTGTAATTCCATTGAGATCTACAGCAATATAGTTAAAAAGGGATAGATGAAAAAAGTTAAGAATTGAAGAAGGATAATGGAGGGCTAGGGGCAATATTTTAAACACTTTTTGGGAAAAAGTGACCAGCAATTCGCTAGAGAAGGGAAAACACTAAAAAGCATCTTGATCTCTGGATCCCCATTTTAATGCTCTTCCGAACCCCCTTCGTTTCCTGATATTACGATAAGCACAGCCCCGCTCCATTTTAATGTAGGTAGCTGGTCCAAAAGCCCTTGTCCCTATTTGCTACATCTTAACCTTCAATAATAATAATAGGTATAGTCAATGGAACAGAGGGGCAAAGTGCATTATTGGTTTCCATGCCAACACAAATATTTCCTCCAACAATGGCTGCAGCTGAAGTAATTGTTGTAAACAACTATTGTTCTCAAGAGGGTCTTTTCTTCGACTAGCTAACGTTATTGTAATGTTTGACATCGAAAACGGTTAGTTTCCGAAGTTACTATCTTCCATTGTGAGTTTATATTGTAAAACTGCATGGAATTTTATCGAACGATACAAATACTTTAATTAGATGAAAAAGAAAAGCAACCTTATTTAAATATCGTGTAAGTGTCGGAGGAATGGTGATCGAAGTTTTGAAATCGATTTTCCGTCATGGTAGCGCGAGCACCGATCGTTTTAGGCAGGGAAAGGCGTTCCAGTTCTGAGACAGGATACTAGTAGCAAAGTTCAAAAGGGGTTATGCAGGAAATAGTTTTTCCGAAACTCCATTCCGATAGCAGATTAAAGTAAAGCCTTTTATTTTGCCGGAAATTGCTCTCAATACTCTAGGCGATAACAGCGTCATTTACGGTCGTATCGCGGCGCTCGGATACACATCAAGACCATATTGACTTCATTTATTCTCAAAATAGATCCATAATACACCGCTCCTGAACGTACAAGTAGGCATCTTTCATAATACTCACAAGTATTTCCAATGTTCGTCAATTCAAGCAGAATATTTATGAAATAAGAATTTTCTTCATATTACCTACTATTTCCTCTCCGACAAACGGATTTCTATCTTTATATCCCCTGAAAATATTCAAATTATTGAAACTAACAAAAAATTCTCTTTATGGACGAGTTGTAATAAAGCTTCCATCTGAACTTCCTTTTTTCGCTGAAGGATTATTTTATGATTCAGGCATTGCTCCCTGTACGTATCTAGGACCCACAAACTTTCATGTTTGTCACAATCTGATTAAAACTACGGTGAAAGAATGATAATTTTACTTCAATTTATTAACGTTCATTGCAATTCTCTTTTACCCCGGAAAACTTATTGATTACTATTCACGGATGTACTTGCATGCATTTATTTCTAAGAACAATTCAAAAGGCCCTCCAATTCGGCCCTTTTCTGTCCCCTTCCTATAATGAGCCCGACTCGAATATTCACTAAAATAGATGGTTTCTCAAAGATGGTAAAGACGTATATAAAGATTGTGAAGACATGAATGGAGGTCTTGACCCTCCACATTTCCGACCAACCTATACTCCTGGGAATTTAAGTTTTCCGGTTTATTTTTCCTTGTATTTAACGTGGATGGAAAATTCTTGAATATTAAATTCTAAACGTATTTTAAACAATTTTTTATAGTTCTATGAATTAATATTACCTTGGCTTTGCAGATGTATCCTGCATAAACTTTTATCAAGATTAAAATATCCGATACAGTTTTTTTAATTCGCAAATAACCAATTTTCAATTAAATTCAGTGGTCTTTGAAAATATCTTTTTTAATACATCGCTCTCACTAGAAGTTATAATTACTTACCACGAAACGACATTAAACATTGATCACCATCATTAATTATTTACCTTCGAAGTAAAATAAGCACTAATTACAAGTTTAATTTACTTCACTTTGATTACAGACACTAAAAACACTGTTTTACTTGTTTAATTGAATCATTCCGCTAGTTCTTCGTTCTAAAGCTTCAGGAAAAAATTGTTTTGTCTCTCTTTAACGATTAATAATGTTCTTTAATTTATTCCATAAGTTTTAACAAGCATTTAGTCAACGTGTATGTTTGTGTCAGTTTTCCTGAATATATTAATAAAAGGAAATAACTTTATGTTATAAGTATAAAAATTTGTATGTGAAAAGGTTTTTTTTTACCAGCTCCATAAATATAAATTGCTATCGTGACTAAACATGTAAATGCGTGCCTATCTATGTATCGTTACATCCGAATGCCAACCAATGTTACTAATCAATGTCAACCGAACATTCTCGAATTTGTGAACAATATCTAATCAATTGTTTGTTGACACCAAATTTGAAGAATGGACATCATACCCTTCATAACTCAAATTCCATTACTATTCGAAACCAGAGGCGTCTCGTAAGGGAAGCTTGCTTTGCTTCTTTAATAGTAAATAGGTACCTACAAGTGATAGTCAGTAGGAACAGTTTTTCTGTGACGTAATGACCCGTGGGGGAGTGTACTAGCCATGGCAAACATTCATGGACTAGTTTAAACTTACGGTTATATTATTTGAAAGAAAGGTATTAGTGAAAAAAGTAACAACCTATTAAACGAAAACGATTCTTCAGAAACATCGCTTGCGGATTTAAATATCATTTGGTAGACAGAATAGATTAAAAAAGAAATTGAATACAAAGTTTACAGAAAAGAAAAGTTATAAATCTTAACTTAATCGAATTAAAAGAAATACATTTTTTTAGTTTTCAATGAATTTTTGTTTAATCTGATCGAATAAGAAATAGGACTCTCTCGGGTTATATCGTAATTTGTTATTAGTTTAACTGTCAAAACTCGAACTTAAATGAAAAGCTCGCTTTTTTCCCTTTTGTTCGAAGGAAAACATTGAGTTTTCTTTACTTTTATTTTCTACCCGAATAGAGTTTAATGAAACAAGCGGACTACACGTATTTTCTCGTTTTTTGTTTGTCCAGCAGTAGATTGAATTAGTGTTGTTAACAAGAGTAAAGCTGTGCTTTCCGTGTTGTAATTGCATAGAGATTGAACTATTAATTGACTAGAATAGTTAAGCAGAGCCTGTTCCGAATGGTGTTCCAGTTCTAATCTGACTCAATTACCATTGTAATCAGATTCCAACTTATCCGTCTTAATTTTCGAGTGACCCGTTTAAGACGTGTATTCTAACAAACCCTTGTCTCTTTCCATCTCTCTCACACGCAAGAAGAAGAATTCGCATACTTCTTTGGTCTCTAAAAGCTCGCGCTGTTTACTAAAGATATTAAGTTTTCTTTTGTTGTTCCAATAGTCTACGACCACTTGTTGAACCGAATCGCTGCTCTATGCATGAGTTTACCATACTTCTTTATTAGGGAGGATTCGCTCGCAAAAAATCGAACACAGACTTCGTACATCCCATCAATCTGCGACGCTATGATAAAGTCGCTTCGAGACTTTAAATTAGCAACACAACGTGTGGAGAATTTCGAAAAAGTGATTAGGAAACTGGATGGAAGGACAAGATACCCAGAGAATTACTTTCTTTGTTCTGTCTTCCAACTTGACAACACTTTCTGATGAAATATGCTAATAACCTGGCCCGTTTTCTCGCATGAGGACAATAGGGATTGTCTTTAAACTGTTGACACTAGATGAAATGTATTCTAATGTATAATATAACTCTGAGGATCTCGAAATTATTAATGTGTAGGTACATCGATTGAAATGGTTTAATCATGTCCCGTCACAGGATTAAACATGCGCTAAATTGAAGGAATCCATTTAGAAACCCTGAAAATCACCTTTGAAACCACACAGAGTCAAAATTAACCGAGTCAGATAATGATCGTTGTAAGTTGTGCGCGATGAACCGGTGATATTTCATAGGGAATTTAATAAAGATTTTGGTGGGATTTAACGTCACTGTGTTTGGAGAGAAAATATTGTTTCCGAGGCAATTCATTTAATTGAAATTCAGGAAAACGCGATTCCTAACAATAAAATAACAAAAAAGGAACGCAAGAGAGACGAATGGGGGGATATAATGAAATAAACATCTTTGAGGGATGTTCTTCGTCGATCTGATTGATGGTTTTAATAATTTTCTTGCGCAACAAAACGGATTCAAACAAATGTAGGCAATCTCTGTACAAATTACGGCTTCGGATACATATAGACAGAAGAATAAAGGAGGATACAGGATATAGAGAGGTTCATATAGCCCGGGATCAGAGGATCATCCTTCAGGATATGAACGGCGAACCAACGCCCTCCTGTTTATATTAAACATATTGCCCAGATTACGTCATAGATACGGTTGGTTACGGCGCGTACGTTTCCGTTGATGCAGTTCTCGATTCTTTTTTCCCCTATATTTCGCTCCGTTAAATAAATAATAAATACCCTCCGCGGTTGGATATAATTCCCTGTATCTACGGGTCTATTGTGCTATATCCAGTAATCCGTTCAATATTTCAAAGCAAAGCCTCCAAACTACGTTAGGTACAAAGCTCAAATAAGATAAAGATCGAGTCGTAAACAAGTTATACGAAACAGAGCTAGGGATTATTGCGTTACGTCTTGAAATATTCCGGCAACTATGGGATGCTTCGCTTTCCGATCACGTTCGCCATGGAATCTTGCGCTACTTCGATGTTCAGCTGTTGAGAACAGCTGTCAGCGGCCATATTGCGACAGTTATGCTCGCTTGCTCGCAAAATGGTAGACATTTCCTACTGCATATGACACGAGCGGTTATGGCGGGAAACGTTAAACTCTTATTACTACATGCTCTTCAGGAAACATAACATTTTTAATATCGGAAAACTATACTTGATGTACCCGATTACATTGTCAACAGATCGGAAACCAACTCGTTATTGTACATAAAATGTCGCATCTTTAGAAATTCTTTCCTATTTGATCTGAAATCTGATCAAATATTTAATCATCTGCAAGCAAATTCTCTTAGCCCTCTTCGCACTTATTACGACCTGCATGAGGAGAACTCGTATAGCATAGTTTGCCAAAAATGTTTTAATAGCAATCGGGTCCAACAGATTCACGTGCCTTCCGAAGCACAACCGGTTGCAAATGTGTCAAACTTCGACTTTTCTGGTATTTTGCTTAGGTCTTCTTATTCTTGTTACCAGTTCAATTCCTTCTATTCCAAAGTCATCCCTGACTACCTTTTTTAAACTTTTTATTGCATTCAGAGAGTCTGGAATATAGGATTTCCTGGCCCTAGATATATTGCTACTCGTAACTTCCGGGGTGTACCTTCCACGTAGATATTCTTTCACCTCTTCTTGTGATGGGATACGATAGATTAAAATCAGAGAAATCTGTATTAGTAAGTAGTATTAGTAAGTCTGTATTACCAGAAAAACGCCTTGACAATTCGATATTCGTCCAATTAAATTTCTTTTGCTGCAAATAACACATAAAAAACCGGAAAGGTATTCAGTTTTATTCGAACAAGTCACATTACGTATTTCTATTTACATGGAAAATTGGTTGTTTTTATAAATATTACAATAGGTATACAAATTTAAACACAATTTAATTAATTTTACCCTTTTAACAAACCTTCCTGTACAATGTAGATTTAAAATATTCATTTATTAACCGTAGGCGTTATCCTTTGTATTACAAATTGTAATATAAAAACACAAATGTCATAACATAGGGGGAAAATATAATAAACGAAGTTTAATATTAAAATCTACATACATATAAGATTGTTCAATGCAAATCGAATCTTCTGTTTTTAACAATTCATTCCAGAACGTAAAAGACGGATTTGTTTAAAAAATTGCGAATGTTTGGAATCCAGGGTTTTAATATTCTAGGGAACCAGTATAAAGATGTCAGACGCTGACAAGTCTCCGAGGACTCGGCGACAAGGAGGCTTATGTCCTTCCACATAGCAGGATTTGCCGGCCCCTAGTAATAAATGTCATAGTCTCACTTCAAAGTGTCTCTTCGCAGCCGACGGCTAAATCCAGAACGGGCTTTTCATTTCGCTGGAAAAATTTCCGCTAACTTTATTACGTTAAAGATAACATGGTGTCAAAACGAGGAAATGAAATTTGAACACCACACCATTAGTTATAATTAGGGTCCTGAAAAATTATTATCGCACGAGAAGAAGTTAATGAAAACAAGGCAATTTTTAAGCCAGAAGTTTTTTGTTGCGTCCTATTTTATTTGAGATGGTCGTAATTAGTTTGAATGGCGTGGAAAATCAAAAGGGGTGGATGAAGTGCGCTTTAAACGTGCTAGAGAGTGTCTAATTTTCTACACCCTGTTTGTAGTTACTTTTCAAGAGCCACGTCCAACAACCTGCAAGTGCTTCTTTCCAAGAACAATACTTGTAAAATATTTTGATTAACAGAAAAACTCGGGATAAATCTCAGACTAGGCGAGATATTTAGGTGTAGGAAAAAAGTTTGTGAATCGTGTCTGAGGAGTCAGGGGTTTTAAGGATAGCAATAGCAGAGACAAAAAGATACGGTTACCCTATTAAGCCGAACCGGCTAAATCGCGCCGGCAATTGGCAGGACGTAATCCGGGAACATGTTCCGAATACGAACCGGAACTTTTACAAACGGAACTCCTATTGAAATGGAGTGGTCAACCCATCAGGCTGCGAGCATTTGCGTGCCTAATGCCCTTAAATAATTGATTTTCAAGCTTCTGATTAAATTAGGATTCGAACTAAAGGGTAATGAGGACATTTCATGTCGGCCTTTATACCTACCGCTTGCTCCACTTGACCGCACTTTCCAGTATTAAATCGAACAAGGTCAGAACAGCGTAATATTTCCTGAAAACGAACTTGATCGGAAAATAATCATTTACCAACCCTCAAGAGACCAGCACAAATCTCTTCCACCAGCAAGAATTTACCCTCCGATGTAAATACAGATGAATATCATCCACTTGAATTACGTATTAATCAATATGACATTGGAACTCGATATTATTCGTGAAATTTCCATTAAAACTCTTTTATTTGATGGAATTTCCCTCCCTTTAAAACCTTTTGAACAAGATTGAAAAATTCACCATTTAATTAGAAAACTGTGCATGACGAAAAACCATGTTTCAAGGAATTTATTATTCTTCGTTAGTTTTCAAAGATAATGTCCTGTATTAAGTGTTTTTTTGTAGAAAAATACCACACCTCTTGATTTATGTACGACAGGCGAACAGTAGAAAATTACTTACTTTATTAAATTACCCACGCATTAGATACATTTTATGGAGAGATAATAAAAAACGATAAGCCCGAAAAACTGGACTTGTAGCCATGGTGCTAAAACAGTGGAACGATGGACTGTGAGAAATAAATAATCGAAGGGTAAAGACAGAAGAAGAAGGGGACCATAAAGGGAATAGGTGGTTTCGAATCAGAAATTGCCAATAGTGGAAAATTTCGGAGGACTTCAAATGGGTCCGGAGGGGGAAGAAGAGAAAATTCATGAGGAAATAAACACCCATCCGGAAAATTGGGTAAAAGCTGGTATAAAATAAATCCAAAGTGAATGGGGGATAAAAAGGATGCAGGAGGGAAAAAAGAACAGCAACGGGAAAACATACGGAAGGCCAAATGGATATTTTGCCTTTTTTATTTTTTTCTTCATGGTCGTGTAAAAATTTCCTGACTGTATGTTCTTGGGCTGTGCGGGGGCGGCGAAAGCTTCTGCAGGTGTACTATCCTTGGGGAAAACCTTCTTTTTCTTCGTTTTTAGAGTTTGTCTCTTCTTCTGATATCGCTACTATATCCCGTTGTTTTTTTCTTATTTTTATCAGCCCTGATTGCTACTTGCGCAAACCTTAGGCACAAACACGACACTGTGTTTGTTTAAATCATTCAAAGTTTAGGAGACTCTTCTTTATTTCGGAGTTTCATCTTTGAAGCGCAACGATGTTAAATTAATTTTACAATATCCTGCAGAAGACAGTTTCTAATTAATACTCTTCAAACATTGAAGTTGTTTTATCGTAACGGTAAAAGATTGATGAATATTTTGTATATCTTAAGGGGTGGAAATTGCAAATTTTCGTTTCTTAATATTTAGGAATGATCAAAGAAATAAAATACTTAAAATCAAATGAAATGAAAACAAATCTCATCTTATTCCCCATTGTGTCCAACTTGTGACCTACTTTTTACTTGACGTAGGTAATTTTAATTTTTAATTACTTCCTTGTTTAATTATTGTGGAGGCTGTTGTTGACACTTTCGTAATTTTGGTGCCCGAATTTTACTTCTAATCCTTTTCCTGAATTAATAATAAAGCATAAGTAGGTAAAGCAAACGCTTTACTTATTTATTCCAAGGTTTATTTCCTGCCCATTTTCACGTTTAAAGAAATTTTGTGGTACTATACTTAATTTCCGGGCGTCAACAAACCACACTGCGACTGACATTTTTTCTATAAATGTTATTTTTAGTACATGATATTTTGCGCAATATTAAAATTATCTTGGAATAAAAAAGGATATTTTTTAGAAGTTTAATTGTTTGTTTTTAATGGAAAATGTTTACTGAAAATTCTCCTAATAAGCAGCGGTTATTGTAAGCCTCTGAATTTAATTTTTTGGGCGCAACAAATTTAATTGCCCACATTTTGCTTTACTAATTAATGCCATAACTAAGCGAATACGAAAATTAGCCTCGTGGGGAATTCGCAATTCTCTATTGTAATTAAAGAAAATTTAATAGAGAGGCATTATTATATTCTTTTTAGGAAAATAGGTTTATTTTTATTCGCGTTACGTGAATAGAAATAACCAGTTGGTGCAAATTGCGTATTTCTAAAGAAAAATGTATGAAATAATCATTTCGACGTTGTGGCCAAGGACATTGCAAACAAGACTGAGAAGAAAATAAATAAAAGAACTGCCAGTCTTTTATTTTTTTTTTCTTTTATTGGGTTTTATTTATTTAGTATAAGTATTGACATCTTAAGTCAGGCAGAAAATTGGGTATTTAAATCTGGCTTCTAGGACATACATGGATTCGCATTTCTTCGAGCCGAGGGCTTTATTTTTTTATGGAAAGTTCGGGTAATAAATTTTCACGTGACCCAGAAATAATTTTTGTCTCCAGGAATTTTTCCGGGCTTCTTATTTCTTGTATGACGTAATTTTGTCAATTTAAGATGAAAAGTAGTAAAGCAGGAAACTGTTTCTCCAGGAAATATGTCCCTTCACAGTCCTCGGGAAAGTGGCACTTGAGTAATGGACTTCGAAGAAACGGTTATGAATTTAAAAAACAAACAAAACGCTGTTTTATCAACGAACAGGGAAGGGAATTTAAATTTTCATCGCAAACTCTGTAATCCGGGAAACTGTACTAAATAAATGGGATTTACCCTGAAATATTTCTGTTGTATTTAAGGGGCGGAGGATTTTCTACCCGTTTAATCCGGTCCTCTTTCAGGATAACACCAGCACATGCTCTCTCTTCTAATGGACTGTGCTTGGTGTACTATACTTTGCGGGTGCCCTGAGTGTTAGATATACTAGCAATTAAAATTTCAGTGACTTGAATGACTTTTGAATTTTATAGTAACCAACACAAAAAGCCTTTTACATAGTGCATCGACGATTAAAAAAACTCATCCTTTCTTCGATACAAATTTTTGAATATTCATTGTATCCTAAAGTAGCTATTTTACGATTCAGATCGTTAAAGGACCGGAAAATTCAGTACTCGAGGATTTTTGTAGTCCTAAAGCTTTGGAATAGTTATTTGAGGGCGGTTTGGCGTAATTGGATGTTGTACCCGCGGTTCCACAGACCTACATTATACATGGAAGTTATAGTGTACAGTAAATCACATGCCCCATTCGTGAACTTTCTAGACACCTGAATTATTTAAAAGGTTGATCTATTTAAATGATTTACCTTTCCCCGAAGCACAAAATTGACTTTTCCCTCCTTTAATTATGTAATTCCTAACTTAACTCGGCTTGTAATTCTAATCAAATCTTTTCCTATCCCTTTTTTTTAAAGGTGCGTGTGACGAGTCAACAATCGTGTAAGATAACTCGTGTCAGAGAGTCGAGGGGTTATAAGTAGACCTCGCTCGAGGTGCTGCTCTGTAGATTGCATTGTCTTGTTCGTGGATCTCATCTACCCCTCTTGCGGCATTCTCTTCCTACTTGGTTTGTCTAATTGAATTTGAGTTATTAGAGGTGCTATGTCAATATTCAGGTTAATGTTAGTCAATAAAGAAGATTAACCGACCGTTCCAAACATGCCTATTAAAGGATTTGCTTCACGTTTGCTCATTTTGTCCTGACAAATAGTTATAATTTCATTGGTTATAGTATAACAGGAACACATTATTTTAAGAAGATTTTGATACCAAATTGTAAAGGGAAAAAAGTACAAAATATCCTTATTCTTTTTTCAACGCGTAGAGACGATCATTTAGTGGCTTAGAACTAGATGGGACATTCCAGAGGATGCCGTATTCTTACCTTGTAAGTTTAGCTTAACGTTCCCCATCCTGAAAAGTGGTTTATTTACCCAGGTTGTGTTACAAGTTCGCCAAGCGTCTCTACAGTACGCAATACAATTTTTCCTAAATGTTTTTTAGACTGGATTTATTATATCAAGGATTTTTCAGAAAGTTACATTTCTATTCTATTAACACCTTCTCCCTGGAGTCTTTGAAGTGAGTTTTCAGTCTGCTTTAAGAAATTCTGTTGTAGTTCGGGTTTTGTATTTACTTTTCTGTTAGGAAGGTCTAACTAAAATAAGTGAATAACCAGGGCTCGTGCTTGTGGGGGAGCAAGTTTAAAAAAATTAGGACCAATAAGAAAACATCTTGAAGGAAAAGTAATTTAAGAATAATTAACGACTTGATTTTTTTAAACTCTTTTTTACGGTTAGTTTCGTTCAATTCCAATTTAGCAAACAAATTTTAAACCTCCGTAATCCATTTTCCTGGCTTTTAATATAGTAAACTTCAGACTGGTTTATTAAAATGGCTTAAGACATTCAATTTTTTTATCTGAGAGAAACAAACTTTTTTTGTTGTCTTTAGTAAAAAATTCTCAAAATTGCTCATTAAAGATTTAAGGTTCACTTGCTCCTCGGAGCTTTTATTAATTTACTTGAGGACGTTCACCTTTTCCTGGTAATTTGGAGAACCTTTTTAATTAATTTTAGACACGGCGAAAACGAAAGAAATTTGTATTATGAGAGATTATATTAAGTAACATCCTTGTCAGGATACCCTGTCGAAGCTGCTGTTATTAACTTGAATTTTTCAGCGCGATATTACAAGTACTTATCCTAGAAAGAGCTTAGGGCGTAATGATCTCAAGATTTTCGAGAATTTTATTATTAGAGCGTTTCAGGACTCTTGTAAGGACTCTTTAGAAAATATTATTTGATATTCTATAATTTTTGAAATTGGTTATACATTGTTCGAATGGGTTCTATTTCAAATTAGGGCTAATTAAAGACATGAGTCTACTAATTGGATATTCCTTTACGTTAACAAGCACTTTTTAAACAGACTTGGGGAAATTGAAACTATAAGGTCTCGTGAGAGTCTCTGATCCTGACGAACTCTGGGTAATCTTGGAGACTCCGGGAATTTAGAAAGTGAGGTCTTTTAATGGGCGATGGCGAACTGTGGGGTTCTGGGCAACAGAGGACGCAGTATAATCTGGAAAACTACAGAAAATTGTAGCCTAAGATCTCTTAATGGATGTCGAACGAATCTAATCATATAGGAAAGTCCTGAAACTCCTGAAAATCGTCCTGAGGGGGGGACTGGAGACTTACACTAATCTAGGTGACTCCGACGAATTGGAAATTCGACTCTGGGCAATCCGGGGGAGTTTAGAAGACTCCGGCGAATAAGAATGTGAATTATTTAGGGAAACTCTACGGACATTAAGCGATGCCTAAACTTAGTGGAAAAATTTGTGTCTGGAAAATTGCATTCTGGGGAATTAGGAATTACAAATTAAGACCTCTGGGGGATACAACTTGAGGTCTCTTGGGTAACTCTAGGTTTTCTGGAAAAATTTCCGGAACCTAGGGTCTAGGAGGTCTCTTGAGGGAATCTGACAGACCGAGGCTGAGGAATTTAAACTTAAGGGTTGAACCATCGACGTTTCGTTACTTCAAGGTTGTAAAACTGGATGGATATAAATTTTTTTGGGTATTTTAGTTTTCACCTGGGCTTTTCAATTACGAAGCTAAACAGAATGAGAAGTTTATACATTCAAGTTTAAATTGGGCGGTTATTAAATTCCACTGACATTTACTGGGCACTTTGAATATGCGGTGTGTTTGGTAACTTTAATCTGCGGTTAGAATATTAACCCTATCGTTTAGCTTTTGATGTCTGTATGTATTTGCTATTTCGCTCGGTTCTCTCCACATTAGCTGTTCCCTTCTCAAAAGATGGGAAGTTTGAAGGAAATGTGGAAATAACAACTGTTACCATTTTACGCGTTAATGTTGATTTTAAACGAAACACAACCCTTAGGGAATGATTTAACAGTTGGGGGAAAACCATTTTTTGTTGACTATAACCCGAAATAGTTTAATCCACAAAACAATATATTTTTCAGTCATGCGTTCCATTATTTATGGATTTATGACAAGTTCAATTTGAGTGACGTGTGAAATGCCGCGATAAACCTCGTTTTCGGCATTTCCTGAATAATTTATCCGGGTAGGAAAAAAATTGAAATCTACTGCAAAATATATGCGAATTTTCTAAACCGAGGTTTGATAGGAGAAAAAGAGAGAGACGGGACGAGTCGGATACGTGAATATACGTTGAAGGGAATGTCACAGGGTTTTGTTGGCATCTATTATTCCCTGGCTTCATTAGTGCGCCGACTTTACTGCTTTGTCTGTAGATTTTGTGGTATCCAAGATTCTCGTACTTGTTGCATAATTAACAAATTCCTCAACGAAAATTTCATTAGCCAGACAACAGTTAGATACCGCATTACAGGCCGAGTTGCCAACACATTTCTGTTGTTGGCTTCCGGCATAGCTGCTTATCAAATCAGCTCAAACTCTAACTGAATTTAGCAGTGTTTGCCTCTCGGAAACGCCGTTCCCCAGCGGAAGTTACATTGCCACTGACACTATGGCGGACTTTTTATTTTCTAATAACATTTCTAACCTAACTCAACTCAACTTTTTGACTTAAACAAATTTCAACTCGATGAATTTTAAATTCGGAATTTAGTGTGGAAATTTGTATACCTAGCGCTTATTGCTGTTAAATATTCATAACACTATGAATATAAAATAGAGATGTTAAATAACGAGCATCATATTGTAAAAGTCCGGACCAAACCCGCCAACACACCAACAACGCTACAATACACGTGCCACTTTGTTGCGACAAAATCACAAGATAACGTATTATATTTTTAGAGCTTGTTTTGTAGCCGTTTTCGTTTTGTACAAAAGAGCTCCCGGAACTCCACTTTGAGAAAATCAATCCGATAACATCTTTCATACCTCCATATGCGATGCAACTGGAGCACCGCCTTTTTTGCTAAAGCTTCTCCTTTTTTGCATATATGTAAATTTTCCTTTTGTAAAGTGTATCTTCTGCGTGTATGTTTGTGTCACAAATGGCATCGATTTGCAATGTTCTTCCGCCCTCGGAAATAAATCGCGGCTTCTCAAAATCCGCCTTAATTTGCTATCGTCATCCCTCTCAAATAAACGGCTTGAGGTGCCGTTTCAAGCTTTGTTCCTATTGTCATCATACTAAAAATTTAATAAAGAAACTTCTCTTCGCTTATGAACTCGGGCCGAGCTTGGAAAATATTTAAGCTGTACACTCCAACACCCTCTTATTAAAATTAGCCTTTGACTGATGGAGTATGTCGAAAACCGGAACCCTGCAGTAATTTTTCAGATGGGCGTGATATGGTTAATAGGAATTCAAGAAAGGGGTGCGAATAATAATCAAACTAGTTCGCGATTCAGGAAATGTTAAAAAAGAAAAATAATGTTTTCCGTAACAGGAAAGTTATCTCTAGTTCGCAGATACATACCCTTTAACTAGCTCGTAATCCAGGAAGCTTTGGATTTAAAGCAATAAATACCAAAATTTTATGTCCTTTAGGCAGGAAAGGCAACATTTATAAATATTCAGTGAATCGTAAGATAGCAGAAAAATACCTAATTAGATTCTAATTAATTGCTCGTAATCTATACAATACTAATTAAAAAATTGTCAAAAAAGACTACCACCTAATCTGTTTTTATTTTAAGGGGTTGTTTGCTGGCTAGGTACTTTCATAACGTATGCGTTAGCAGATCTATGTCCTTAGGACGCTTTCTGCACATGCAGAACATTTTCTTCTACAGCTCCTTCTAGTCAGGTCGCTCTGGTACCACATAGTCTTTTGCTGCATTCCAATCCGTTATTGGGACCCGTTTGTTAGTTGCTGGATTCTGTATAAGAGATTCCAGAGGCTTTTGTTCTTCCACCCAAGGTCCACTTAATATTACTCGACTGCTGAGGAGAATAAAGTCACTACAGCACCCCCTTCTTTTCCGTGGCTTTAAATGCATTTCCTGGGGCTGTAGTTGTTGGGGCGTGGGATTTTATTGAGAGATTTGCTTCCCTAAAAAACAGAAGAGGAGGACGTGGGCAAACGTTCTTAAGACCCCTCCATTCGTTCCTGGACACTAGATAAGACATTAAAAAATTACTTTTTTCCCTTTATACGCTCGGTTTCAAATAACTTTTCATACTGGTTTACATGTTATCTGAAGCTAGGAAAACATTTTCCACCTCTTTTAAAAAAGAAATATTTTGGTAGGTCCACGACATTTCCCCATTTACGCACCCTTGTAGTCAATATTTCTTTGAAAACCTAAAACTCAAGTAGTCCAAAGGTTTCATTTAATCCGTACCTTCAACCGCAATACTAAACTTTGTAACACAAGCATCGTAGTCAATGCCTAGCACTTAAAGAAATTAAAGTCGTAACTAGTAGTAACAGTTCAAGCTTTTCTAGCCACAATGAAATTACACCTTTTTCCACCGCTACTACGAACTAATCCGTTGTAAAATTGTAAATGAGATCGCTTTATTCGGTGATTAAAAATTTTAATTTAAACTAAAACGAGATTGGTAGAAGGAGTTGTCGAATTTTGTAGGAACGACTGTCGCGACTAGTGCTTTTTCAATAAACAAAGAACGCGAAGGGTCGGAAGGGAAAGTGAACAAAATTAATGACTCTTCGAATTAACCCAATTAAATTTAAAAGCATATCAGTTAATTTGACACGAATGGGGAAGAGAAAGAGCCAGGTCAGTAAAATAGGAAACGCGAGATATCTGGAAATCAATTTAATTTAGAAGCACTCCTGCACTTTATGCTATATGGATCCTCGAAGGGTTGAGAAGGAAGAGTATCACGCAAACAAATTTATTGGGAGCGCTGGTAAACTCTAGTACCAATTTAGGTCAATATCTATTCCCGTTGGGGCCATTTTATCTGTTGAATACACGCTAGTTAACCATAAACGACGTGTTTACCTTCCACATCTAAGATAATTGATTTCTTAGAATGTGAACACCAATATTAAGCCAATATTGATTTATAACGATCCCAGAACACGGCATCATTATCAAGTGGCGTTAACCTAGATTTTGTAGCCGCCTCAACCAATTGTGAAAATATTTAAATTAACCCCTAAAATGAGACAGGGGATGCAGCTGGGCCCTGTATCTGAAAAGACTGAAACAAGCTTATCAAATGCGATATCACGTTATCAAGCGAGGCATTTCTATTCAAAAGGAAACATCCGGATTCTTAATTAAATGCTTCGCATGAGAAGCCAGTACTAATCACGTTATCTTTTCCCATTACGTCAACTCGAACATCCCTTTTTCCCTTTCGCCCCAGTTCCTAACGGTCAACATGACGTAACGTTAATTATTTCCCAAGGCATTGGAGGAATTTACTAAGGAATTTCGCTAGCTTCTAATACTTCTCTCTTCATAAAACAATGGAATTTTAGGAGTAATATTATAATTACAAATTCCCTTTAGAATTATTAAATAAAGGCTTATACGAGATATTCTACAGTTTTGGTTGGTTAGAAATAAAATCACAGTTCATTTCATAATTATTTTCAATGGCAGTTTTACTCTTAATTTCCGATTAAATAAAAAAAAATTCCTTTAACCATTCAAACTCTTTTTATTGTCAAAAACATGTAAAATATTTCATCAGAAGAACAATTTAAGGTTTGGAACTTTTTTTTGGGCGGCCCTTGTGAAGCTCTCCTGTCTTCTAGCTGGATGCTGGATGGGGCATTCCAAAGAGCTTTGTTATACTTTGGAAAGGGCTTAAAATTCCACAGGCGTACGAGCCTGAGGCTGCAGTTCTTAAGTTGCGGGGTTTTTATCTTATGCAGGGTGGAAATTATTCTAAACAAATTAAATTAGTCTTGTCCGTGGGTGTTAAATGTTCGATATAGGAGCTAATATTTACTGTAGGTAAAAAAAAACTAATGATTTTCTGTGGAAACAAAAATGTGTAATGAAGCGTTAAGAAAGAAGTAACTTCCTGTTTACAAAATTTAAATTCGGACTGTTTTTTTCCTGAAAAGCAGTAGGCCACGTTTGGGTTTTGAGGGTCTATGACGTATTTCTATAGGAATTTGTAGTGTGTAGATCCGTTCACTTTAAGGGTTGATTTAATCGAGTGTGGACTTTTTAGGGTTGAATGGTTCAGTAATGGAAAGCTCATAAATCTAGGTTCGTTCAAATTTATCAGTTATCGTTTCGCTCGGTGTGTGCACTAAAATCGTACTCGTGTAGACCAGATGTTCGTCATGAAATTTAATTGAGTATAAAACGCAATAAGTCCTCAAAGACTGATTGGTTTAATACTCTGAAAGCAATCCGATTAGTTGTCAAAGAGGAATTTCTAGGTAAAAGCTGGATTAGGTGGAGGAGAGAGAGAGTGGCCTGCAGCTCGCTCGTTGTGTTCATAATATGGCTCGCATATAATTATTATGGTATTCACGGCTTCACAATGGATACAATCTGCTCGCATTCTGATGAGAACATATTGAGGAAATGGGGAAGCTATTATGTTACCCGTATGAGCGAGTATGTTTGCGATACAAAGTACTTCCCTTTTCCTAATTAGAGAGCAATACGCTTTCAGGAAACCGTTTGTTTTCTGCATGAGAGTTATTATTGGCTACGAAAACAATGATATATACAGCTGCATTATTCTTATTGTTTTATTGTTAGTTTGTTGCTTTCCTATTTTATACATCATGTCTCGCTCCTATTACAACTTTGAAAATTACAGGACTAAATTGAAAATGTATTGCCACTTCTTTTTCCTATTCGCGGTTTTTAGTCTATTATCTGGGGAAGAAAAATTTCCACCGAATTTTCCTCAACAGAATCATTGGAAATTTTCTACCTTTCTAGTTTACTCGGTTTTAGTCTTAACTATAATTAAAATTATTTCATTATTTTCTTTTACATATCTCGAAATACAATCGTAGATAACATAACTAAGCTGGAAAGTCAGAGAAGTTTCCTTATACGTTCCTCTAAAATAATTGCTAGAAACTACTGAATATATGTACTAGAACAACCTGCATCGTATCATACTACAAACTAGTTCTATTTTATTGCAAAAGTTTAATTACCTTGTCTTCCTCATAACTCGAGGCAATATATTACATAACAGACAATTTTTAGACATTAGTAATATCATACCGCCACCTTTTATGTTCGTATAACAAAAATGGAATTTGTTAGACTTGCTCCTCTAATTTCGCTCCTGGAGTGGTTGTTGAGAAGAGATGTTTTTCTTAGATAGGTGTTTCCAACGGCAACGGCAAAACTGTTTGTAACTTTAACCTTAGGAAAGCCACAATAAATCCCAACTCGAACAGCTCAAAAATACGTAAACTTTTGGTCTTGAAACTTTTAACAACTTCGACGTCTCCTTCTTCTTCTGTACGAGCCGTCGATGCCGACAAATCCAAAGGGTTTGCTTTTGTTCGCACACCGAACATGCAAAGAATATAATTAATACGTCTAAAAGGCTGTGTTAAAGTATAAGAACTGTTTGTTTCAAATTTAAACGTCTCACAAAATGATGTATATCGCATATAATTTGCACGCAGCGTTAAACTAAATCACTTTTATCGCCGCTATTATTATACCTTGTTCTTCCTATTTTTGAAATATACATTCGGATTAATTTAATATCCTTAGCTTGTGATAGATTTATTCGATGCGCGTGTTTCTTTTATTTTTATACCCTGGACAGCTCCTATCAAGAGGATTTTCCCGTCCCGTTTTATTTTTCTCGCTAATGTACTTTCGGTATAATGTTTCCACATCCACATCCTGTCTAATGGAACCCTTACGAAATATCCAAAGCATAACAGATAATTTCGTTGCCAAGGAAGTAATTTCCAAGCAGAATGCGCGAGTATTATTTCATTTTAAATGTAATTGCAATTAGAATGAAATTTTCATTACGGCTAATTAATTGCGCTTATCTTTAACTTCATTTCAAACATTTGTTCCCTGTTTATCCCTCTACATTTTTAAATAATTCAAACCTACTATATTCAGGAAAACTTTCCACTTTTAATTTGTATATTTCAAGCAATTAAAAATATTAAACTTTCAGTAATTCCGCTTTTAGGTTTGCAATTTTAAATAAACATACGAAAAATGCGTCAGGATGGGAATATTTTAGGCCTGAGTGCTGTAACCCCCTGACTCTCTTAAAGACAGTCGCAATAATTCATTTTAAGAAAAATTAATATAGTTTTCTAATGTCCCTTTTCTCTATTGTTTCAGGAGGTACAAATTTTGAAAGCACTGGTCCTAGGAGAAGAAGAAAGAGGTCAAAGTCAGTACCAAGTGATGTGTTTTATATTTCACTTTCCCAAAGATGCTTTTATATCATCGGACGCAATGTCTAAATTACGTCAAAAGAATCCTGGTACCATCAGGACTCCGGAAGAAGATCGAGGTCGGGAAAACTACACCCTGGACTACACCGTGGATTTGAGTCGGTCTTCGGTCTTTTCCCCACACATTACAGAATTATGCTCGGAGGCGTCGGAAGCTTCATACACTCGGTATGAAGACATTCAACTTTGGGCTGTAGCCCAAGGTAAGATTATTTTTTTATTACCTTAAAGAGGAATATTTTGTCGGTAACGGGAGCGATATCGATCCTGAAAGTGATTAAGAGTATGGTAATAGAAAATCCTTGCTGTACTTTTATGTGTAAACAAAAACAATCAATTTTAAGCCATTAATATAAAATTTATTTTATCGCCCACAATCTCTAGTACAAGCTCGCAACAGGTAGAATTATGAACGCTTTCTAAGATTAATTTTATTTTTATTTTAAAAGAAAACTTGCAGAAGCAACACGAAACGAAAACAGTTGTTTGCATGAACACATGAAACTTTATGCCCTTAGTCCTAATTAATTATTTTCAAGACAATAAACAAAAATAGGGGATAAAATTTAGAAGTTATTTTATGTTTTGTAAATGTTTGCTATTCCCTTGAAGAAAATCTGCTTAAAAGGAATTTATTCTGTTCCTGAAAATTTTACTAAGCAGTAGTTCATTCTCATGCTGATTGTAAAAAGGAAATCAAAATTGGAAGGATGCCAATCGTAAAATGTTGCCCTATTTGAGTAGAATTTAAACGAAAATTGAACTTCAATACTGTTGCGAAAGTGCTTACACAAATGGGTGTCCAGAAACTGCATCACTTTGTTATAAAATCCAAGCACATGTCATAACTTTACTCTCAAATGCTGACAGAAAATATTTAAGAGTAGGAATAAATCTTTCTAACTAAGATTTTATTTTCTCTAACTGCACATTTTTTAAACAGTCTTTAGGAAGTCATTTTGCGAGATGTAAATTAATATTCTTTGAAGTTTAGTTATTTAATTAAAGACATACCTTAATTAAATTTCAGACAGACAGGAAAATGTAATTTTTTCTTGTTATTTTATGGTGTTTTCAGTATAAAGGAAAATTTTAACTTGTTATAAGACTAAAGTTTGTAGGGCTTGTCGTATGCATCTTTAAACGACGCTAGATAGGGCATTCGTTACCTTAAAAAATTATCTTTTCATTTTTTTTTACAAATACACCTCGGAGTTTCCTTCCTCTCGTTAACTCGTGACTTGCTCTGAAATCCACTTTTTTTCTCTAAGTTCCTAAAGAAAATCCATTAATACAATTTTTTGAATTTTTCCTAATTAATAATTTTTTTGTAAAAAAAATTTCCTACTAAAGCAGGAATTTTAAACATTTCCCACTTTTGACTGCTTTTGTATTCGTCCCCATTGAGTGTAAAGTGAAAGCGAGTGTGTATTGAGAATGCGAACGGAATAAGTTTATATCAAACGCATAGTGGCAGGAAATGCCTTAAATTCCTAACTGACCCAGCAACGAGGTTCTGGAAAAATCCTGGCAGAGGGGATTGAAGTGCCCTTGACAGATAAGTAGTTACCTGGGCTCTGTAACATCGTTGAATCAATATTGTATTTATTTTGGAACAGTTTGGTTAAAAATACACGTATGGTAAAGGAGACACGCGCAACCCCTTTTAAAGTTTGATTTGCGTTTCACTCGGCAACTTCAAAACTATTCACTGTAAAGAAGACACGGTACCTTAGAATTAAGAAGAAAAAAATGTAATATAACTTTATTAAACTGTTCTTAATTAATTACGAATAGAGACTCAAAGTTTTGTATATTCTCCTGATATTCCTCCAACTTTATTTAGAATATAAAGGTTCTGAGGGAATTAACTTACGGGAGTCGACCTCCGTCGCAACAAATTGACTTCACAGTTTCTTATTCTATAATAAGACGGACATTACACGTAGAACCACTAATGAAGACCACAGGGAGAAGACTTAACAATGTACGGTCATGCAATCAGAATAGATAAAAGAAAAAGAAGTCCGAAACAGTATCTGAAAGAAAGGGAAAGCAAAAAGGAAAAACGTTAGCGTTTATGAGTGTTGACGCTATACTCTAAGGAGGTTGCATGAGCCGAAGAGGAAGAGCTATTTGGTCTCTCGTTTCGTTGCTCCAGTAAAGAAGAAGAGGCTGTTTAATCGACATTCATGGCCGTTGAGATCGGTTGATAAAGTTTATAAAAGCGGAGTCGGAATAATCTTCGCTGAGGAAAGCGAGGTGATCTTCAGTGTGAGTCTCACGTGTCACAGGTTTTTCCTGAAAAATTAAAGTTGTCTTGTCCGTGGGTGTTCATGATTTCGAATTAAATGAAGACCGTTTTAAATGGAGGAAAATGAGGCCCGGTATAAAAAACAAAAAAATTAAAATTGGCCCTTAAAACGAAAAAAGGTGAAGTTTAAATTTACTCTCGTAATGTATACGTAGGTAATTACCAGAATAAAGCAAAATGGATTTTTATATTCAACTGTTAGCCGTGAATAAATCATGAAAGCATCTCTTTTATTTATAGAATAATATTTGAGAAGTCACGAGTCATATTAAATATTTATCAACCGTTCTATGTGAAATGATTACAAATTCCACGTACGCTTTTTAAGGGTTTCCTTTTAAACTAATGCTAGTTTTATGTAACATTTTATTCTTTAAAATGTCAAGAAGTTCATCTGATATACGTTCCTCCCTATTAACCTTTGGTTATCTTTCCTGAAAATATTTATTACTTTACCCATGACCTAATTTGGGGATGTTATAATTTCTTTCACAGGAAAGGAATAAAATAATTATTGCTACTGGGGGAAATTCGAATCCTAAAAGAAAATTCCTGAAAGTTAACAGATATAAATGTAACAACGATTTTATTCTTTCGTTAAATGTTTTCTTTTTATTGTAAGTGATAACTTTTCCCATTAAATTTTATAAGCGCGTAACCCAATCGTATCCCGTAGGAATTTTATTAGGCAATACCGCGCCACTGACGAAGAAGCTATTTTATCGCTTTTTTTAAAGTCTGCAAGTTTTCAGGGTAGTAAAAAATCGAGTGTAATTACTAAGACAACAACCGCAGAAAGTAAGCAGTCAAAATTGCGTCATGCGTCTTCGACAGCCGGGGTGGTTGGTTTCGCAGGCGGAAAGTCATAAGACAAGTTTGGAAATTAGTTGCTGGCAACATTCATATTTCAAAGTGTTCGAGGATGATGGATTTCTAACAATATTCGTCGTTTTTGAGTTTGTAACTTTCTTGCGCCACTTTCGGCGTTACTTATCTTACCTTTCCTGCTGAGTTTCCATCTTGCACGCTCGAGTTGCTATCTGCTCTTTGTCATACGCTTCGAAAGTAATGATTTATTATTACCTGCTTAGTAGAAGATTCACTCCAGAAAATTTCCTCTTTGTACCTTAAATAAGCCGACGATTTTAAGTTTATTGTTCTTAATCACATTCTTAATAACATTAGTCTTAGTGAACTGAGCAAGTTTACGGCTCGTTTATCCTGTATTATCCCTCTGGAACTAGAGAAATTACATTTCAGAATTACACGTCGTTGCTATTGGGAACGCGTTTCTCAAAAATGTTGAATTAGTTTTAAACCAATTCCCACTCATGTAACCTATATGGAAAAGGGAAAAGCAGAAATTTCATTTCCATTAGAGAACATCAAAGGTTTTAGAGATAAATGAAAGGATATCAACTTTTTGAAATTTTGTTAGTTGCTATAGCGACCGAAATGTCCGAGCTCATCAACCCCACCGTGTCGAGGGGATACTCTAATTGAGTTTTATAACTCCCCGAGATTGTGGAACGCACTGTCGTAGATTTAAGTAATATAATGTAGTGTTAAGGCTGTGTCTCGCAGGATTGGGCTTGAGGAATGATTTATTATTCTCTTGTGGCACCGAGTTTTGGTGTCGTGTGGGGTTACCCACGAACGCCATTCAAAAAATTGCCGGAATTATTTTAATTTTCGCCCTCGGGAGTTTACGACATAACAGATCGACGAAGAATTTTTAGCCCGATTTATTAGCGAGCTTTTCCGAGTTATGTAAGGGAGTGTAAGCGGAAATACCACCCATTATTTTACTGCCTGTCCTCACACTAACACACTAACGCGCTCCTTAATTGCGTGCCAAAAATATAAATGAAGCTGTAACGTTAGTGGTTGATTAAAACCACGGGGCTTAAACGAGGATTGCTTGCAAAGAGAGCCACTTGGTGGTGGATACGCTTCAGTTAAGAATTTAAACGAAATATGTTACACAGTACACAATTTTAACCCCTATGTAACGTTTTGTGGAATATAAGTTTTTAATGCTCCGGGTTTACTGCAATAGGCATCGAGTTACAGTTATTTTAAATCTTAGCAATTTAGAACATCCCCTTAAATCTATAAAATGTTTAATGGAAAAACCTCTCTCTTTGAAAATACTGATTTTTTAAAAATTGTGGCTGAAGTTGTGGTTGCTCCTGAAATAATTGCACAGGTCATTAAAATAGGTAACCCCCCAGAATAGATACTTCGAAAAAACAAATCTCCTCTTAAAATTATAATCCCGTGAATAAAATTCTGTCATCAGTAAAAGAAACACTCTTTGTTTTTACCTAAAGTGCTGCATAAGACATTTAATCTGAATCATAAATAATATAAACCCCAGGATCTATCCCTGGGGTACCCCATACAGTGTGAAATTAAAATTACTGTTAGAACCTCCATCAACAAAAAAGCACACTTTGCTGATTCTAAAAACCTGCACCAGTCGTTAATGTAAATAATAAGTAACAGAGCCCCTTGGGTATCTCGTGCAGAATGGAAAGTGTTTCAGCTGAAATTATAACGACTTGAACTCTGGAAAACACCATTTTAAATGGATGAAAGTAATAATTTAATTTTCAAGAAGGGTGTTTATAAGAAAGCCCAAGGTCTTAATATGTGCAAAAGATTGTTAATGAACAGAAACGTACGGGAAGAATATTCAACTCCCTATAGGTAGAGGCTATAAAATCGACGGAGAGAATGAAATCGTTGAGATAGCTTTGGATACATTTTATAGGGGATTTATTTTTTTTAAAGAGCAAATGTTTTTAAAGGGAAGGGTGGAGATTGACGTCTAATTATTATCCCTTGCTTGATCCCCAGTACTAAACGAATTTTTTCTTTAGTAATGTATTTGATATCGCAAAATTGTAAAGTAAACATTTTAGCTGACGTAATTTTATATTTACGAGTTGTTTCTCTTCTATTTTCGTTGTATTTATTCACCCTCCTCATTTTCTTTACCTCTATTTCTCCTCGAATGTATTACTTTTTATATTTGAAATATTAATTTTTCCTTTCTATTGATTAAAAAAAGTTTTCCTTAATTTGCTAACTTTACGCTTTTGTTTTAATCTTTAAAAAGCAAACAACCCTAAAAGTCGATTTTGTGTAAGAAATAAATTATAGATTTTCAATCATAGTCTTTAACAATGTATAAAGCCATTAAGAACGGTTGATTTCTTCCAGCTACTTATGAATCCTGTGAAACACAAGGGAAAGTCTTTAACAATCTCGTTTATTATTTATACGCTATCAGGGAAGGTTCATTATGTGTTTTATCAGCGCACAAAAGCGTGGAATAATCAGAAGTTAGCTGTAATATCAGATGAACTAAATGAGTCTTTTATTAAATCGTGGAGAAATAATATTTTCTGGTTATTTGATAGGAAGGAAAAATCTGGCATTTAGAAGATCGGAAAGTATTGATTTCAGGAAACATTAGATTTTTCAGATCAACTGTTTCTGTTTGCGTTTCAACTTACTCGATATTAAATTAATTACACGCTCTGGTTCGAATCGATGTCATAAAAAAATGTAGCCACGATTTCCTTACATCAGTTTGAAATGTTATACTTATTCGTCCCCATTCGTTATTCTCCCCTTTTCGCGTCCATCTCAGTCACATTTGCTGATTCATATCCATCGACAAGTTTTCCATTTTCGGCGTGATTGCTTATCACATCAGCATTCGCAGGTGTGCATCTTGATAACGGCTTTCCCGAATTGGAATAAACGTGCGCGTTTTTTCTCTTCGTCGGGGTTAACTTTGACATGAACGCGTTTTAATAAATTTTTCTATTGAGTAAAACGTCTAATTTTATACGCTACGGTTTGTCGTCGCAAATGAAACAGTGCGTGATGTGATAATAATCTCATGAGGAAAGTGCGGGGTTATAAAACCGTAGTTTTGTGGCCCTACGAACGGATGGAATTATACGAATACCACGAGGGCTAGACAGTTATTTTGAGAGGGCTTTATGGAATTTGTACGTTGCTTTTACGGTGAGTTTTAATGCCAAAACATCTCTTCTTGTTAACGGACCTCGGATTCTCTGTCCGTTACTTTTTCCCCAGTTTCTTGATTTTGTTTTGTTTTATTCGTCCGGACATTCGGAAAATGGATTAAGTACCAATTATAAAGCTTGTTTCTTCTCCTGAACTGTCTGAAATGCTTTTAATTATCTTTCTTTTGAAATTGAGTTGTAACTAGGTATATATGAAAATTAAATTATAAACAGAAATTAATTTCAAAAATAATTAAAAATGCTTATGCAACTTTTATTTTTTCAAAAAAGAACCGTGCTTTATTACAATTATGATGACAAATATATCAAACGTTGTTTTGTGAAGAAAAACGGGCTGAGTAAAATATAAGAAAGCTCATTTAATAGAGAAAAACAAAAATCTAAAGACAGCGGTAATAAAATCTGGAAAATGGAAATAAAAAGAAAACCCCACAGAGAAAAATGAAATAGTTTTGCTAAAGGCTTCCAAAAGCTGAAGTAAGGGCATTTCCCTTCTTAGAACACAACGTAAACAGTAAACAAATATATTATGTCCAGTATAATACCTGCTTTGAAAACATTTACTAGGTAATATAATTTAGTACAGGATATTCTCAATTTTATGCAAAATACAGGGAATTACTGTGTCCGGTAGGGCTAATTTTTTTTGTAAGGATAAGGCCGCATTCAGTTTCGTACCAACTTTTCAGGCAGTAACAGGAGTTCGCGGTATCTTTTAGATATGATGTCTAATTGCATTCAGGTCAGAGGATTCATTATCCTGTTGATTTTATTGAACATCATTCTTAATTTTACCCTGGTAAGGATCTGTATCGTCCTGAGTAATACATTTTCCTTCCCCTAACAAGTCGTTCTTATTAGGTAGCATTTTATTGTGTAGTTTTGGTGACACTTGGTCGAAGGTTCAAAACGTTTTGTATTGATTTTCCATCATGATAATTTGAAAGAATGTCCAAAGTCGTATAGCAAATTTTTTTTCGGTAATAGAATTTTTTTTTTGATTAACTTTTAGTTTTATGTCGGTGATTATGTTTGAGTGGCAGTTTTAGTAATTAAAAATGAATTTCAGCAAAGGGTTAGGAAAGCTTTAAAAATGCTGCAAATAATTCAGTAGAGGGATTGACAATTTGACGTCTTGTACGTAGATCTCTAAGGGTTGTTTTATCGGGATTTTAATGAAAATGACAAGTTTTATTAAAAATTAATTTTAATTGAATCCTCCAAGAAAATCTGATTTAAATCTTGTTTTTAGAATTTGAAAAAAGTAATTAGTGAAATGATGCGAAAAAAGATAAAGTTTATGGGGTTGTGGAGTGCTGACTGTTGTAACTCCTGTTAAATTTAACATAAACTGGTGGTCGTGGTATAACAAACAGCTTTGAATGCATAGCTGGATTATAATGACAGTGACGGCCATTTTGTTCTGGATAATGTATACTAGTACCTATGTACACCCAACTGACCCAAATTCTAACGTTTACGTATTAATGACATTCACTTGCATAATTATTTATACGCGGGTGCAATAAATGAAAAATCCCCAACAAAAATGCATTTCCGTGCAAATAAACAAATTAAAGCAAAAGTCACAAACGAATTCCTACAATAATGGGCATCGTCGGGAATACAAACAGCTCATTATGGTGTTGGATATTTGCGGAAAGCCAATGCAATTTAAGCACGTATGTGTATTACTCCCTGTGGCTGCGTTTAGCGCTACATCGCCCAGTTATCGCCACATTATCCCTAATGCTAAATGTTTTAGATACCTGACTATCTCTAACTGCTGCAAAACTATCCGGAAAATGTACCAACCCTGCATAAACGCAACTCGATAAATTACTTGTTATTAAGTGCTACCCCAAGAGGGTTTTTCTACAAATTATTTTGGATTAAAGTTACACCCCTAAAACCCGGTCCTAATCATGTGGTTTCAAACAAATTAAATTATCCTCTAGGAAATTAGAATTAATCTGAAACACGAAATCCAATTAAAATGGAAAGTAAATATCAGAAAATTTGATTGTTTATTACGTAGGTATGAGTTTAAAAGTTACGTTATTGGAAGGCAAACGTAATCAGAAAATAATGACTACATAAATGAAAAACGAAATTGGTCCAAAAAAATCCAGTAGGCAGGAATTTCAATTTGTATACCAAGGCCGCGAAATATGTCTTTATCGTACCGAGAGAAAATCTCAGGGACAATCTCGAGGGCGCTAAATAATTTCGCGGGCAAGGTTTACGACTATCAGCCGGCGCGTTACTATGGAAATAGCGTAAATAAAATAATTAGTTTTGTAAAAATTACAAAGACTTTTACTTTAGCGGCCGTTACCTTAACAACGGACTGTATAGCGGATGCGAAACGTTCACTTCGCGTACGGTTGCACAAAAAAGAATTTCGTTGTCTCTTATATCGAAAAACCTTGTTTTTATTAATATTATACCGTCTTCCAACCACAAACAAATGTCTTGTTTTGACAGAAAGAAGCAAAGGCTCATAAATAATTGACACTAGCTTTTAGCCCACTGAACTGTCTGCATTTTCGGGTAATAAATAAATTAGGAGAAACGTAGATGGAGGCGTAAGCCCATTTTAAATTTGTTGTTGAATTTGTGGACCCTTAAACAATCTCATTCAATAAAAATTGTTTTGTCATTACAAGATATGAAACATTCTGCTCGTGACATAAAAAGAAAAGGAATTTTGTTTTTAAAAAGTTTTGACCTTTTATATTAAAAGATAATTTGGAGAGAAAACAAAAAATGTATTATTTAGAAAATTTAATTTAGCTTTTAAAAATAAATAAAGGTAATAGGAGTTAAGGGTAAAATATTCTGTCCAGTGACCGAATAAAACACAATTTTAGATACGTTTTCAGAGAATATGACAAATATGTGACACCCGCAAAATATAAGAAGAATCTGTTTCCTTTCTCATTCCCTCTCATCCCTCTGTAGACAGTTTATTTTGAGTTATATTTATAAACAAACAGGAAAGGTCGGCAAATGCGAGGGTTGCTTTTGATATGGCATTCTGGACTATTTTCGACACAAGACCTTAGGAGGGCTGATAATATTAATAGAATTGAAAGTAAAGTTGAACGTAATTATAATTATACGAGTTATTTATAATTCAAAGGAACATATTTTAAGTTTGTAGAATAAAAGTTCTAATAAGGGTAAGCCGTGAAACTTAAAGCACATACAAGGGAACTTCAGAAAATAAATAAAAAATAAAAGCTCTTGCTAATGTTTGGTTTACCAATAAGTGTACTATCGGAGAGCAGCGTGCTTTAGCCTTTCTTTTACTGCACGTCCCATCACCATAATTATTTTCTGATATTATCCTTTGGGCCTTGATAATAGCTGCCATGCAGGATTGTTCATACACCTGGGTATCAAATCTCTCTTCTCTTTCTGTGTGGCCATTCCTAACTATTTCTTCTTATCTTTTCTTTTGGGCGAAATCCTATCTATAGCCTTTCCACTTCTTAGTAAATTTCTGTACCTTTACTTCTTGTGCCTTTTGTTCTTCTCAAAATCTCTTTTTGTTTCTCTTCCTTATGTTCTATAGAACTGATCTCGCAGAACTCGCTTTACCAAGAATTAAAGAAGGAATTTCTTCTTATACATCCTAATCGTAAAGACTTACGTTGATTACAAGCGTGTAAAATTTCATTTTCCTGTTTAACATTCGTTTAGTGTCCAGAGATGTACTTAAAAAGAATGGAATTATAATGATGATATTTTATAATGTAGTTAGCAAATGGTAGTATACTCGACTCGAATCCTTTTATTAAACCAATTTAATTTTATACAGAATTTTCATTAAGCTTAATGGTATCGTGTTAATGAAAACGAGCTTAATGTTCTCCGGGTCTTAGAACATGCCGCACCCTAAATCTTAAATAATCACAGTTGTTTTGAAAATCCAAAGGCGTGTCTGGTTGTCAGTATGTCCTTTTAGCACACATTGAAGCTAGTACGCTTTTCTTTTTCAGAGACACGAAATTATGTAGTTTGCAAGCTCAAAGAGTCGCGAATCTCTTTGATTCATTTAGAAATGTTTGAAAGCATTTTTACATTTAGACCGTTCCACACATTTCGTATTGAATTTACAAACGTGGCGCTTAGAAAATTTCGTTTACAAAATTGAAAAGAAAACCGAGAAATGTCAGGGAATAGTTTTATCGTGTTTGTCGACGGTTCATCATAAAAATACATTGCGCCAACTTTCCACAACGTATTACGTTCAATTTTCGGCGATGATTGATTATGTTTTTGACATGTTTTCATAACTTTTTTTGTTGTTAATTAAAAGAGTTCGTGAAGTTTAAAACGGGGTAATTGATCTCCTGGTTTTTTGTCGCCGCAGCGTTAATTTTTTATATTGCAAGCCGGAAACCTCGTCGAAACTTATTTTTGCATCTCGCCCCTTCGGGCGGCTTTTATATTTATATTTACATATTCTTGATGCGATAACATACTTTCCTTCCATAAGCATAAAACTGTTTTATTTTAAGCACATGAAAAGTTTTCCGCATTCAGGGTGTGCTTTCTTCCACCCCCTTACGCCCCAAGTCGTAAATTGCACACTGAAAATAACTCCAGCCGTTCCCCATCTGGCATTCATATCTGAATAAAAAGCGGTTTTATTTTAATTTATTTGTTTTATATTATTTCAATTTGCAAAACGCTCTCGCGTATCGAAACCGCTCCTTGTCGAGGTGAACAAGAGATGGAAGAATAATACGGTTCATATACGCGCGTTCCGAGGTTAAATGAGACAGCGACTGGTATATTATAGGTTTCAGACTGAAATGTTTGCCATCTTGAGAATACGTCTCGCGAGTTCAGAACTAATTGGGGTTGTACTACAAAGATATGAGAGACTCCTCTCCCGTCATTATTACAGGATTATTTCAGTTTTACTAACTTAACTTCTCTTCTCAAGTTGTATTATTCTCTAACTAAGAAGCTATTATAAAATATGAGCGTATATTTAATATAATCCCACACACAATCGGTTTACCGTTTGACGTTCAAACCGTTCAGGGTAGGCTTTTCCAGATCTGTATTAAGTTTAATTTTCCAACAGTTACGTGCCAAATAGTACTTTATTCAAAGAACCATCTTCTTGGTTTTCAAATTATTATGTGAAGGCTCCCATCGGGGGCGCATGAAAGTACTTAAAGGACCTCCTAGGAATTGGAAATACCTCCAGGTATAGGCCTAAAACGGTACAGTTAACCGTAATTCCAGTACGGTACCAGGAATATGGATACTGAGACCTCTACCAATTTTAAATATAATGGCTAGAAATCTTGTCATTTGTAAGCATATAGTGAGTTGAAGGATTGTTAAGAGGGAAAAGTGTGGATACGTGCCTGTGGCATTCTGAGATCGGTTCGGTTTCGTTTAAATTTCCTGCCCTTCATGTGGATCCTGTTTGAGGCCCCGTCTCGAGCGTATAAGAGCTCAGCCTAATCCATTACGTCGTATATCAAATTTCGCACATTTTCCAGAATATATTGCTAGTTTCACGTTCTCTCTAGCACTGGTAGAAACCACGTAGATTAGTTAGAGTACGTCAGGACAGGCTGACGTAGGTGGTAAATGGGTGACGTATTTCCAATTATTCCGGGCAGATCTGGCAGCTTTACACTAATTAAACCTAACATATTTGAGTAATTAATACTAGAAATTAACTAACGCCGCTCCTCTCCTTCTTATTTGACAATTATCGTTGCTTCATTGATTACTGCCACTAAACGAATTTCCAGCTCATGTTAGTGTCACGACTAATTCCTTGTAATTAAAACCGGAGATAAAGTACCAATTTCTAAGCAGCTAGAAGGTTGTTTCACGAGAGGGTTGCTTAGGGAAAAACCACAGGTTAGAACAAAATTTTCACTTTAGGTAGGTATACAAGTAATCTCTAGACTCGCACTTTATTTATTTCCTTAAACATGCATAATTCAAACAATTTCAGGCGATGATTTACTCGCGGATTATTCGACGTACGAATAAGATACTTCCGAAGGAGTTATTTTCAGTTGCATTTTCACGACAGATGCGATGAAGATAAATAGAAATTTCAGAATGAATGATACTGTCGAGTACACACGGATAATATTATACAACTTTGTTACGATATTCTTAATGAAGGCACACATTTCATTATCGTCATAATTTTATGTGCAACCGAGAATACCCCAAAGCGTCTAAAGAACAAGGATAAAGATAATCCTGGGAAGCTTCATGTTATCACAATGAAAATAGAGCCCTATATTATGTTTATGTAATACTAAAAGCTCGAAAGCTCTTAAGGTTAGAAATGAATATTTTGAGATTAATTGCCACACCGCTATAATAATAAGGTTCAGGCTAAATAGCTCGACTGGGTTTAACTAAAGGAAGTTTTTAAGGTTTTTCTCATTCTATTATTCGAAAGAAAAATGCAACGTATTTGGTTTAATGGGTTTTCTTATCGACCGAAAGCGGATAACTGTTTATGAATCGTTGGTAGTTCGATGTCAAAGTACCAAGCTTGCAATTTGTATGCAAATAACCCCTTCCGACCTCCGTGGCGACCCCATACCACCCCCGGTTCGTAGCTTATCACACGTGTGGCAGCCGTAGCGATCGAGTTCTCACGTGCTATCTCGATTACACGTGACTTGCATTGGATAACGTGTTGATGTATTACAAACACCTCTATTCAGTGCAACCACAACATCCCATCACATATATTATCATCCGTAGATTGCTGGTTAATTAGTTTGCCGTGACACCCCCGTTATTATAACGACATCAGGCCTTGATAGTCCCAGCGATTGCCACAATCGGGGGAAATGTGGGCTAGAAATGGAAATTAAAGGAAAAGAGAATTGTGCCTAAAATAACTCGAATTCCTGCATTTATAACTGTCGGTGAAAGAGAATCGAATTGAACACCTTTGCCGTTGCAAAATCAAGCATCGAAGCTCTTAAATTCAATCATTTGCAATATTTTCCCGTAGACCAGAATTTGCGCACTCTCGATGGGGTAGACGTAGGACAAACAAAGATAATAGTGTTAAGGGTGGTAATTGAAACAGAATTATTGGGGGTGATCGTAGAAGTAGTCGTCAGAAGCTGAGTAATATTAACAAAGCCTTCTGAAATTTTCCAACCAGTGTTGAACAACACGGAAAACTGCTTGACATCCCAGCTACATTAGATCAGTTTTAACAAAAATTTATACGGCAATAAAATTTCGAATATAAGAATAAAATTTAACAACTATAGTGGATTTATGCCCGGTTTCTGGAAGCAAATTTATGAAACCCATAACTTTATGTAATCGATAAACAATCAATAACCTAAAAATGCGTTTCTCAAACGCTTCATAGCCTTATTGGTTTCATAATTCCTCCGATAAGTTATGAGGCGAATTTTGGTGCGATAAGTTAACTGGCGCATGCGCAATAGTGACACGCCGGTTAGAAACGTCAAATTCAAAACAAATTTGTAATAGTAGGTACATAGGTGCCTAATATATTATTTGTTCGTGATTCGTTGTTTGAGTTGACCACAGGAGTTGAGTATGGATTATTCCAGTTCTTCAAGTTCTTCGGACGAAGAACTGTTTGATATTGTAGCGAATGGTGAGATATCGAGAGTATTTCGAAATAGAATCAAACCTTTTGAAAAATACAGTGACAGTGAATTTAAAGCAAGATATCGGTTGTCTAAAGATACTGTAGGTGTGATTATTAATTTGTTAGAGGAGGATATAACACCTGTTACCCATCGAAATTTCCCTTTGTCGGCGGCTGACCAAATTCTGCTTACACTGCGAATTTATGCCACAGGTATAGCTAGAAAGTTTTATTAGTTAATCTTGTTAAATTACAATATCCCCAAATTTAGGTTCATTTCAAATTGTAATTGGCGACGACTATGGTGTTCATAAAACCACAGTATGCAGAGTTGTGAAAAAGGTATCGGAGCTGTTAGCTGCATTGAGACCACAGTTTATAAAGATGCCAGAAAGTAATGAAGAACAACTTAAGGTGAAGTCCGATTTCCACAACATTGGTGGTTTTCCAAACGTTATTGGTTGTGTTGATGGGAGCCACGTACCAATATTGTCCGCAGGAGGGGAGAACGCCGAAATTTTTCGTAACCGAAAGGGCTATTTTTCAGTAAACGTTCAAGCTATCTGTGATGCTAATCTCTTGATCAGAGACATTGATGTTCGCTGGCCAGGATCTACACATGACAGCACAATGTGGAATGCTTCCCTTCTTTGTGCTAGATTTGAAGCACGTGAATTTAGGGGGAGTTATTTATTAGGCGACAGTGCTTATGCCTGCAGCGACTCCATGATGACCCCCCTTTTAAACCCAAATACACCCCCAGAAAATAATTATAATAGAGTACATATTCAGACGCGAAATTGTATAGAGAGGTGTTTTGGTGTTTGGAAAAGAAGGTTTGCTTGTCTCGCTCTCGGAATGCGCACCAAACTAGACACAACTTTAACCATGATAATAGCCACAGCTGTATTGCATAATATTGCGATTTTTGAAAAGGATGCATACGACTTCGAAGACATTGAATTGAACGAAGAAGTAGATCAAAATATAGTTCGTGATCATAATGGGGGTGGAAATGCATTAAGAAGATCATTAATTGAAAGTGTTTTTACTGATTTTTAATAGGAACCTATATATTCTTACAATAACAAAAACTGAATTACTTACTATAGGTACAGGGTGTGTAAAAATGGTGGTGCAAGCTTCAGGTAAAATTATTCCTTGGACAAAAATAAGGCAAAAAGTTTATTGCAAAAAAGTTCGTAGGCGCACGGCTACCCCACTCCATTACAATTTAAGAAATGTACATTTGACATTGTTACAAATTTTGAACTTCTAGGGCTTCGTGTAAGTTCAGGAAGCCTTTTCCAGCTTTTTTGCAATAAGCTTTTTGGCTTATTTTTGTTCAAGGAATAACTTTACCTGAAGCTTGCACCACCATTTTTACACACCCTGTAGATAAAATGTAGCTAATAAATTTAATTTAATTTAACAATTGGCTTTTTTAATTTTCAATTCTAAAGAGAATAGCTGTTTCTGGTGTTCCAATTCATTTTCTTTTGCTTCCAGTTCTTTTTTCTTGATTTGCAGGTTTACACTGTTCAACTCCTTTTTAAATTCTATTTCATTCTCGACTGCTTCAAGCTGTTTCTTTTTAATTTCTAATTCTACTTCTAAAATTGCTTGTTTCTGTTTTTTTACCTCCTCATCTCTTTCATCTTTTAAATTTTTTCGTTTCACAAAACGATTTGTTAAAATATCGATATATTTTTTTTTCGTTTGTGGCATTTCTTCAGTTTGGTTTGCCATCTGTTTCCTTTTTCTATTTTTCAACATTGCAGGAGCATTTGAAATCGAAGCAGTCAACGTGCTGGCAATTGGTGAAGAGCTTCGAACTGGAGAAGTAGGTACAATAACAGATGTTGACCAAACATCTTCTGCTATGTCGTCCAAAATTATTGTGGTTGTATTATCTGAATTTAAAATATAAGGACATAAATAATCACAAATAAACTGGAATTTTTGCTTCAAACTTACTGTTAATGCTGTAGTCCATATGTGTGTCAATTTCAGAAACATCTTCAGTGGTAGCGGCAGTAATTTCTTCAACTAAAATTTTGATAGATATTATAATACATACATCATTGACGTTTTCAAGCTTTACTTTGTTGAAATCCATAAACACATAAATGCCCAATAAATATAACTTACTTTGACTAGAATTGAAGTACACTGAGCTAGAATCGAATTTATTTGCCAGTGGCTCGAACTGTGGTTTTAATATACCTGTAATTTTCTCATCCAAAATACCACTTTTCGGAACGTATGTACCACCACCTGTTTTGTAATGTTGTTTCTGTAGCAAAATTAAAAAAATTGTTATTATTCTGTATTTTCATTTTCTACAAAAAACATGTTGTAATTACCTTGTCTGCATGCAAATTACTTCTTGCATTTTTCTTTAGTAAATCGTACAAAGCATGTAACTGCTTTGCACTTCGTGGCCCACTCTGTGCTTGGCAATTGTACATTTTAGAAATGTTTTCCCAAGCTGAGTTCTTTTTTGCCACATTTACCGCATCAGTTTGCTTGTTTTCCAGAATATGTAAGAACTGCTGGCTCACAATGTCAAATAACAAATTCTTTTCAAAATCTGTAAAATTTCTCGATCGTGGCTTGGTTTTTTTAAGATCTTCACTCTTATTCTCCATTTTTCAAAATTCACCACTTGCTTCACACACAATTTCTACCTTTCGTTTGCTTTCATTTACTTTAAAACGCATACGTCAAACAAACTTTTGTTTAAACCGCGAATCTTATAGCACGAAGTTTGCCGCAAACACTAGCGCCACCTATCAGTGTTCGGTATAACTACCTAATTAATACATAGTTATGAAAGCCATAAGTTATGGAATGATTGTATTGAGAAACCAGTCTTTGAGTTATGGGTAACATAAAGTTATCGATCCAATTGTTATCGATCCTATAACTGACGCTTCTAGAAACCGGGCATTAGTCATATATTTTAATACAAGCATTTATTGCCTATTTAAAAAATTTACAATTTTACTGCCGTTCCAATAAAGTTTCAGGATTAAATTGGAAAACCGCTTTCCGGTAGTTTGCAAGTAAAATCGTTAAATATATTCTTGTTGCTTCCATTACGCTATAAGTAATAAGGTACAATCCACCGCATATCCAAAGTTCAAGTGTGTTATAGTTGGAGTAATTGGTTCATTTATTAATACGTTAGTTTGAAGCAAATTGCTATTACTTTGCTATTACTAAATTAATTGCATTAATCGAAGCAAGAACTGATTGACTATTTTATGGTTGTTAATGTTTATAGTAGACTGTGGATCAAGAAACTGTTGCGAAAAACTAAAATAACCATTAGGGGTTTTAATTGCAGGAGGAAAACGACTTTAGTCATTTCTTGTGCATTCATTTAAAATGAGATCGGAATCTCTTTTAAGGGGTTTTCATTTTATGACAAAACGTGGACAATAAAGGACCTAATCCTGATGAAAATTGTTTTTGTAGAGCACAATTAGAAGCGCAGTTCATTACATCACTAATTTCAACATTTAAAGGCATTAGTTCGTATCTGCAAGCTCCAAGAAGATTAAATGAAGAGTCGAAAGCTCCTAGTAAGAGATAAACTTTCGAGTTTCAACTAAACAACAACAATATTAATTTGCATAAAGCGGATAAAATTGAAGTTGAACTTAGTTTTTGCCGTTTACTCGAAGGCTTACTTCATTTTCGTGCCCCAGATTCTGACGGGCGGGTAATAAGCAATCAGGAAATTCGTTACCGAATTACCTAACGCTTCGTCTCGTCATCTAGATTGCTTCGGCCAAGGGCTACTCGATGTGAATTATCAGTTCAAATTTCGCCATTCGTGTCAGAACTGAACGCAGATAAAGCTTTCGGCGTTTAAATGCTACTTGAACTTTGCAAGCAATGAGCACAAGTTTTGATTAGTTCAGTAACTACTTTATTAGAAACTCCGAGATCTGCTGTAACTACAGTTAAATGTCATAGCAAACTAGGTTAACATTACCAGGCTACGCCTGAATCCTGAATCTGTTTCCACTTCACCGGCACTTATCTTTGGACTTGGAGAGAACACTTGTCTGGCAGTTATTCCTAATCTAAACAGTGGTTGGTGCAATTGCAATGGAAAATGATAAATTCCATGCAGCAAATGTTCCTGTAATATTTGTGTGTCGTTCGCTGAAAATATTAAAGCTTAACGCTGCTTTAACACCGTGTTTTTCAGACATATTGCACGGGCAAATTTACATTATGCTTTCTGCAGGGAATACAAGAACTGTGCGAATCCCGTTACATTTTAAAGGAATAAACTTCCAACATAATGTAACAAAATTGACGCAACATGCAAACAACCTACGGAGTTGTGTTAAATTTACGTGAAATTCTTTTTATTTATTTTCTCTTTATTTTCTTAAAACCCACACACATTAAAACAAATTATATTAGCAATGTGCAATGTAATCCCAACATACAAAACGTTAATTGCTAGAAATGTACTTATCGTACAAGTTCGAGAATAGGTACGGAAGTTTAAAATTAAAATGAAACCCAAACAGCCAACTAGAATATCCCAGAAAGCGCAAATAATGTAAATAAAATAATCGCGTTAGTACAGAAAAACTTTGGAATATCCCATCCAGGGCCTAGCAATGATAGCAATCGTCTCTAGGAAGCTATATCGAAAATGTAAAGGAATCTAATTGCGTGCATAAAATATTAAAATAACTTTTAACACGAAATAGAATTTAGGAAAAACGATGGAGTGAGAGGAAAATAAACACTTAATTGAGATCGATTATGAAACAACTAGTCAAGACATCTACAATCCTCGCAAGAAGATTGAGATGGATTAAGGGCACGAAGACATGAAAGTTAAGAACATCAGGCAAAACAATCATCGGTTAGAGCCCGACAACCACTACTTGACAGTATTAAAAGGGATGAAACAAACACAAATAGAGACTGAAGACCAATTTGAACAAGTGGTCAGAAAACGTCTGAAATGGATTCAATCCTTTTATTTTAATATTTTTTATCATAGCTTCCGGGAATTTAGCTTCTTTTCTCCGATCAGTAGTACTTGGGTGACCTCTCTCAGTTCGATACTTTTTAAAGCTAAAAATAATAGATCGTGTCTTCGGCCATAAAATAGAACATTTTACACCCTTTCAGAAGCCCCGGCAAACAAACAAACGTTTACTGTTCTTGTAAAATCGCCCGTAAATTTATAGCTTCCTCGCAACATAACATTGCTAATATTATTACTACTCTGTTTACTCAAAACATTTATGATTACTTATTGCTGGTGCAATTGTTCTCGTTCTAATGTATTACGTACTTGTTTACATCCAGAGACTTGGCGTCGTCGTAGATTTTATCCTGGAGCTGTTACTTATACCGCTCATACCTAATGCTGCAAGTTCAAGACAATATTATGTAGTTTGTCGGTTGCTATGCAAAATTTCGGAGATATTTCAACGTTTTTCATATTTTACGACAGTTTTTACAGCGATTATCCCATGCATTATGGAATTACTATCATAAAACACTACATTGTATGTGAGATATGGTGTGTTTGTGTGTGTGCATACACATTTATTTCAGAGCCGCAGGATTTCCTGTTCTACGTATGAATGATTCCACAATGCATATTATCAAAAGGGTATTAAAAAAATAACCACCAGCACGCCATTTGATGTCCTATTATTGCAATAAATTCCTGCAACTGCAGCACCATTTAATATCCGATTTGTGAACGCCTGCAGCCGTCTACCGTAATTCCTTTTGATCATTGGCTGCGACGCGACGGTTTAATACTTGTTTTATATCTAAGCCTGGTCCTGAATTTACGTTGATTCGTAACGCACAATTAGACTCTTTATGTCTTGTAATAAAAGACTGCGATAATGAAAGTATTCTCTTTAAATAGCGACTAATGACCGAAATAAACACCAGACAAATCCGGAAATTACAAACTTAAGTGTTAATTTAAAGAAACCATCCCCTATTGTTTAATCGTGGGGTAACTTATGCCATTTGACAATTAATTAATGTTTGTTTTAAATTGTTTTAAAACGAGCCAAAGAAACCGAAGACTTTCTCCCGTTATCCATTATCGTATCCTAGATAAAAATCTGGTCAGAAAGTTCGATATGCAAAATGTTGCATACATCAATCATGTGCGAGTGTTAACAGCAACGCGGAGGCTCATACATGCAAATACGGCACCATATTACACAGAAGGCAATCTATCAAGCGGCTTGTCGTGCGTATATCCACTCTTTCTGCCTGTATTTACATCAAACTCGCTGCAGCATACTACAGGAAAATATATATTGAAGGATGAAAGTAATAAATTGCAGTATTCTCAATTTTTCATCAAAATAGCTTCGAAAACTGGTTAAAGGTAGCACTCTGTTTACTACAGAATAAAACATTAAAAATAAGTACACAAAGCAACAAAAAATCCAAAAAGACATTGACCAGTTTGCGCAAAAGTGAGCCCTGGGTCGTACAGGTCGCGTACAATTAGGGGGAGTTAAGCATTGCTCCCTTCCCCTACTTGGAGAGTTTGTGTTGTCGTATGGCCCCGTATCTCTTTCTACGTGCCAGCTAACCGACCTCTCCCTGCATTCCTTCCATATCCTTCCCTTAAACGGCAAATTTTTGCCTTCTCCAGGACCTTACATTATTTTTTTGACTTTATTCAGACCACCTATTCCAGGTCTTCTCCGATGTTTCAAATTCTTCTTTATCCTTTCTACATCCTAACCAACCAAACTGAAGCCCTTGTCAATTTTTTTACTTTCTTTGGGGCGATCCATTGTTTCTTTGTCCTTATTCAGGTCCATGTCCAATGTCTCAAATCCCTTTCTTCTTCATTTGTACATTGGACTCCTTCAACAGTCTTCCTCGAAACCTCCTGCTATTTTGTTCTTCATGAAGCCTGCTTTTTTGTGTGTATCTGAATGTCCATTAAAACAATTTTTTTTTCTTTCATGTGCCTGGGTTCCGGATTAAGAAGAGGCTCAGGGAATCCGTTCCCTGTCGTAATAATTAGGATGATTGTCCTTTATTTTTATGATTTTCCTTTACCGTCTTAATTCGTCAATCAAAATTGATTTATCCTCTACTAACGAAATGTCAAGGTCCGACAACCCGAAATCTACCCGTCTCTTGGTTTATCCGCGATAGGTTTGTCAAAACAATGACATGGTTCACAGTTCAAACCCTCTTTAGTTTATGAAATTGCTTGAATAGATTCAGACACAGAAAAGCCTTATAAACCGAATACGATTTTAAAATAACTTGTACTGTAACATTCACGTCGAGAAAATGTCTCCATCGAACGAAATGTGGACCGGAAATTAACGTCAGAACGGGTATTCTAAAGTTCCATTTCCGGCACTAAAATAGTGCAATAGAGGTATTCAATACACAATATGTAATGGTGACTGTCGCGAATAAATATAAGCAGTTTTGAAAGCAAAATCATAATATTCTAGAAACGCACCGCACCGGGTTTAATAAAGCCCTGCGGTTTTTTTTGTTGTGATAAGCCCAACGCCCAGAAATATCCGTTTAAAATAAAGGTCTGGTACGACGCAATCGTTAAGCTCTTAAAATCCCCATTTCAAAAAGGCATTGTGAATTTGTCGCCAGGCCCGTGATAAATTTAATCCCGCAATTTCGGCTTTTAACTCGTAAAGGTAAAACCTAATGCTATTGTGTTGCCATAGCAATAAAACCAACGAGATGTTAAACTTTTGAAAGTATCTAGTTTTATAACCGAAAGGTTTATGTTAACCTCACTGAAAATTTCAGTTATAGAAGCAGTTAATTAGTTTGTATAGAGATGATAATTATGGGAATCCATTAATCACTCCATTGTAGGGAGAAACTGAATAATAAAAAATTGTAAATGAGCTTGGGGGAGTTAAGGATTGAAAATAGCGTGTCGGTGCGCATACAGTCTTTAAATCTGTCACAACAAAATTTAGTATCCTGTACAGGATGTTTAGGAAAATTGGGGATTTTTTTCCAGAAACGATTCTAGATTCGGAACCAAATGCTAATTTACAATCTTTTTTGCTTAATCTTTTCCATCTTGTCCCTGACTTTCATGAACACCCTGTATACCTATTGTGGTTTCAGCAATTTTGCTTGATCTAATTTTTTTAATTTTTTCATGGCAGTTTGGAAGTGATTGCATTTAAGTCTCCTTAAATTGTATTAAATATTTACGGGGTAAATTTCCCGAGAGTTTTTATTTAGAGGCCTTCAGGAATTTTTCCATTTGTCATTCCATAGCAGTCTAAGCAAACCACTTCAGTAAAGAATTCTACATTTCAGTGATATGTTCGCGTGACATCGCTCGTCATGTGCTTTATATCATGAACCCCCTCGCTTGCCATCTCTTCTAGGCTTAACGCATTCATCCACCACTCCATATGACCCCAGAAACCTTTCGTCAGGATTCGACGAGTTGCTCCGGCACATTTCCCCAGCATAACGTGCAATTTGATAAAAGTTCGCACATCCATATACGAGCAACTCCCTTGCAATATTTCACGATCCATTAGACAAACTGTGGCGGACCCCTGAGCCACTACCGCCTGGTGGTTAATGAAGGTGCTCCCCTTCAGCTGCGCCTCACATGTGTAGCGGACATTTAAAATGCTGTTGCTAATATAAACCCCATTAATGTTCTGCTTTATTTCCTTTTAATTGGTCATTAGGACGTCTCTAGATTTATTTCGAAGTTAGAGGAAATTTCTTTTTATGTAAGCGGATGGAAATGGCTATTTTTCTTAAGACATGTAGGTGGTAAACGACAATATTTGTTATGGAACTGCTGACTATATTAACCCTTAAACATAAACTGCTTTGTGGGGTAATACCTATCATAAACAACGAAGGTAAACATTCTAAGTGCTTACTGAGTTTAACCTGTGCTAATTTCGGGTATTACATCACACATCACTCCTTTATCTCAGTATGAAAACCAACGAGCGTGTTGCTTTTGTGAACAATCAAATTTGAACGCATTGGATTAGGAATGGATGAAGTATTCTCAGGGCTTTCTGGATTTAGACTAAACTTTTAGATACCTGCATCACACCATTACGCGCTATGGCTTGCATAATTTATGAGAAGAATCTCTTTTCCCGTAAACAGAGGTGCTCAGACGTGGGCACTGACTGATGACACATCGCCATTTGTTATTCTCTGTGCGATCGCAGCTCGTTTTGCATACATGCCGATACAGATCTGGGCTACCTTGATTTATTACGCTGCCACCCTATGTTTGATTACCTGTATTAATATTAATGTTGCGTTTGTCACGTACTGGAGCAGCTTCAATGTTCTGTTTCATCCATCCAAGCTTCGTGTTTACGGAAATAATGCAAAATTGGATATTGTAAAATTTTTATATTAAATTACCTTCAGGCGGTTTTCAAACAGAATTGCATAACACGATAACAAAAAGAGTTTGAAATCACGTTCCTTGAACAAAAGGTTTTTTGTTAAACAAAGCAATTAATTATTGAAAATGATTGAAGTCCACCTCTAGGCAACTCCGTTTCTATCGATCTATCGGTTTTTGTCCTTTTCCAATCCTTGCAGACGTTCACTGTCAAGAACGCATTTCTCGTTTGCCAGACGCCTGATGGGACATTCCAGAAGGCTTTATTTTAGTACTAGTTTGTAAAATGAAAAAAAAAGCTATATTTAAGGCAGTAAAAGCTCTGCTAAAGACCTTCACATAAAAGGACTTCCATGACTACTTCAAGTCCTTCATTATTCCACGAAAAAAATTATCTTTCTTCTAAATACTTCCTAAGAGGAATCATGGACCAACAATATCCGAACCACATTGTCCTATAAGAAAGGGGAAGGATCTGATTTTGTTCCTATAGCTCCTAGAAATTTGCAGATACTGATACCCATTGATTGTCAAAGTCCTCTTGTTGGACACTGGATCAGACATTAATTAAATTTCGAACCTTCTTCTTTAAGGAATTTTTCCTTTAACTTGTCTTTGTACTTTGCTCTTTCACAACCCTTGTAGAAACCCATTATCAAGGTCCCTTTCTCGCTGCTGGGCGTTCGATGGGACATTGATTAAATCTAAACTTTCTTCATCTACGAACTTTTACATTTACATCTTTGTTGTGTTAATTTCCTTCAGACTTCTTTTTCTAATTTCCAACAGTAAAGTTCTTATGCATTATATCGTTTGTTTACTTTTTTATTTGTAGAGTATAAAGTATGACCGCTATTTCGCTACTTAGTTGTAGTTGATTGCCATTGCTTACTAGAAATTCCCGTCGTAAATTTCTATTTGTCCACTCTCATTTAGTTTAGCCCTTTTTTACACAACGGTTCGTTTGCTTTAAGTACAAATAAAAACATAAAGTAGTTTAGTGTGGATTCACGTTATTTAAGAGGCCCAGTTTCCCGTATACAATACACACATTAGCGCGTCCGACCGGAAGTCGAGCGTCCGCCATCCGGAAGTGTGACCTGTGTATCCCTCCTCTTTGCTACCCTTGTTTATAGCATTAATTTACTTTAATACAAAATTCCACGTGTAATCGGGTAATTGCTATTTGTCCTTTACAGAAATTTCATGCCAAATTCGAACCCAATCTCCCTTCTTTGTGCATATCGAAGTTTAGCTGCCACGATGATAGGATTCTCGGGGAAGTAAATACAACTTTAGAAATCCAATTTTAAAATAAGATTACGTAAATCCTACAATGTTTATCTATTCTTCTACTCACTGTTATTCGTTGAATTTCTCAAGTACGATCGATTTTTATCGACACTGTTGTGTTTTTGTTAATGTGACTATCCAATCCATTTTCGTCGTCCCCAAACGGCTTCGCCAGGTTGCCCTCAACGTTTCGTGTTCATTTTTGTCAAGCTAGAGAAGATGATTCAGGTATTCGCTTTGAAATTGCATGAAAGTTTTACTATAGGTACATCAGTCAACTTTACGTGTCAGTGCCCTTTACCTTTTATCTGGGCGTTTTTGTTCGACATGTCGAAGCACTCGAGTGTTGCTATTCTATTCAAATATTCACAAAAGCGTCAATAGCATTTCAAAAGAACGAAGAGACATCGCGTTCGCAAGATAAGTTTATACGAAAATGGCTCTCTCGTTCGCAACGACTCTTGGACAAGCGAACACATTCGTTTAAAAGAAAAATAACTTCTAAATTAAGCTAGTTTTGTACAAATGTGGGAACACCAAATCTTCCAACACGTTTCTCTTACGCACCCCACGTACAAAACTCAGATTTGGACTCGAAAGCTTTTCTCTTTTTAAACTTTCAATTATTAAATGAAGTCTCTATCCATGGTTATTTCCAAGGACTTGAGACTTTAACTGTTTAACGATTTAGAAATAAGAGAGAACATATTCATAAATCATTGATCGTGAATAACTAAAGCCGGCCCTGAATAGCCCCGTGGCTTACCGACATTAATCATGAAACGGACGCCGCAAGCAACGGTGCAGACTGTCAACGAAAACGGGCTTCATCATCCATTTGGACTCGCTGATAACTTGCATTTCACCCCTAAAACCACGAAATAAATCTGAAGACACCCACATCCGTCTCTTTGCAATAAATATTTTCCTTAACTATCGCCACATGAAATTTCAGTGTAAAATGTTAAATGTTTTTATCCCCTACATCCTGTAAGCTCTTAGCTCTAAAATATACATCCTGAAAGCCGATTAAACGTATTAGGGGGACTTTAACCTAAGTAAAGTAAAGCTTTAACAAAATATTTTCCTTACAACTCTTTGGGCAAAAGAATGGGGAAGCTATTTAACAACACCAAGATCAACAAAAGTGCAAACTAATTGATACTCTCGGTACATACGAGGTGTAGTCGGTAAATTGGGGAAGGGGTGGTAGTCAGGTCCCTGTTATATTCTCCTTCATCTGCAAGATATTACAAAGAGAGGCCCATTCAATTGTGCTCTGATCTTTCAGCTCTCTTGATCACTTATGTCTACACTTTATCGGCCCTAAGAAGAATAATCGCTTCCACAGTCGCTCCCTTCGTCTACAACTTTTAGGCATCCTTGAAAGGATACAAATAGTCCTCACTGTTTTGTATGCGCATCTTCTGCGGTAAGGCCGTTTGCCCACAAACGAACCACAGCATGCTAATTTAAGAAGTTTACTTTCTGATTTTTGTGTTGGGTGCTGCAGTTTTGGGGCCCAACGTGTGCCTCCTGTGGAGGACATACCATTTAGCCAAAAGTAAATTTGTTTGGAAATATAAATCGAATTGACCCGACTTCTTCCTCATGTTGTTTACTCTCTCTATGTCGCAGGTCTCCTTCTACCCTTCAATTTTTGTTCGTTTAAATCCATAATATTTCCCTATCCCCTATTTAATGTTTTAATTCTGAACCAAGCTATATTTTCATGATAAATTATAATTTGATCAGAACATACAAGATCTGATAAAGATAATAGGCAGGAAATTACAAAAAGCATTAAGATGAAATTTTAATGTCCTAATAATGTCGAGGTATGGAATAATATCGATAACAAATACAACTTTCTCATTAAAAATTTATTTAAAAAGTTCATTGTCGGTTCTAAACAGAAAGCATTAGGAAACGTAGGTAATATTAAATATCGATTTTTTTTTAATTACATTACACAATTATTTACGTTGTACAGGAAAGAAAAAATTGGTTTCGTCAAAACCTATGAGCAATGAGGGAAAAATGTTCTTTTTTGGATTTAATTAATTTATGGAAGAATTTATTTTATGTATTTTTTTTGTTTCGTTCCAGGTCTTCCGGAATCAACGTATTTGTCTGCAGTGAAGAGGTTTCCGGCGGCAGCAGAGCCGTCCCTGAGCAATGAAGTCCACGTTTCGGAATTGGAAAGGAATCATCATAGTTGTGCGGACATAAAACAAGTGTGGACACCTTGTCAGTGTCATTTAGAATTGTGCATAGGTTGGTATCCCTGCGGACTGAAATATTGCAAAGGCAAGGGCGAAACCAAAAACTCGGCAATGACGTATCGGTGCGGCATTAAAACTTGTCGGAAGTGTCATCTATTTTCGTATTACGTCGCACAAAAGCAGCAATGTCTATGGGACGAATGACAAACATGATATTACTGGTTTTTCAAGTAATTGCCTTACCAGCTTTTACTCAACTCAACTCATTATGGACCAACATGCCTTAGAAAATGTTTCTGCTCTTTAGTGTTTTTTATTGAAAAATTCCGCGTTATGGGGAAAGTCGATACTTTCCTTCATGATAAAAAAAAACTATATGTGTGTTTTGCGATTGTCAATCAAATATTTGCGCCTTTTTCTACGTTCAAAATTTGATAACATTATATAAAGCTATTTCCCTTAAAAAAAGGTAATCTTCTGCGCCGAGCTCTCTTTGTCACCTTATCTCGCATAGAAAATTTCCACTTTGTTCTTTCAGCTCGGTTTAAAGTCGTTGAAATAGGGGAGTGATCGTTCATCTCGGGGAGTTATTTTTCATACGATTACGTACGTGCAAAAATATTTGGACTCGGCAAGAGAATTGTTAAACAGGTCTAAATGGGGTCTCATTTAACAGAAAAATCGACTTCGTCGGGTAAAACCTACGGCAAAAAGTGACCTCACTTTTTTACCCGCACGCTGCGCTGATCTAAATGCAAACGTTTGTCAAACAGAAAAATTTCCTATCTTAGGTTACATTTGTATTAATCCCCGTTTTAGGAGAGAGATTTTTTGCTTTCTTTTTCTCAAGATTAATTATATGGGTCGGAAGATTAAAACAAAAAAAGGTGGGGGATTTTCTTAAAGGAAATGGCGCTTTTTTCCCCCAGTTTTTCTTTTATTAAATTCGGTATAGTTTAGATGAGTAGGATTCAGACGTGCTCTCCTCGTGTTTCATGTTTATTGTTTAATTCCTTGTCGAATAAGGTGTCAGGTTGTTAAAATAGACGAGTTTAATTATTTGTAAAAATGATAATAAAAATAAAAAGTGCTTGTGTTTACGCTTACGTAACGCAGATTAAGTGGTAGCTTTTGTACGATCTTATGTATATACATGTAAACTAATAAAACGAACGACTTTCTATCTCTTTATAAATAATACTGTTGCTCGTTGCTGCTCCCAAGAAAAATTTTCCTTGCATGAAGGAATACTTTTAGCAAAAAAATTAATTTCCACGTTTTGCTGAAAATTTGTGTTGCACTTAAAGTTCGGAACAACAGTTGATTTCCCTGCGGATGTTAAGCGAACAATTTTAAGCGCGCAACAGTATTAATTTCTCTATTTTCATACAATTATTGTTGTTGGGAATAATAAAGGACTTTTTATTAACATCCTTGTATTTCCTGTCTGCCTCTTTGTGACCGTCAAAATAATGAAACCACATTTGTGGGTGTCTGTGTTATAAATTTGTTACCTAATATTTGGAACAAGGTTTCTCCGGACCATTTTTTATTTTAGGAATCCGGAAAGTAATTTCAGTCACCATCAATTCCACTTCCGGTTTCATCGCACTCAGATTAAACCAGGAAATCGCCTCATGTGATGCAGACAACTTACGACCTCCTTTTACAGGACCGTTAACGATGAATTAGTTCCTGGAAAATTGAACTAGGAAATCGCAATCTGCTCGTATAACTAATCAAATTTTCAGGTTTAATTTGTTAGAAAACGTACAATTCTAGGAAACGCGTGTTTGACAAAACTAGGGTGGAACGTCCAAGTGGCTATAATCGTAACTACACCTTGGGGGATGATTTGTACTGCCAACTGCTTTGTTCTTCATTTAATAAAGTACCTGCCAATAAAAGGACTTTAACTGCGATAAATTTCCCTTGTTTCGGATGCCATTATGTCCAATATTTGGATTTGTTGGCTTACTGAGGATTTTATTCTTCACCCACTCGCGTGTTTTTCTCTATTTTATTTGCTCAAAATTTTTATACAAATAAACGCTCTTTAGTTAAATATTTTTCTGGGTAATTAATAATTGTTCAGTAATTTACAGTAAACATAAAGTTTTATAAAGTTTGCTTCTAAATATAGGTTAGCATAAACTTTACCCTTAACAAGGAAAAACAAAGTTTTGTGTGCAAGATTTGGTTGTTCGCAAGCGATAAGCAAACAAACGAACTTACTGATAAACACAGTATTGTATTTCAGGAAAGGGAAGCTCAACAATTAACGTTTCTACAGTCCATTACCCCAGCATTTCCATGAATATCAAAAATTAATTAAATTAATTCTGTCGAAAGCGTGAAGAACGGTACAGATGATGTAAGAAAAATTAAAGCCTGTACCATATTTTATTCTGATTTTTCTTGATTTGTATTTTTCAGTTTTGTGTAAGATAAGAAAAGTGAAGCTGTGTTTAAAGAGGGTTAATTTTGCTGTTTTGACTTAACCTCGAATCCTGAAGGTTTCCTTAAGTCCCTTCCTTGCAAATATTAGGAACTATTTGCCTTAACAGGATCATCAGAGAATCATCCCACCACGCTTCAAGTTTCACTGGATTTGAGAATAAGGTAAGTTCAACGCCTGATGATACAACACAACATTAAAAAAACTCGAAAAAAAATATCAGAGTATCTGATGTAAAATAAATAAATTGTGATTGATTCCTCTATCAGTGAGTAAAATGTTAAAAAGGTCGGCCTTGAAAGATGGGAAATAATTTGTTTTTAAAATACAAAGATCCCCAGTAAAAGTCCCTCGAATTCTCAAGAATTGGGAGCCCAGTTATTTTAAATTACAACTTTATTTTCATGAAATAAAAAAAAAATCTGTAACATGCGTTACAACTCTTCTGCGGTAACGGTTATACGGTTGGTTCAGCACGAAGTAATTAATTATTAATCATGTTCGTAAACAGCGGTCGTATCACTAAACGTCTGCATGAAAGTTTTCAAAATCAATAAGCGATATAGCAAGGTAGTTTGTGTGGCTGTTTTCCCCCCGAGGTTTGTTTACTCGTGTCTTGTAGCTGATGGGTTCTCCACAAAAGCGTAAGCCAATCTGCTGAAGCAATTAGTTATAAAAGGGGGGCTTGTTTAAGAACTTGATAACGATCTCGATTTCTCGATTTAAGAAATTGTCTCGTTTATTTGTTTGTGTCGGAAAGGCAATGCGTTCCGAGATGGAAATGGAGAGGGCGAGTTAGATGGAAAGTCGTAAGATAAAGTTCTGTGATCGTTTGGAATATTTTTGTCTGTTTATCTCTCCATTGCGTGTTTCTTACACAGTATAAAACCCATTTCCTGCATTTTATGTCTTTCATTTCTCCGTTTCCATTACACGTTATTCCTCTGTAGTCATTTGCTGTTGCTACTGGAGTTCATCCTTCGGAACGTTGAACAAGACTCGGCATCTTTATGGGTTATGCTCCCTCTTGTATTCCCAAAAGAATTTTAAAACTCTTACTAAATGCATAAATCAGATTGAATTTTTCTTTTTTCTAATGAAAAACACTTCCAAGTTTATATTTTCTGGATTTTCAATTTAATTTCAACTTAGGAAAATATGCAACAATTAACTAGTCATAATTAAATTAATCCTTTGCATATTTAGTCCCCTTATTTGTTATAAAGGGAATTCCCCCAAAGTAAAGTTTAGTAATATTTGAAATGAAACAAAATTACCAGGACAGTCAACTTTTATTTCAAAGCTTATACAAAAACATTTTCTTCCCTCCTTTTATATCTTGGCAATTACAAGTTATGCCCTGATTGTTGGCAGTTGGAAACGGGTAGAAAAAAAAAACTAAAAATAGATTGTTTTTTCATGAAAGGGTGGAATGATAGAAATGATTAGCAGAGCTGAAATGCGGCGGTGTATACAGCGAAAGAGCAAACAAAAAACTTTAGCCGTAAGCATTCATTTTCTATTTTAACGGGGAGACGACGACCGTGGTGATGAAAATGGAACAAAGAAATAAAACGACAGAACGACCCCTGGCGAGCGGATGGAATAAGCCACGACCACAGCGGCTGGAGATTCCCATGCGCTCCTCTCCCACATCCCATTCCCAATCCAGGCTAAAAGTTAACTCCGAATTTGTTGCAATCCAATCAAAAGATCAGAGTACAGTTGAATGAAAATAAAACAATACGATTTATCGAATGGATTCTAAACCACTATTTAACTTACTTATCCAATTTTTCCCTTCGCTTCATGAGAGGAATTACTGCTACCCAATAAATTACAAAGTTCTGAACTTTTTCACTTGGATTTGTACTTGCATAAGCAGTATGAGTGACTAACGAAATTACATTTATTTTTGTTTCATTTTGTTCATTAAACCGCCTTTCAATTTATATTTCAACCTGATCCCCTGGAATTTCATCATCAAATTGAAATACCAACCATCAAATTAATCACAGAAACTTTCCAGCAATGTAGAATTTGTTATAATGTTACAAAAGCATTTGAATTACTCCAAATTGTAATTTATATCTACCAGTAATGATTAAAGCAAAATTATTATTTCATCCCTTATTTGCTGCGAAAATCTGTAAGTCTGGAAAGTGTCACTTTCGTTTACATTATAAGCTCAGAAATGTCGAATGGACAAAGATAATAATAGTCGCTTTTGCTAAACCTAAACCCATTTTTGGGTAGAAGTTTCTTAGGAAACGCTCTCTGGATACGCCTCTGCACAGAAAATGAAAAGCTAAGTTACAAGGTAGAATTTTTGTTATCAAACTATACTGAAATTTTGTCTCGAGCGTTATTTTTTAGAACAAGGGTTAAAAAAAGACAATTTTGAAAAGTTACTTGTTGCATTTTGGCGCATCTTGAAACACGCAATTTTTTCAGTCGTTACCCTCAAGCTAGCAACAAATAACTTCTTAATATTGTCTGTCCCCTGTATCTCTGTTGAAGTTATTTTATGTAACACAGGAAATACGACAATCAATTTGTTAATTGTTTGCATTTCTACGTGTAATGTGTACCGTTCACTTTCAATAACTGAAATTGACTGTCCAAATAATACTGAAAATGTATCCCCATAATTCATCTGAAGTAAAATAATAAAACATAAAAGTCGAAGCACTTAAAACTGTTACCAAAAAAAGCTTTTATGTGTACTTCAGTTCAATTACTCTTTCATCATCTGGAAAATTGAATGGTTACAAACAGAATACATTTTTCAACTTTAACACCCCATTAGGGTAAATCTGATTTCCTTTTCATTTCGTAGTAGTCTTACTTCCACAATAATGTCCTTTAAAAAAAAACTCCGGCAAGAAAATAATTTACAAGAATTATTATTTATTGTCTTTCTAACAGAAGAAATTAAGGGCTGTAATTTGGTGTAAAATCAAAATTTGTAGGCCTACTGTTAAGATTTCTATTTTATGCTTCCTGAAAATTTGCATGGCATTATTTTTATGCACCTTTTCATTGCGTAAGTTCAAACTTTAGTTTAGAAACAAGTTGTGCGTATGCCCATGTTGAAGTTCTTGACACATGCTCGCAGAACAAAGTACAGAGTTGTGAGTATGTAACATTTTCATTTAATAAATTCTACCCTTTGCCTAAAGTTTAATGTGGGGAGTTGGTAGGCCTTGAAATTAACAAAGTTTGTGTTCAAAGCACATCTATGAATAAAGGAATATAAAACAGACAGGAGGAGGTAACCCAAATTATTATTTTCCCAGGTGCACGAAATTTGATTGAAACATTAAATTAGATTTAATATTATTTTATCAACTACAGACATACAGTATTTCTATAATAAGTTCTTAATTAAATTGTTTTTTTTTTGAGTTCGAATTTAAAAAGTTCCTCTCGGTTTAAACTGGGGAAAACGGAAAATGTGTTTTATTAATTAATGAAGTTTTCTCTAAAATTTATTTTAAAATACGCAACGAGAGGTTTTCAAACAATATGAAATGCTCGCAGATATCAGTTGTTGGTTTAAAAGAAAAAGTATATAATGAATAAAAAAGGAAAATGAAACTAACATACAGTAGGCAGCACTTAATTTGTTCTATTGGACGACCCAAGGCAAAAAAATTCAGTTGTAACAAAATTGTGAAAAATAAATCTCTATTTTGGAAAATAATATAAATTCTCCTGAAAACTTTCGAGAAAATTCGTAGAAATCTTTTCATCAAATTACAGCCCTTCATCTCGTATATTAGAAAAACAAATTCAAAGAAAGTTGAAGGTTGGGAATTATAAACTTTTGAAAAATTTAATAAATCCTTACGCCCACGCTAGTGCTAGGGATGGAAAAAATACACCACATTATGACTCTTAATATTATTTTCTGAGCAAATTTAAAAAGCGTAGGCGACAACCTGTATACTTTTATTACCTTAACCTGTACCATATTTAACAAAAATACTCTTGTTACAAAAATTTATGCACCAATTAATAAAGGGAACCTCGATTTAAGTTCATATTTTATTCATTAACGAATAATTATTCTGCCTTTGGCTCAGAAAATTTATACAGCTATGAATTTCGGTGTGGAAAATACTTTAACCGCGCAAAACGTCTCCTCGTTAATTTTTTAATCTGAACATTATAAACTATTCCATAAAGTTAGGTGGAATAGGTTAAATTTAATAACAAGAGTAATAATGCGTTATTATCTAGCGTGGTGCATAAATTAGTTAACCGCAAGTACCATTTGTGAAGCCACGCGTGAAGAGTTTTCACACAGAAGTTACCTTTCCCTCCTCCTAAGGGAGGTTTTCCACACACTTAGTTTTGATTAAAGTTTAGTTATGTTTCGGCGACAATACTCTTCATCAAATAGGAGTAAAACCGTTTATTACATCGAGGCGTTTTCGCTTTCATGTCCTTAAACATAAAGACAAAAAAGCTCCGGCCTTAGAATAACTTTGTGGAGTAACTTGTTACATTGGCAGAGAGAGCAGTTCAAAGGATTTGTAGCGAGTTGCCAAAACTAATTTAGGGATGCGTTCGAGGAGAGAGAGAGTTCGAGGCCTGGCTTGAGAAAATTCGCAGATAGACTTTACGATAAAACACAATTAGATAAATTGGGTTCAAGAGTTCAACACGAATTTCATTAAGGAGGGGCTGAATTTTTATTATTTTGCGTTTTGAGGCGCGCGTTCTGGCACTGCCACCACTTTGTTTTTGATGATTAAAGAGTGTACAGGACGCATCTGTGTACCCCACAAACCCACCGTTCCCGGGGGGGATTAATCCCCCCTAGTGCGCACATAATGGTCCGATTCGGTCAATAATAACGTTCTTCAGCAGAATGTCATTTGACCGCGTATTTGTCACGCACCGGTAGACCAAATAGAACTAAAGTCATCCATAGATCGTTCCTGTGACATTCTATAGCAATTTTCACCAGCTTTTATCGATATGTAATTTATTGCCTATAAAGATATCATGCCAAGATTCTTGGATAAAGCGGGGGCTATATATTGCTTCTAGGAACGCAATACGACCACTTTTGACATTTGTCGAATTCCGTGCCTAACCTGAATTTCGGTAAAATGGGGCAGAAAAAAAACCGACAGACCCTTTCGGGTTTTTTCCTAATTACTAAACGCCCGTTAACCGTCCAAATTACACTTCGTCGTCAACGTTCACAGAAATGGGGAAATCAACAAGTCTTTACTGTTAAATGGAAAATAAAAAATACAAACCAGGGAATAAACATCAAAAACTCGACACCCTTAGCTATCAGAAGGGAAACCTATAATATTTTTTATCCACGACTAGATGTTTCAATGTGTTTGGGATAATGCTATTTCAATATCAAAGACAGTTCTTTGAATATTCATTATTCGCTAGTGAATAATGAAGTAGTTCGTGTTAAACGTAAAAATAAGCCAAAAAATTTAAATTATTTCAGTAATTTTTTTCATACTTTTAAAGCACCCTGTTATATTATTACTATACATAGAATCAAAATAATATATTTTCGGTGGTTTATTTAAAATTAAAACATTTCTTTTGTAATGGAATTTATAAAAAAAGTTGCTCAAATAATTTCACCTAACAACATAAATTTCTAAAATTGATAAACCTTTTACACATCTGGAATTATTTTACAAACGTTGAATTCCATAACAAAGTATTTTCTAATCGCTTATCTCGCCTTTGCGCGAATTAGAACTCGAAAAACACCACATGTGCAGATAAGACACCTGGTTAGTTGACTTTTATTGGTTAGGGAGGACTTGCTTTCTTACCATAAGTTGGTATTTTATTTATTCATCGACTGACTTAAAGTGGTAATGTTCGTGATATTTATTCTTAAAGAACATTAAACGGAGTATTTGTGGTGTCGAAGTAATTTCCAAGTAGGTTTTCCTTGTAGGTACATATTTTGTAAATTTATTTTAAGATTTTCATTTATACACCACTAATTTTTAAAACAATCAAATCAAGAATTTTATTATCAAGGTTCTGTAAAGCTATTAATTATTTTTTATTTTCTATTGCAGGATTTTGACCAGAAGGCATTTTGGTGTTTTTAACAAAGGATCCAATCAATGTGAGAGACTAAGGGGCTATAGGAATGGCCATGGCGCAAAAGTGATGTCTTTTAGGTAAGATTTTACGTAATATTATTTTTGAAACTAAAGATTAGTGTAGGTAGAGGAAATGAATGAAAAATATTTTAATTTCAACTTTAACACGATTTTCTTTGTTTCAGATATTACTTAAGGCACGTGTAATGAAGGACCTGGATTAATGTAAAAGTGTTGTGTTGTGTTGTGAACTGAACCGTACTTTAGTGGAGTGTTGTGAACTTTAGTGCGGGGAATGGAAATTCAGGACGGTTCCAGTCGGAAAATGGTTGGATTTTCACGTTTTCGCAAGAGGACAACGCAGTTAATAGTAAAGGTAGGTTTAGGTTCGACTACCAACGTTGGACTTCGATTCCGAGGATCGAGGAGTCGAGATTCCCTCCTTGAAGTGGTAGTAGCCAATAATTTTATTCACACCCCAATTTATAAAATAAAAACTGTTACTACTTTCGAGAATATTTTAATCATCATGGTTGCTCTTGCGTAAGTTACAAAAATTCTCTGGGGGGGGGGGAGTAATTACACCCTTATTACCCCCAGTAGATTTTCGCTTGCTCTTGCGTCTTATCCCGCCCTTCTCTGCTTTAAAAATTTTGCAAAATCCATGGATGTTCTTGCTCTTTTAATTCAAATCGTACCTTATTTTTCTAACCCTTTTTATATGCTCGAAGAGTTATACACCTTCAAGATTTCGGACTTTTGTTTTGCAAATACTTACAAATGATTTAAATGAAAATTACATTCCACATTAATAAGTACTAACAGGATTTTATTTTATAAATTGTTGTTTTTAAGCTCGTAATAATATTATTCCCGTTATCGAATCCGGGAGCTTCGGTATAAATGGTGGCAGCGTTGTTACTGACCCCCAGCGTTTTTAAATAAAAAATAATCAACATAAATACCATGCATAATTTCTTGCAATTTTATTATGAAATAAATTATTAGGCGGCTATGCATGGTACATTTAGGATTACATTATTTATGGATATTTACTCGGTAATTGGAGTCGTTCTTGCGGATTTTGGTTTAATTCTTCGCGGTAATGAGTAAATTTTGTATGTAGATATTGCGAGTCTAAACGGGTATAAATATAAAGGGTGTTTAAGCGAAAGGGGGTGAAGTGTGTTCTGAATGGAAGCACGAACTATTTGACCGTCCCCCCCTGACATTACAATTAAATTTTTAAATTGATGATTCTTCTAGGAAGGTGTTTTGATGATATTTGAGATTTATATGCACTTTTTTGAAAATGTCTTAAATGAGAAACACTTCAAAGGTTTCTGTAACTATTTTATGTTACACTACGTTCTTTTGCGGTTCTATCCGGTTTTGGTATTAATTTTGCGATATTTCGTAAGTGGCAAGTAGACTTTTCTGTAAGGTATATGCAACTAATTTGCTTACATTTAACCAATTAACTAAAGGTTTGCGAGATTTTCTCTTCTGGTTCATTTTTTTTTAATTTTCATTTAGTTACTACACAATTTATTATTTGTGTATTTCGTATTAAACTGTTCGCGAGCGGTTTCTGCGGTTTTGCAATTTATTTGTAATCGTTTTTCCTGCCCCGTTACAATTTTGTATGTGGTACTAGTGTATTACTGAAAAAAAAATCATAATATAGCAAGTACGGTTTTGCTGTTTCAATTTGTACTGTTAGCTACTAATTAATCTTTTCGGTATTAAATGTGCAGCAGGTTCGTGGTAGGTATACTTTACATTTTTCCTATCACAATTGTTGACCTATTTTTGAATTTTGCGTAATCGAAGTAAATGTTTTCTAGCGCAAGCACAATATTTTTTTCCTGGTTTATTTAGGTTTTGATAACTCCATCATATTTCAAATACATATTTAAAACAAAACTCATCTATTTGTAAATTAGTTTCTTCAACTTACGTGATTTTATTCTTTATAAGAGAATTAAATTACACGTTAATAAACAATAAGTAATTAAATATTAATATTAACAGATATTAATTCAAAATACAAATATTTATATCTTGTCAAACATTTACTATAGTAACAAACAACATTGAAGGTAGCCACCTTTACACCTCCCCCTTTGAGGACGCTTTATGCGTGGGGAAAAGGAACAAGTTTGCTTGAGTGGAAAAAATTTGAAATTTTCTTTTTCTTTCCGCTTGCAACTTCATAAAATGATGGAGAAATTTGTCGAACGATAGGAAATGGTCCCACTCGAACTGGATCTAACTTATTTCTATTTAGTTTACTGCCATTTTCAATATAGACCATATCATCAACATTGAAGTTGTACTGTTGTCGATTCTTATCCAATCGTTTTTTATTTATTTTAAAAGATTTTATCGAATTTTGAAATGCTTTTTTTCTGTCTACTTCAAGAATTTGCTGATAATTTTCCTGAAGAGGTGAAATTGTAGGTTTTTTCCCAAATAATAAATATGATGGTTCAAATTGTGTTGAACTATGAATGGTATCGTTATACTCATTTACACATTCTTGTGCTAACATTGACCAGGCTCTAGTATTGTTATCCTTATCACTGTTTATTTTGCATCTAAGGCGATTTACAAGTGTTTGATTCAGTCGTTCGTTAAGACCATTTGATTCTGGATGATCGATGCATGTAAAAACAATCTGAATTCCATTTTTATCTAAATAATTTTTAAAACAAGTAGAATTAATTCCTGTATATTGGTCTGCTAATAAAATCGAAATATTATGTTTCTTTGAAATTGGATTTATTAGGTTTATAAAATCTTGGGCATTCTGACCCTTTGTTGTTGATATCCAAACATATCTAGTAAAATGATCAACTAGAATATGCATGTATCGTTTGGAGGATCGATTTCCTCCGAAACCACCAACACTATCAAGTGACATGATCTGAAACGGGCGTTCGGCCGGACCAAATTGTGAGAGCAGCCCTATAGCACGAATACGTCGAGTTTTGTTTTCTATACATACCTTGCAATTTTTACAGAAGGTTTCTACAGCTTTATCAAGTCCTTTAAAATAATAGTGTGGTCTTATTGTTGCGAGCATTTGTGCTGGACCTATATGTCCATAATGTTGATGAACAAGCTCGATAATATCTTTCCCAAATGTCGGAGAAACAAAAATTCTTGATTTTTCTTTTAATCTCTTCAATATTACTCCCTGTTTAAATTCAATATTTTTTTCTGCTTTCATTTCAGACATATGTTTGGATTGATCATCCAATATCGCTGGTAACTCTATTAAATTAATTACTGTGATTACATCTTCATTTTCAAAATATTCAAGGACCGGATTTCTAGATAATAGATCTGCAAGTATGTTGTCCTTTCCCTTTTTGTATATTATATTAAAATTAAACTGAGATAAGTAAAGAATTAAATCTCCGAGTATTTCATCTGTTCTAGCCTTTGTTTTTAGATTCTCTAACGGTTTGTGATCACTACAAACTGTAAACTGACGTCCAATAAGGTAATATTGCCAAAACTTTATTGCCTCCTTAATTGCTTTACATTCTAAATGTATGATATCATAACGTTTCTCCGGATTTGAAAGTTTTCTTGAAAAATATGCAACAGGGTGTAGTATTCCGTCTTCTTGTGGTTGTTTGAGTGTGGCACCAAGACCTTTATAACTAGCATCGGTTTCTATAAAAACTGGCTTATTAAAATCATATATAGCTAGAATAGGTTTAGAACATAAATAATCTTTGACCATTGTGAAAGCTTGTTCACATTCATCAGTCCATTGAAATTTAAATCCTTCCTTAATAATTGGTGAAGTGGTTCGAGTTTCTGGGAACTATTTTCTATATATTTTAAGTAAAAGTTAATGGAACCCAAAATACTGCGTACACCAGACTTATCGGAAGGACTCTGAAGATGCTGAATAGAGACTAAATTCTCTTGAGCTGGTGAAACTTTATTTTTAGAAATTGTATGTCCCAGATACTTTACAGATTTTGCAGCAAACATACATTTAGATAGTTTCAATTTTAAACCTTCGGAATTTGTCACTTCCAAAAATTTCTTAATATGTTCAACATGTTCGTCCCAGGATTTAGAGAAAATTAAAATATCATCTATATAATTTATACAAAAGTCATCTATATTATTTCTTCTAATTATATTTGATAGTATTCTTTGAAAAGTTGCTGGAGCATTCTTTAGTCCAAATGGTAGCACCCTGAACATGAATTTCCCATATTTTGTAACAAAAGATGTTTTTTCTCTATCCTCTAACTTTAATGAAATGCACCAGAAAGCCGAGTTAATATCTAAAACTGTGAAATACTCACAGTTAGAAACTTTCTCAATCACATCTTGAATTGTAGGAAAAGGAAAACATTCTGGGACAACTAATTTGTTTAATTTTCTGAAATCTATACACAGTCTAGACTTCTTTCCATCATCTTTCTTGTAGGCTAATGTCACAGGAGAAGCAAAAGGTGAATCAGATTCTTCAATTATACCCACTTGTAATAAATTCTTTATTTGATTTCTTATTTCAGTATCATCTGGAATTGTACATTTATACGGGCGAGAAGTAACATATTCATTTCTTATTAATTTAATCTCTGCTTCCTTTGATCGAACTTTACCTATATCAAATTTGTCTTTAGCAAACATGTGTTTGTACTTGTCAATTAATTGTAAAATAATTCTTTTTTTATCATCATTCTCAATGTGATCTAATTTAGCTTTGAATTCATTTATATTTAAATTTTCATTTAAATTTACTTCAGTATCATCATCTGAAGTTAAAATCATCTGATCACAAATAGATCGATCTTCCTTTAGATCTAATATGCTGTGATTATTAATACGTTGATAAATTTTCAAGTTTTCATCTTGTATCAACTTAAAAGTCTTAATAGCATCAACACCAATTAAAAAATCATAGGAGAAATTATCATTTTTAACCACATAGGTCGTTATAAAGTCAGTAATCTGTCCAATTTTAAGTTTAATCAAGGCCCGGGCTGACGTGAAATTTGATCCGCTGATTGTTTTTAAAATACTCTTATCTTTTATTAATTTCAACTTCAGCAATTCAGCAATTCGTTTATTAATAAGGGTTACATTTGAACCACAATCATAAAGAGCATTTACATTTATCTTGTCATTTATTAATACATTTAATTTTATCAGTGGATCATCTTTCGCCCGGGTTTTTAGTTTAAATCTTCAATGTCAAGGTTAATATTCATTATTTCTAATTCAGTAAAGTTTGATTCTTGTTTTTTTATATTTGGTTTCATTTTTTCTTGCACAGTCTTATTATGATTGCGACAATCTATTTCTTTATGAAATCGATTTGGATAACCAAGGGCGACACAGTTTGGACATGGTTTTCGTTTTATTTCATTATTTTGAGTTTCAATTTTTTTATTTAAATTAAAACTACTCTGATTATTGAAGTTTGTAATTGAAGGCCTCTCCGTTTTCTTTTTTAAAAATGTATCTTCCAATTTACGTATTGCTGTATACAATTTATCAAGAGTAGTTAGTTCTTCTCTGTCAAGTTCTTGTTGAGCCTCACTTGGCAATCCAAAAACTATTTGATTAATCCGAGAAACCTCGGTACTTTCTGATTCCACCTCTAAACATAATTTTTCTTTAGCAAGTGCGTAATCAATTAAGGATCCACTCAAGTATTTGTAACTAAAAGCTTTTCTAACATTAGACCAACCTTTATCAACAAAAACATTCAGAAAAGAATATTTCCAACTATCCCATGAACCTGTTAGTCCAATTTTTTTAAGATTAGCCTCATACCAGTCTTTTGTTGAACCCGAAACAAAGAAACGTAACCCCTGAATTTTCAAATTATCGGATTGAATCTGAAACCGTGCACACTCACTTTCAAAAATTTTTAACCAATCTGTAGGGTCATGTTTTTTTTCAAATTTGTTTAAAACAAAATTTTTTTCAATATGGTGTAGTTTATTGACATCTTGATTTGAATTTAACTTTAATTGTTGCTCTAGCTGTTTAATTCTCTCTTCTAGCTCTATTTTTATAGGTTCAATAGTTTTAAAATTCGATGTAGGAACACACTCTTCTAACGGGTATTCTTGAAAACAAACATTTCCATCCTCATCAAAATATTCCTTCCGAATATCATCATCTAATTTAATTGCTACAGTTCGATAACCATTTATGTTCTTAATTGCTAATGTAGCATTGTAAATTGGTTTTCTACTTACTAAATGTTTGTGAAATGATATATTATTGGACTCTTCGGGAATAAAGTACCATGTTGTTTTATCTGTAGAAATACATTGAATCACACATTCCTTCTCAGTTTTCTTCACCACTTGCACGAAAAACTGGACCATCTTACTTACTTGTTTATTGTAATTTAATTTGTAAATTAGTTTCTTCAACTTACGTGATTTTATTCTTTATAAGAGAATTAAATTACACGTTAATAAACAATAAGTAATTAAATATTAATATTAACAGATTAATTCAAAATACAAATATTTATATCTTGTCAAACATTTACTATAGTAACAAACAACATTGAAGGTAGCCACCTTTACATATTTTACAAAATTACATTGAATAACATTATCCAAGTTATACAATGGAATCAATTTTCAAGCTTAATACATTGATTTTAAATGTTTAGTAGGCAAACTATGCTTAAAATAGGAATAATGTGCTTATCCTTTTAATCCCCATTATAAATTTTCAATATCCACGAATGCAGAATAGATTTAAATCCAATAATAATATAATTATTGCAATACGTATTTGCATTATTAAGCATTTAATTTGCGATAGATGGACTAAGTATTGACCAAATGGTATAAGGGCAGGGGTTAAAAATCGTATTGTTTAAGTTTTATTTATTTTATTAATTAAAATAATAAATTTAACTTTGTCAAGTTGTTATTCGAGACTTTTGCGTGGGAAATTTATTTTTCAAGTACAGTATCACGTCTTAAATGATTAATGACACCCTCAATAAATAGAGAAGGTTTAAATGTGGAATAAAAGTATTTTTGCACTCGTTTAATTATTTTCTAGACAAATTACTAAATTCATTTAAATCTGACTAGAGGCACTTATTGGAAATTAAATTGGTTATACATTTTAATTCGCTCAATTTAGTTTTTGGCTGTAACCCAAAAACGAATGGTACCTATTCGATATGTACACCGTTTGGATTTTTAAGAAACACCGGGAAGCTCTAAAGGTTTGATTTATAAAAATTTATTTTAAAAATTCATAGGGAATATACGTTATCCCGGCAACAGATTCCTATTCACAAAACCCGAATAGGAGTAAATTTTTTATGGGAAACTGTTGCGTATAGTTGGTAATAAATTTACGGTTACAAAATTGCATTCAATATTATCTGGAATCGTTGCCTCCCTCGTATTTATTTAATACTATCCCTTTATTGATTGGTAGGTAAATTAAATATTCCTCGTGTAATAAAAACTATTTATTTATTACTTAATTACATTGGTAGTACATTTTATATTTGATATTTTCAAAAATAATGTCGGTTTAGCATAAACTGTTCTGTTGAAATGCATTTTCCCTTAAACACTTCTTGTTTCTTAGTCTTTTAAATTTATCGAGTATACTCAAGTGAAGGAGGTCTTTATAAAATACAGTTGCACGCTTGCACTAACGCGCTATTAACTTTATTCATTATGGAACATTTACTACTAAATACCTACTACATTTATTTTAATGCCCTATCCATTGTCTAGGAAAGACATTTCCCGCTTTAATGTTTCTTGATATAAAAAATAAACACTTGGAAGAAAGGTCTGTCCTAAAAGTATCAATAAGTGAGGCGCAATATCGCAATTCGTTGTCACATTCCATTTCTGACAACCAATATGGTGAGTTATAGACATCGGGTCAGAGGTCGCCTCCACGCCGACGTTTGGCGTCGGGGACGTCCACGGTGCGTAGACTCCCAATATACATGCCATCCATCCACGTCAATTTTCTTCACAACCCTTAAAAATAGCCCGAAGTGAAAAGAAACAGAGCGTGCAGACGTCCTCGTGAATCAGTCGATAAATAAGTGATTTTTGATTTCGTGTTATAGCTTCATTTACATTTATATTCAATTTGTCACGTTCGAAGTCTAAGCGATAATGTTTTATTGAAGAAATTTTTACTTTGCCCAATTTTTATTACTAGACAATTTGGGTATTTCGTAGCTATAACTTTTTTGAAATTGAAATGATAGATAGAGCTACAAAGTTTTTAAAACGCGAACTATTTTTAGACAGTCGTATAAATCTGGAGAGAATATTAAAACTTTCTCAATTTCATATAAGTATTATTTTTTTATATAACCAGTATCTCTGGAATTACTAATCAAATTTTCTACGAAAATTCGTTAACCACGTTCTGTTTTCTTTCTCTTATCACCCCATGTTCCTACCTCCATAAATAATTTCCTCCCTATTTTTTTCCGCGACGTTCTGGGTGTTACTTTTATAACACGACCCTTCCTATCGCGTTTTTTTTATTAAAAACAGGAATTAATTAATCAGGCAGTTTTTCTTTATCAAAATCCGTCTCTAATTCGCGGGATTCCCCTAATTTATGTATTTTTGTAGCGCATTGTTGAATGTCTGGACTATATTTTCCATCTAGTGATGAACTCGCCAAACTTATAGCCTAGTTTCAGTCCACTAACAATTTTCCCTGAATCTTTGGTTTAAATCTTTGATGACATTTGTTGACATACTTGAAATGTCATGTATGTGTAAAGAACCGGTGAAAGTTCTAATTATTCAAAACCTGCATAAATTTTCATGGAAAATGATTACGTTACAATCCATATGTGTAATCAAGAGCTGAAAAATAACTGAAATAGTTAAAAAAAACGTACGTACAGTTGTAAATATTAATGTGCCACCTTGGCATTTACCTTTGACACGTTAACAAAACCTGTTTTTGTATCTACTTAAGACATTTCCATAAAAATGGCCCGGTTTGCATTCAGTAGAAAAGGAAGATTTATAAGAATCGCGGCAGTTTGCTTCATATTCGTCCCATTGCTGTATCTACTCTCAACGTGGTCGCAAGATAAAGGCGGATACTTCGATAAAGGTATTTCGGCCAGCTTACAAGCACGCCAGCGACCCAAGTTAGTTAAAGGACTTGGAAATTTCGAACCGAAGGATGTGAAGCCACGTAAAGGCCCAGGTGAAGGTGGTGCAGCTCATATTTTACACGAAGATCAACAAAACGATGCAGATCAATCCGAATCGGAATTCGGAATGAACATTGCCTGTTCTGATGAAATTTCATTGGACCGTTCAATTTTAGATACACGTTTATCCGAGTGCCAACATTGGGACTACCCAGAAGACCTTCCTAAAACCAGTGTTATTATTGTGTTCCATAACGAAGGGTGGTCAGTACTTTTAAGAACTGTACATTCCGTTATAAATAGGTCACCTAAGCATGCATTACAGGAAGTACTTTTAGTAGATGATTTTAGTGATAAGGACCATTTAAAAAGTGATTTAGACAATTATATAGAGCGTTTTGATGGACTTGTACGTTTAATCCGCAACACCCAACGTGAAGGTTTAATTCGTACCCGTTCCCGGGGTGCTAAAGAAGCCCATGGAGAAGTCATAGTATTCTTAGATGCCCATTGTGAAGTTAACACTAATTGGTTACCTCCGCTCCTAGCTCCCATCTACAGGGACCGTACAGTTCTCACTGTTCCCATTATCGACGGAATTGACCACAAAACGTTTGAATATCGGCCTGTTTACGGAGAAAACCGACACTATCGAGGTATATTTGAATGGGGTATGTTATACAAAGAAAATGAAGTTCCGCAACGTGAACTTTCCACAAGAGAACACAACAGCGAGCCTTATAAAAGTCCAACACATGCTGGAGGGTTATTTGCAATCAATCGGGAATACTTCTTGGAATTAGGAGCTTACGACCCAGGACTTCTTGTGTGGGGTGGTGAGAATTTCGAGCTTAGTTTTAAAATTTGGCAGTGTGGAGGTAGTATCGAATGGGTTCCTTGTTCTCGGGTCGGGCACGTCTACCGTGGCTTCATGCCGTACAATTTCGGGAAGTTAGCAAATAAGAAAAAGGGTCCTTTAATTACAATTAATTATAAGCGGGTTATTGAAACATGGTTTGATGATAAATACAAAGAATATTTTTATACACGCGAACCCCTTGCAAGATTCCTCGATAAGGGTGATATAACCGAACAGCTGACTTTAAAGAAAAAATTGAGTTGCAAGAGTTTTGATTGGTTTATGCAAAATGTTGCTTATGATGTGTTTGATAAATTTCCAGAGCTTCCACCTAATTTACATTGGGGTGAATTAAGATCCGGAGCTGTGAACAAATGTGTTGATACCCTCGGACATGCACCGCCTTCTCTTATCGCAATACAGCATTGCCACGGGTTTGGAAATAATCAATTGGTGAGACTTAATGCTAAAGGACAGCTAGGGTTAGGGGAAAGGTGCATCGAAGCTGATTCACAAGGCATTAAATTGGCGATTTGTAGATTGGGTACCATCGATGGCCCGTGGCTTTACGATGAAAATTCTCATACTTTGTTACATCGTGTTTATAAAAAATGTATGGCTTTACACCCACAAACCTCTCACTTGTCTTTAATGCCTTGTGACGTAAATAATACTTACCAGCAATGGTATTTTAAAGAAGTTCACCCGAAGTGGTGAAAAACCTTTTAAATCGTAAGACTCGTGTGGTTGTTAAGGTCCACGTACTAACTATTCCGTAATTAATTCTATGGTCCAACTTTAGTTTAGATATTTAACTTTTTTTTACTTTTATAAAAAATTGTAGGTACTAAGTACCAAAGTTTTATTTTATCCGAGATGTTTACGTGTTTCTTTTTATTAATTTTATACAGATCTAAAACATATCGCTTAAAATTTTGTTAAAAACAGTACAAATATAAAAAAGAAGTCCCTCAAAACTTGTACTAATTTCCTTGTAAACTTAAAAGTCTTGTAATTGTACTTAAATAATTATGTAAGTGTTGTTATGTAGATAAAAGAATGTAAAGCAATGAACTTTTTATGTAACTTTTAAAGCTTTTCCTCTTTTGTAGTTAGAAAATTATTCAAAAACGTAGAAGTAGTCGATGTTTAGAACAGAAATTGATTACATATTAGCTAGATATGCAAGCCAACGATTTACCTCCTGTGCCTTGATAATAATTGTCTGCATTTTTAGAAATTGCCCTAAGTTCCATTTAATATTTTTATAAAAAGGGAAAGGTGTAAAATACATGAGTAATTTAAATAGCGGTAGTTAAATAAAATAATAAAAAAATGTGCATTGTTTTATTTTAATTTCAAATTGTGTAATGTGGTGGAGACTAACGCATGGGACAATATATTAAGGAAGAGGATTTCAGGAGAGAAACTTACGACATAAAGGAATTTGATGTAAAAAGCAGAGAATAGAAGTTTGAATGTATTGGAAGATGCCTTCATCCAAGCAGATGTTAAGAAGAACCTTAAAAGCAAAATCTACAAGTTTGGAAAGAAGAAAGCAGATCAACCAAGGGAAACAGCGAAGACTTAACCAGCACACGGTGGATTGGAGCAAGTGAGAAGACAAAAAAGAGAAGAAGTGTTTCCAAATTTGTAGACATTATTAAATAAAAAATTTCTTACAAAGACACCTCTTTTTATAGGTACAATTTTGCTTTTCTTATTGCTTTTGTAATTATGTTATTTTATTCCTTTGCTTTAATTGGAATCAGTTTTGACTATCCATCATAAACTGTGCGGACATTAGCACCCTTATTCTGTAAGAGGATTCCCCTAGGTTTAGCAAATAATTTACGTGCACTTTATTTACCTGTAATCAAAGATTTCTTTAAAAGCGATATTTTTTATTTCAACAATAATTTAAAATGAAATAAATAATTACGTGAAGTAATGGCCTTAAACGGTTATTTCTAAAATGTATTCTGTTAATTAACAAAATCAAGTTTTAATTAATATATTGATTAATATATTCGTCATACATTGAAATAATTGCTTCGTGTATTTTAATAGCTATTTTATTATTAGTAATTTTGATTAAATTTCATTAAAATATAATAACCAGAAGTGTAGATTAGGACAAAGGACTTATTTATTTATAATTTCACTGTTTTCATCCTGCATTTCATCTTGTGGTTTTTGCAATCTGGTATAGCAAGTTCTGGACCAATTAAAAACTCTTCCAGTAATTAAAATTTGATCCTGGAACGTTGTTCGTGTCAATTCTTCCACCCACCCCTCTGTGGGTGCTTTAGAAAAGCCTGCTCCTGAGCTTAGTTTTTATTTTAAATCAGTGTACCTACTACTTGCGATCCTTTCCCTCTTCCTTATAAACTAAGGATTTAATTGCCAAACTAAAAATTCAAGGATCTATGTAGGTACGCGAGTTCAAACCCGGTTCACGTTGGAAAAATGTATGTTAATTCGGAATTAATTACAAGAACGCGAATATAAATAGGAAGTAAAACTTGCCCAATAGACACAATTACAATCCCCCCTAAAGGTTGAAAATTCCTCCACGGCGATATAATTTTCAGTTACGATGTAGGTACTTTGTACTAACTTAAATTAAATACGATTCAGGAATCATATCGAGACCTCGACCTATTCCAATCAATTCCGAACTTCTAAACGCGTTTATTAGAAACAATGAACACATACAAAATTAGGTAGGTAATTAGTATTTAATCGAATTTCCTCTATTTTCCAAGTCCTGTAACAGAAGTGATTTAAATGTTAAGTAGTAGTACATGTTTGTTTTTCAATGTTCTTGTTATGTAAACGGTAATACCAATTACCTTCACACCAGGATATTATTTTCAGCGGGTGGTCAAAATAATAATTTCCGGTACTCTTGAAAAATCTTACTTCTAAGAGCATTATCTTTCAAGTAATTCACTTCAAAGTTAAGTGTTTATTGGCTGCTATAAAGGTATATCTATTTTCGCTTAAAAGAAGTTGTGAATGGTCAATGACAATTCACAGGTAGAGTGCTTGTTGACAAACGTAAAATTCCTTCGTCTCCGATAAAGTCTTTTCAGTTGCTTTCAAATAGGCCGCCGGTAAAAGATTAACAGTTGTAAAATTAATATATGGCCTTTCTATTCTTCAGGCGCGCTTCTTTAGTACAAAAAAATTCAGTTAAGAATTTATTGTTAACTGTAAAAATTTGAAAAATTTAGTTTTACTAGCTTCTTAAGAAAATTTAACACAGCAATCAATTCGCACCGTGGATTACGCAATGTCGAGAGGTCCAGGCTCGAATTCTCGTTGGGGAAAAGCCTTGGTACAATGGTACGGATTTTTCACAATTCAACTGAGGGAACTGTTAAAACCAAAATAAATTGTAGTTACCTACTACCTTCTATAATAACAGTTTTAAAAAATACTGAAGTGTTAAATGATTGCAAAATTGATCAAAGTTCACGTTGAATCTTCATTAATTTATTGTGTTAGGTAGGTTCAAGAAAATTTTAGATTTGATTTATGATATCAAATTATTCTTGGGTCGTTTCTGTAGGGAATAATACCAAACTAGGGCATCTACAATGCTTAACCCTTCATTGTTAGGGATTTACAAGTTTTTTTGGGTTACTAATATTTAGAATTTAACAACGTGTTTGTTCATAGTTCGCACCCCTATGTAGTACTACTGATTAATGATTATACAGCCCCGTACTCGTGAATAAGCGCAAGCTTGGTGCCTCAATGTAACTGGGCCCCCGTATTTAAAATTTGTACCTATAACAATTCACTAGAAGTAGGTCTTCAAATTGAAAAAATTGTGCCATTTTTTACGGCATATTAACACCCCTTTCAATCTACCCCATCATATTAAGAAGCGGCCGTACCGACCATCGAAATTCGCTTTGTTGGCAAAACCCTAGTCATTGAAAAAAATTCAGTCTCATTACTTTTTAGATAGACCTCGTAATTATATCTAGGTAGGTACTTATAACGTCACTATTTACCCCAAAACTCATTACTACCAAGTAAACTTTGAAACATTCCAAGAGCCTAATGCTGCAAATAAAATATTTTACATTGATATGAATAGGAGATTAAATAATTTCAAGAATTATTCAATGTTTTTAAAATTACTACTTACTACTTAGTTACTTAACAAATATCTCTTTTGTTATAAATTTTATCAAAGGTTTGATTAAAAAATGAAATAGTTTTGCAACGTTCCAGTCATTTTATTTTTGGGGAAAAAAACTTTATTGTAAATAGGTATTTCGGTGCTTCCCTGAATTACAGCGCAATCAAACTTTTATTTCTTTATTATTATACGAGGAGAGTTCAAAATGTTTTCGATCTGGGTAATAACGAACTATTTTTAATCCTTATTGCACTAAATACGAAATTTCGTTCATCTATCTACAGACCTTTAAAAAGTGTTTGGAATTCAAAATATTTGTCCTGAAATTTTCTACCCCGTTTAGATCTTTAAATAAATATAAATACATACCTATAACTATTTTGTTGGGAGTTGCCAATCGGGTTTAGAAATTTAATGACCGTCTTCCTATTTAAAAGGCTTTTCCCCAGTTAGAAAAAATATTTGAAGTTAAATTAAATTTTACTTGTGAGGTCGAGTGTATTAGAAGTCTGAAAATTTAAATAGATAGTACTATTGCTCTTCTAAAGGAACCAGAATGGAAAGTGGAAAGCTTTTGGAACCCCCCTCGTATATTCATCCTGAAAAAGCATTCAGGAGCGAGTTCAGACGTTTAGGAATTTGAAATTGCCCTTTCTTGTTAAACAGGATTACTAACTAGGTATAAAACATAAATGTGTAAAAATCAATGAAAGGAAGAAAATCATTTTAAAATGTCTTCTTGTTGGTTTAAATGAAAATTTCGTTGTTCGAATTGTTTGGCCCAAAAGAAAAACGATTGTTGTCGATTGAAAGGAAAGTTATATTAGGGTGTAATGAATGTAAAATAAACAATGGAAGTAATTTAAAGTCGATAAAAAGGCATCGGGTAAAATGGCGTCGGCGTCAGCCATTTCGTGACCGACGCGGCGTTGTATCGAACAGCCAATCAGGGTATGCAGAGATTTCCTTACCAATAGGATCATGATTTATCAGACAACAAATTACGTATGCAAATGTAAATGTAGAGTGCGAGCAGTGATTGATGTTAAAAAGCGGACTAGACTACTTATCGCGCCATGTTCCCCGACCCAGGTTCGTATTGCAGTAGAAGAACTGGACGGAGGTCGCGTTGCGGTGTCCTCCAAAGCACGAAAACCGTTCAAAATTAGGTGGAATTTGTGTTTAAATTGAGCTGAATAATTGTGTGATATAGCGTGGCATCAAATAACCTTCGTGTCATCAAGCAGGAGCAGCTTAAGCACGGGAGTGTAGCCCTGCCGTCTGTCCAGGCCGACAGCAAGTCTGCTCCGACGACGACCAAGACGACCAGTCTCTTTTACGGCTTCGACACCAACACACGCAGCAATCTGTCTGATAATAATTAACAGTACATATATTTAAGCTGTGTGTGTGTGCAAAGTGCGACTTTAATAATAAAAGTGACCATTGCGTGGGCGCAATTTCCTCATTTACGCCAGCCAACTCTTCGGTCTCGGAATTTCGAGTGCCGTGCTATGACAAGAGTGAGTGCTTGTGAGTGTTGTTTACTCCTGCTCTTCTGCTCTTCTCTTCTTTCACGGTTTCCGCGGGACTCCTACCCCTGCTGCTTCCTGCTGAACCATGATGTAGCTCTCGTGCTTCGTTCCTGTGACAAGTACAGCTGAACAGACAGGCTGCTGCTCTCAATCGACGACGACGACGTGTTGCTTTTCCTACCATCAGTTGAAGGTAAAATCGCATTAGCCTTGGCCATTTACATTCCTAAAATTGCAAATTAACCAGCCACGGTACCGTTTTCTTTACTAGTACTACTACTCTACCTTTTATTCTCTCTTTCTTTCCTAGCAACCAAGACGACGCCGTCGTGCGCGCTTTTTTATTTTCGAAAAAACGGGCACTTTTATCTCCGTATCAACTACTACTTACACGCTAAACACGTTTAGATCACGTGGGGTTCTAAGAAACTCTATACTGAAAAAAAAGTCGCTATTAATAAGTAAAAGAAGTATAGAATTCCGAACCTCGAACCGCAATTATTCCGTGCAGATATTCTATCCGTACTTTCTTGACCTTTTTCTCTCTTCTACATAATTTAGACGCCGCTGCCTGCTTGTTCCATTTCAATCCATGAAATTATTTTCATCAAGTTTGAAAAAGGAAAAAGAGAGAGGAAGGTTTTTCCTTATCGATTTTTTGAATATAATTATCTTTGACTTGTTTATCAAATGATCTTGAAATATTTTTTATCTCAATTTGAATATCGACCAGTTTTTTTACTATTACTTCAAGCAAAATTAGTATTAGGTAAATACTGGTTCAGTAATAAATTTTCATTAACTTTATCAATATGCAAACGTTTGAAAACTTGAAAATGACGTACAACTCCTGTATTATTGACGTTCAAACTCAACAATTTTAATATCCTACCTGATTTATTATTTTTCTTTAACTTCATTAAAGAATAATATTTATGTTATAAAATCTTAATGGAACTATTATACTATAGTTGGAATTTTTTTGGGGGAAAATCCAAAAAACAGTTATTCATGTCTATATTTATAAAAATTATAATAATTTATTTTTTAAAATTAGATTCAATTCTTAAGAATCTTGTTTAGTTCAACACAAACACAAACAACACAATTAAAAATAGTATAATCATAGACTAAAACTAAATTCCGAATAGTTTATAAAACAGCATGTGGTTCTACTAGAAACATTTCTTATATTCTTCAAGAAAACCTGTCATTGAATTCTTCATAACATTACTTATAAGGATCGGGAGGATATAATTTAACAATCTTTGACTACCAGAATAGCAGTTTTGGAATGTTTCTCATTATTATTAACATTTTCGGGTTTAACAATTCAAAAAGTCCAGGTTTTAAAAAATAATTTGCGTATGAAAGTAGGAGTGCGAATAGTTATTATAATGTGTATTCAGCGAGGAAAGTAACAAAATAAGAGGTGTGTGGAATTTGGGATGTGTGAAAGTGGTTGTCGCATTTTTTAAACTTGAGTTTCCTCATTTTTCTTGTTCTTGGATATGTAATCGATTTAGGTTAGTTTAAGTCAACTTGGAAGTTCCGTAGGGGTATCGCAAGGGGGTAAACCAAATCATTGTTTAATATCACTTAGCCAGAATGCAATAAAAAATTAGTCTGATTTGAAATATTAGAAAAAATAATTTCGTAAGGTAGAGAAAAGCTAGTTCGGAAAGAAATTCATGAAAGTCTCCAGAGCCCCACGACTGCAGGGTTGGGTAATAACTAATAAGTATGTACTTAAAATTTCTAAAATAAAATTTTGAAAATAGGTACTTTAAAAATCGAATTCGTAGAAAACGTCCGATTGATAGCAAGAATTTAGGGGTAACACTCATTTTCTTCAATTAATTATCAGACAGTTTGAGATAATGGTTGAGAAACACAATTTTTGAAAAGAAAATCTATTTTAGAAAAAGAAAATCGAAAGCATTCGTAGAAAGCGTGGTATTGCTAGTAGAGACTTCAGTTCCTTTGTCAATGGCCCAAAAGACCTAAGGGTGGGGAAATACAAATTCCTCTTAAAGCTTTAAAAAATCTTATAGAAATTATACTACTCTTGCGATAGAGGTTTGCGGATTATACACCAAAGTACATTCCTTAAGATCCTTTTATTAGACCAACGGTTCTTAAACTGAAATCCTCCGTACCCTCGGGAATCCCCGAAGATCTATAAGCAACGGTAATATTAGGACTTTTAACGTTTACCATCCAACGGTTAATTATATTTCAAAACATTTAAGTAGAATCTATGCATTTTTTTAATTCTTCAGCTTCCTCCTTTAGACCTTTTATTCATATAAGGGAAATAAATAAAATTTATGGTTTCGAGCAAGAATAGAAAACACAGTCAATATTGTTTACCCTTCCTCTTATAACAGACTCGGAGGAACTTGACTTTGCCTAAGGGTTAGTTACCAAGAATGGGTGATTCTGAATTGTCGAATGTTCAAAAAAGAGTTTGAAAAGGCAGTTCAGGAACCAGCATTACATGCAATTATTATAAAAGCCGTAACGTTTTCTTCATTCTTTTTGTTAGAAATTAAAAGGCATGAGGGTTGTCAGTTTTATGTGAAACGTATAATCACAATTACGTCTGCCCAAATACAATTCTTTTATTTGGAACAATTATTTTCATTTGTTCCGAACGTTCCCATCAAACATATTCGCCGGTCCTCAACTTTATTTTAACAGCTTCATTTGGTGTTTAGAACATCTCTGCAGAGTCATCATATAACATTTAACAGACCGTTTCAACAACTTTTTTTCACTATACGTTGTTATCTCTTCTTCTATCTACATTTTTAGTATTTTGATTGCTTGCTTGAACTTGCCAGAGGTCCTTTCTCCTGGCTGTTTAAAACATATTCAAACAGCTGTGGTTCCTGAACTCCTTTTTAAGACTATTGACTTCAATTTATGAAGGTTGTTTATGATCATGGTCGGTTTCCGTACAAAAATCGAAATAAAAGTTCAAAGCGAAGCTCGTGATTCCTAGGCTATGTATGTTTGAGAGAAGATCTTGTTTGTTATGTTCGTGCATGCATGAGTTTCTGCAGAGAGAATTTCAGGGGCAATGAAAAGTAAACTCTGTTTTAAATGTTGTTGGCAGGGCAGAGAGCGTACCTGACAGTTATGCTACAGGTGTGTGTCTGTACGTGAGTGTATTATCTTTAAATATGCAAATGCGAGTTGCGAAATACGGCGCGATTGCGAAACTCCGGATCAGTGCGTAAACAAACTTTCGGAATATTATCTATAGTGGAAGAGTAGTAGTACCTGCTGGAAAGTATGAAACTAGAGAGCGAGTGTTAGTTTGTACACGGAGTCGAAAAAATGTGTAGAACCAGCTTCCTCGTAGCAACGCAGTAAGCACCTCAAATACTCATGCATATGCAAGTTGATAAACACTTATTGGAAAACTTTCCGCGTCGAACGGCTCACAGCAGTGACATTAATATGAGGAGGACAGATGTCCACAATCTTACCAAACTGGTTGGCAACAGCTCCAGGGCTTGGATGCCATACTCTGGCTGCTCCTTCTGCTCGTAGATTATCTCTGGTATTAGTGCTTACTTCATCGACTAATCAACATTTCCTTGCTCTTCCATACTCCACGACAAGGTTTTCTGCCCGACATAACTCACCAACTTCTTCCTTTTCCATCCTTTGTTCTTTTCTCTCTTCCCCCAACAACTCAAATTTCTAAAGCCATTTTTTTTGTATCCTAGACACAAATATCTTGAAAGTTTCAAGGGATTCCCCATTCTACCCTAAATAACAAGTACCTATTTACTTTTTAATCAAGGGCGAATTTCGTCCTTTGATGCGTCAAGGTTTAAAGTCTTTTGGGCTCCTCTTAAATGTTTTAAATAAAAAAATGTCTAGGGCTTTCGTTTGGATTAAGTTTTCACGTAACTCGGTACAAAGAAGTTTTCGGGGCTTCCCAATGGTTAGGAATTTCTAAACCGTAAGTGGAAAGTGGAACCTTCCCCCGGATGACTTGATCTTTAACATTCTAGAAAATTACTTGAATTGAGTGAAAATAGGGAAATCATTGGAAATTACTAGATTTTCTGAAGCCCAAAATTTTTGTCTCTGACTTTAACATTTTTTCGATTTTCTTCGAGCCACCCTGTAATTATTTATTCCTTCATTCTATTTTTGTTTGTTTGTTAATTTAAATAATTAACAAATTTTCTGACGACAATAATTGTGACGTCAGAAAATTATTTTCTAGTTTATATTCGCAGTACGTTAGATTTTTTTGTAATTTACCCTGAAATTCGAAAGCAACTGTTCTGAAAATTTAGTAAACTCAGGAGTTTCCTTATTCCTGCAAACTAATACGTTGGTTGGGGTAAAATAGAAAGTTAAATTGTAAACGGCGTAAATCCGGGACTAACAGAGCTCTGAATACCTCGTGTTAAGAAAACCTAGGGGCCATAATTTGGTATAACCCTCATTTCCAAACCTTCAAATCGAGCTTTCTTGATATTCTCCTGTCGAATAAAGGAAAAACCCCCACAGGCCCCCAGTAGTCCAGGGAACTTCCTATCTTTTAAGATATAAGTTCGGAAACTCATAAACTTTTTGGAAAAACACTTTTAGTCTTGGTACGTCCACTAAAGTCCTAGTAAAGGCTTTGATACGCTGCGTAGAGACTTTCTTTCCTAATATTTTAATGAAATTTCTAAACGTGGTAGGTCTATTTCCCGTCATCGGTGTTAAGCTTTAGCAGCAGAACTAAACCGCAATCTACCTCCCTATGGTAAACTTCTAAAGAAAATGTGCTTTGGATTTTCCTGTCCATTCATTAAAAAATTGCTCATACTGAGGTACATACTAAAATCCCTTTTTAACAAGCAGAAAAATTTAAACGCTTTAAGCTCTAATAATACCCATTATTCCATCTGAACTAACACGGAAACATTAGACACGTCTTGGGTCAAAATACCCAATATTTTTAAAGAAACAACGACCAACACAGAGCTCGCCATGTAGCTCGCTTAGGCAATGACCCTAAATTACTAACGCTGGAATGAGCAATTTTTAGCGAATTATATAATGAGTGGAAATGACCCCCCAATTAAATTGCAACGTTTCTTCATCCCAGACAGCATGACGCTGTTAGTTTTTGTTGTTTTGCTGTTAATTATTTTATACAGTTTTCAAACTAGTAGGAAAAATTGATTAGCTGTCGTCGTTCTTTGTTACTCTATTCTGTAGAAAAAAGACTACTCATAGAGGTCCCAGCAGGAGGTAAAAAAATTCACCTAGACACGATATGACAAAGATTTAATTTCCGCGAACGAAAGTGTGTACATGTTTTTTGATAATAGTGAATCATCCGCGCTTCGTGTACCAGAAACTGTTGAATTTAGATTCCCTGTTACTTTTTTTTATGCCGAAGCTCGAATTCTAAAGAGAATTAATACTTGGAATGCCGAAGCGAAGCGTATTAATGTTATTTATAACGAGTTCATGTTACGGTTAATTTTTTTTTTTAAGTCGTTTTGTGTAATCAGAAATTCTGGATTATAAATGAGTTAGTCACTGTTGAGGGATGATTCATGGTTTATGCAAAGTTTTCGAACTTGTTAAATGATATTTTTGTTATTCTTCAACGTCATCCCGTACGTTATACAACTCTCATTAGATAAAGTGTATTAGTGTGCGTGGTGTTGCGTCTTATCAGTTTACAAAACCAAGGAAAAGAGGTAATTTTTGTTTTCTCCATTCATTCTAAGTTACCCAATTTTATTGATGCTGAAATGTTTGACTTAATTATATTAAGAAAATCTGCGATGATTAATAATTGTACATGGTTGAAGATTCGAGTCCTGGTCTCATTATTTTTAACCTAATTTAAGTTAAATAAATAAATCAAAACTTTTAAAGCCACCCCTGTACAGCAGAAAGCGGAATAGGGATGTTACGAGTCAGTATTGAGGTAAAATACGAATCCGAATTTACTTTTCGAACTAAGATACAGAATCTAGAATATCCTTGTTTCTTTACTAAAAATAATATACTTTTTATTTCCTACTAGGGAGGGAGGTAATTACCCCCCTCCGGCAGAGGCCAGGTATGAACATTATTACACAAAATATTTTCGCGTTTAATATCATCCCCTGGGGATTTTCCCGTAATCTCCGGATCATTTATCCCTCCAGAGAATTTCTCTAAATTCGCGCTTGTTCCAAAGCTTCGCAGGTGGAGTTTTTTAACACCCTTAGAACTTTCCCTTGCGTTCTATAACAGTTCTTAAAGCATGTCGTAATATTAATTGAAATAAACCGTAAGTAAAAAGTTATACAAGCCATAACTCATCTGGAGAATAACCAAGTGACAATAGTGACAGTAAGTTTACATCATTAAGATTACAAGATCGATTACATGTAAAATCTCGGGATGGGAAAAATAGTTTCTGATGATGGACGAATAAAAAGGATTTGTTTAGTTTTAACCGGTTCACAGGTCACACATTAAAGCAAATGAGATGGAATTAGAAATGTGCCTTCGGGTCAGTAATTCGGAAGCTTTTGATGTTTATTTTTACGGTTGACTAAAGCTTTTAATTTATCTTCTGTTAATTTGTACCCAAATAAACTATGACGTTCTAGTATTTTTTTTTTCATTTTTAGTCTTTTTGCTACAGGTTATAATTTACGCTCAAAGTGGCAAGTTCAACATGGTCATCAGCGCTAATTCTGTTGTTAGATGTAACGAACAGGTTAAGCCAAAAAAGTGACCACTTTTATCCCATCTTCATTAAAATAATAAAATGAATAAAGTCTTGATCTTTTTTGCTTTCGCTTGAATATAATAAATAAAAATAACAACTTTTTTGATATATTTTGCAACATAATGGCCCTAAGTTCGAATCCTCTTTTTATCTTGAGCTTAATTTATATCCTAGCGTCACCAAACCATTAGAAACCATGTCTTGATCTTACTGTCATTAATTTTATTTATTCTCCTCCTCCCACTGTTTACCTTTCTTCCCCTAATCTCTTTTCCTTGTTCTGAACCACATCCTTTTTCCACTACTGATCTCTCCTTCATTGAAGATCATTGTAAGAACTTTCCGGAAAATTATGCTTGATCAATTATTTCCACAAAGGATTCCTCTTGCACCCTTCTCCGAGACCATGTTTTGATCGTCTATCTCTTGTTATTCTGCTATATTAGTGTCTTTTCTCCACTTTAATCTTTTTCCCATTTCCCTTCTCCTTTTTGCCGATTTTATCGTTCTCCAGGCTCTCCACGTCCCCCGCACATTTTGGTCTTGCATTTTTTTGCCACTCGATTGTCCTTTACATCTTTGTCAGTTCTCCACCCTTTCTCCCTTTACAATTTCTACTTCTTTTTTCCTTCTACTTATTAACTATTTCGCCTTTTGCTCCCCTAGTCGTGTTTCTAATGTTTGGCACTTTTTCTTGCTCTTTTAATATTATCCTGATTTCTTCCTGTGTACTTACTATTGGTTGAAAGCCTTCGGGCATTTTTCCTCTGGAATTTTTTCTTTGGATTGCATTGTTTCTTGTTTTATAAAAAAAATAGATACCCCTAACTAATTTCAAAGAAAAGGATGTATTTGTCGAGGATCCATCAAGTTCTTCTCGAGTTTTGAAGAGCCTTGACGTGGTCTGCGCCGTAAAGTCTCACGGTTCAGACTTGGGGGCCACACGTGACCCAACATACCTGTGTATCGGCTCACCTGCGACCAGGAGTCCAGAATAAGCCAGTGGCGGAGTATTAACTTTCAGATACCATCTTTCGATGTCTTGTTTGCTCAACTTGTTTTTATTTTCATCTCGGTTGCCCATTCTTTACGCTGGTTTTGTTTGTTTTTGTTTTCACTAATTAATGGTTTGAAACACTCGCTTTTTTTTACTACGCGAGTTTAATTGCTCCTTACGACATGGTCAGAGATAGCGCGTCGGAATTTATCTTGGGGATTTATCTAGTGTTCGCTTTTGATAACACTGGGACTGAAGATTTTTTGCTTAAGAAAAAGTGACGTTTTTATGAGGAAATTGAAAGTTATTGCCGAAACTTTGTTGCTTGAACTTTTTCTGAATGCACACGAAATTTTTGGGAAAGGAAAAAATTGAAATTCCGCCGACATGAAGACATTTTTGCATGAATAAGGTTGTGCGGCATTTAATATTTTTTTCCCCTTTGATTGATCACCACACGTATGTGGGTATCGTTGGAATAAGATTAGATCTGAATAAAACAATAGAGTAACCATTCGATAAGCTTGGGTAACCTGATATTTCAATTAATTTTAAAATAACAGGTCTTGATTTATCGTCCTGAGTTGGGTGCGATGGTAGATATGCCCTCGGCTCATTTTCATAAAGTTCTCTCGTTTCTTAGGAGGCTTTTTCCTTCTCGCTCCTTTTGCTCGCGAGAATGGAAAGATGGAAAGGTTCGGTAAGCGTGATTTTGCTCGATGTTGGTTAGAAATCTTGTGGTGCCCGTACGTCTGTTGCCCGCAACAGGTGTTTGTTGTGTTCTCCTTGACTGATCTTGTCTTTTTGTAGAGATGTGAAGAGTATCGGTGCTGCTTTCCAGTGCCAAAGGGCCAACTTTTGTTTATTTTTAACTGCCACATTTTTATTTATTGAGCTCCATTCTACGGATAATTAAAGCGATAAATTTTTTAATGTTTCGACACGCTTAATAACTGTATCTTACGCGCGCATACTAAGCCCACAGATTAAAAAAAAACCTCTTCAGAATGCAGCTATACACTTGACCTTCGAGAAATTCCAGATTGATGAGAGTGGTACACTTTTGGCAAATGCTTGACCGTCATAAATAACTTCGTAATCTATAAGATGAGGATTCTTTCGAGGTTAGATAGCCTTCTTTTAAGCCAAATCTTTCTCACACTTGGGAAAAATTAATGATCAACACTTTAAGTGAAAATAAAAGTTTTTTAAATTCCTCAAACTAAATTTCTGATTTTGAGGACAGGAACAATATTGGTTTTTCTAAATAAAAAAAAAAACGTCTTATTAGATCGTTTTGTTTATAAGGAAATTTCTCTACACGAAGAAAATATTTATGTTCTTATCCGGTCTTCGCTAGTTTTAATAATAAATTAATTTGTTATTTTTCTGTAATGATATTAAAAAATTCCTTCGGAGAAAAAGACCAGGTGTTCATCATCAGGTAAATAAATATATTTTCAATAATGCAAGTAGCAATATTTATAAAATAAATTCTTAGAAGGAAAAACCCGTTTTCATAAGCGTTATTTTTCTGTTATTTACATTACACAAATATTTTCTTTGATTAATCAATTTTAAATTCTAGGACAAATACTTTATGTTGCATAATCCCAATTTAAACTGTCCCCAATTAGGATTGCGTAAATTTGATTTTTTTTTATAACTCTTAAATAATTCTTGAAACTTACTTTTTTCCTTTCAATATCCCTGATACGGAAAATACGCCACTATTTCCCATTTAACGCTCGAAACCGATTCATTTCGCAGAGACTGCACCGCTGCGTTAGAACACAAACCCTAACCAACCCTCGGAACACCTAAAGTATTGCGGGATTAATATAATAATATATTGCTACATATTAAATCTTGTCTCTAGACAATTTAATTTTGTTTAGAAAATAAACCCTAAAGTAAGGAAAATAAATCAATTAAGGCTGTGATTTCAATGCTGGGTTTGTATAAAACCCTTCCGCGTAACCCCCTAAATTGGTTTTTTCTTTCCATCAAGTTAACAATTTTTTTAACTATGGTGTTAGGTTATTTCTTAGAAATAACAAACACGGAAGGTAAAATGTGTTAAAGTGAATCCAAGCGACGACGTAAAAGTCATGTGTGTGTCACACTCGTTCTTTTTATGCGGCTTAATCTGCTATTAACAAGTCATCAAGCTCCCCTGAAGTGCCCAATTGTGGCAAGGCTCTTAAAAAACCACTTGCAAAACACAATAGGTGTTTTCAGTTCACAAAAGAGGTATTGTTGGTTCTGGGTCGTTAGAAGTAACCACCGAATATCGCACGTGTCCTGTCCTATTCTGAAATGCCATTGGCTCAGAGGGGACCTGGTAAGGTAAGATAATATACAGGTAGAGGGTGGACGATCCTCTTCAGTCTTTGAAACGACTTCAATCCACCACGAAGTTAACGTGTTGTTGATGGTGTCGAGGAAAGTGAAGTGTTTATTCGGTTTTTATTAATTTGTGTGCGTTTTTACGTTTCTAACAGAAACTTTTTTGGATTTTTTTGAAAATATTTTTCGTAAGTAGTCACATTTTTATCCTTGCGGTTTTTTCCCTAGACTTAAGGGGTTACCTAATAGAAAAAAAGTTGAAAAATGTGTAAGGTTTTCAATTGAAGCTTGTTTTTAATACTTTTTATAGGTTTACGTGTTTTTCCCAAATAATATTTAAAAATCAAGAGCCTAAAAGTTACCCTTGGACTGAAAAAATATGTCTTCTTCTACTTTGTATTTTGAAATTCAGACCGGATCTGAAAATTTTATTACAATTTGAGTCTTTCCTCAGAACCAATATACTGGCTCTGTCTTTCCTGGGCTTTGAGCAACCCTGGATAACAAAACTATTGTGAAATAATATTGGACCTCGAATTGAACCCTGTGGAATTCAAAGATTTTCTTTGAAATTTCGGTTTGTTATTTTAAATACAGCTGGAATAGACGTTGCGAAAATAAGGCGTGATGTATTGGAAACTTAAGTATGCAATAGGTCACATCGAAGTTTACAGACAGCGCGGCGCGGCTTCCTTAATTGGAGATCAAGTTGCCATAAGAGTCGCGATTGTATTTTAAAAGGAACTGACAAATTGAATTTATCACAAATTTAACTAAAAAGCGTTACGATTATTATTTTCAAAAATATTCTTAGAAGGGGGGTAACTAAAAGGATTGATTTACAAGAGGATTTGCCGTTTTTACGTTAAACCAGCCAGCAGGGCATTTTGTACCCCTCCATCTGTTTGGGTTTTAAGCGACGGTAAAATTTCTTTTTCCAAGTACAAGATTATAGTAGTAAAAGATTTTACAGTTAAAATTTAAAACCATTCATTATTACAGGCTTAACATTTTGTAGAATATTATGAAAACCTTCAAGAAATTTTAGAAGACATGAGTAATTCTTATTAGCAACTTTCTCTTTCTTAAAGATAAGAAATTACTGGCTTTCATTTAAAATTTGTTTCAAAATTAAGGGAAATTTATATTTTGTAAACTTGTTGCGATTTTAACCTGATTAAATAAATTTTCGCAGATTAAACCAGTTTGAACTAGAATAAAACTGGAAGATGTTGGATTTTTACTTAAAATCTACCATGCTTGTATTTTATTTAAAATGTTCAACGTTAACCCAAAAAAATCCTAATTTCTATTTTTTTACACAAGAGAAAAAAATATTTATTATACAATTTACTTCTGATAATAGTTTCAATAAATAATTCAGCTAAGATAAATGCGACACTTGAACTGCGACTTCAGCTCCTTTTTTTCTGAACATAACTGAAAGCAAAAATTTTTAATGAGTGCATTTTGGCTGGTTTAACTTATGCGGCGGCGAGACAGAAATCGGTACTAGGTACCTAAAAAAGGGTGACACAAAAAGAAAAATCCTGGGGGTCTCGTTAAAAGCCAGAAAAACCAACATTTGGATGCAAAAGAAAAACAGGTTCAAGATATCTTAAGAAAAATCGGAATGGGCAGCTCACTTGGCTTCAATCGAGGTAGATAGTCCGAGAAGGCAGGATTGGAGACCATGGGGATGGAGAAGATGCGTTGGAAGAGAAGAAGACCGCATATCAGGTGGATGAGAGAAGGCAGAAAGATGGGACATGGGAGTATCACAAACAGTATTGAAGAAAAAAAATCCAAGAGGTCTCGATAGGAAAACTTTAATTTCGTGACCATAAAACAGTGGATAGGTTCTTTGTCCAAAAAGAAAAGATGGATTCAAGATTAAAAATGTTGTTAAAAATTCAGGGTTAATTCAAATTAAATAAAATATATTACATAATTTTGCTAATATAGGAATAAGTATTCCAAGGGTTTCAGATTGAAGTTTGCTATAAATAGGTTCATAATAATTGGGGGTAGCGCAGGGTTCAAATCGAGGACCAATACTATTAAGGTATTGTAAATAGAAATGAATTGGAATAGTTTGCACCTAAAGCGCCTCATCGGTTACACCTACCTAGTATTTTACGTATGCTTAGTGTTTTGGGCTTGCAGAGACCGCGTGTCAGCTTTCTCCACTGGCCACGAAAGGTGAACCGGTCCCCGGCTTGCATGACCTCTCCACTGCCATGCTGCGCTAGCTAAGACACATGCCATAGTCATTATAGGTTAATTTACTCAATTTGTGTTTTGTATTATGTTGTAGAACGTGCATCTTGACCTTAGAGTCAAGTGTTAAAAATTAAAATTAAGAAAGACCAGCCTCGCGTCATGCGTTACCATAATTTTTAGTAGACACGTCTTTGGATTCTTTTCGCTCTTAGTACTGCGTACATAGTTTTTTGTAATTAAACGTGTTATGCAACTCTAGTACGCACTGGTTTGGATATTTCTCGGGAAATTTCAACTTATTAGTTATTTAAAGTAGAAAATTTACAAGCAAATTAGTTAATAAACATGTTGGGAGTGTAAATATCTACGTCAATACCTTACGATTGTTTATTGACTTGTTACCGGTACGGTCTTGCATCGATTGCACTCTCAAGGAATTTTCCTTACGCATTTTTTTCCCTTTAACACCTACACCTGTGAATAAATACATAATTGGATTGTTTTCTTATTGTTTTAGGGGCGATTTTGACCATGCGACTGGTAAGCCTACCGTGGCTACTGGCGATGGTCCTTTTGGACAGTACCTGGTGGACCTCGTCCTCTTCCGTTCCCCAGGAAGCTTTAGTAGAAGTAGAAGCTAATCTTCTATCGCTATTTGGGTTCCGTAAACGGCCCCGAATTGATCGATCCAAAGTGGTGATTCCCCAAGCCATGCTTGACCTGTATCGCAGACAAACTGGCCACAGATTAGACACCGCGTCTATCCATCGGCCTGGTTTGCACACCAAGAGTGCCAATACAGTTAGAAGTTTTACACATGTTGGTAAGTTGCAAGTGTAACAAAAATTAATGGATCAAACCTTGACACGTCAAGTGACTAACCTTAAAAAGCGAATAACTAAAGCATTGTTTTAGAATTTCCTTGAACTTTAACATTCATTACATATTAACAAAAGCTTGAATTCTTTAACCAAATCGGTTTGGCAAATATTCTTAAAAAGGCTGATAGGGATTGCCGAAGATTCAGATTGCTACATATCGCATTCTTTTATTATACACGGAGTGGCCTTAGTTAAAATTCAAATAAAAAATTACTAATGTTTTGCTTTTTTATGTCCATAAATTTTACACAAACGTGTAGGTGTTGCATTGCTATGAATTCCTTGAATCGACAATGTCAGCCTTCGATTAAATTAATTCTTCTCCGAACATCTTTTCCAACTCGGTTCAGAAAATGTCAATTCTAATCAATTATTTGGCACATTCAAAAATGTTTTTATCTAAAATTCTTTCAACAAACATTTTTATCGATAACTTTCGTTTTACCGATAGCAGCGAAATATGTAAATGAACAAATCGTTAATAGAAAAAATTTGCATGAATAAATGCATATTAAGTACTCGTTTTCACGAGTCACTTTCAGAACTATCCTAATAAGATAATTAAATTAGATTTATTTATTTCGAGTGACATGAGTTTTCACTGAACTAAAAATTTTCTTGTCAATTGGAATTCTTAAGAAAATTTCAGTAATTATCTTTTTTTTGTAATTTACTTGATTATCAGAATTAATTTCTTTCTCGTTACACTTAACACCATTTCTTCACACTTTCTCCTAATTATTTTGGAATTTCTGTCTTATCTTCCAGTAGTGCCTATTTTTCCGACGCTACTCTTCAGCTTCCCAAATTCAAGAGTGCTCCAAATAATTATTTATACTAATTTCCATAATTAATTAATTCCTACCCTGCAAATAGGACTTCAGAATCCATTTAGTAATTTATGGGCACTTGAAAGCCGCAAATCCAAAATATTTGAAATCTCTTTTGATTGATTTTAGTTTTATAGAAAGGAAAACTTGCAAAAATTAATTGAAACTCGAGGGTGAACTTTGACCGCTTTTCTTAGCACAACCGTCAATATAAACTTAAAAGCTTACAGGGTGTAATTCAAAATTCAGTATATTTTTTCTACAAAAAAAAACTTATTCAGCCCTAAAATAATTAGGGGAGAGGCAACATCATAATTTATGATTTGTAGACATCCTTATTTTAATTAATTCCGGTAATATTTTCCAATATAATTTCGGTTAATTCTCAATGTTATTGAACTTTTCACGTGCCTTCGCAGTTCTTCCTTAAAGCGGCTTAGAGGAAACACCTGTTGACCATCAAAAAGATTTTTAAATAGGATTTCATTATTTAAATATTTCTTCAGCAAACCTTTTCTGAGTAGATCCAATCCTTAAACATTTTTCTCAGGCTCTTCAATGTAAAGTAGGATTTGTCAAAGGTAAAATAAACACGTTTTGTATTCAAAATTCAGGCACATGTTTCGTAACGTGGAGAGGCTCTTACGTTATAGTACAAGTTGCCAATTTTAAGACACGTTTAAGTACCTTTTCTTGAAAAAAGGATTTCCTTAATTCTACTTCACTTTCTTTGAGTTTTGTATCCCATTACGTGACTTTTAAGTTAGGAAAAGTATCAACGGAAATACAAACGAACGCTTGTATATTTTAGCGAGAAATATGTACCAAGAGTTGCTCTATAAAACTTGTACTGACGTCAAAATTATGCATGTAAATTATTCTAGGAAAAACGTGCTCTTTTGATTATCCTTCAGCAAAGGTAAATAACAAATTAATCCACTTGGTAAAAAAATTGGTAACAGAATGCGTGGGCGATGCAAGTTTGGGTGAACTATAACGTGTTATTCAATTAAGTACGAGATGTTGTATAATGGTGTGACCGTCCCACTTTCGCTACTGTCAACGTTACCATCGACAACGCAACTTAAGAGGTGCATAAGTAGGGCGGATTTGTACGAACGAACGCTTGACCTGACAAACACTCCATACACCTGTGCTCTTTCGACATACCTAACTCTATAAATAAAATAATAACCATAATATCAAACCGTATTACTATAATCTTGTTCTCCTTTTTTTTCAGAAAGCCCAATCGACACAAAGTTTCCCGGGCATCACAAATTTCGCCTAAAATTCGACGTATCCGGCATTCCTTCAGCAGAACATGTGAAGGCCGCCGAATTGACTGTAAATCGCGGCGTCATCGACTGGATTTCAGAAGACGGTGACTCCGCCGAAGAATACTTCCAACAAATCCTGGTCAACGATATAATCAAACCAGGAATTAAAGGGAAAAGAGGACCAATTACAAGACTCGTCGATTCAAAAACAATCGACACAAGAAAAAGTGGGTATGTTAGTTTAGATGTTTTACCTGCAGTGGAAAGGTGGATGGAATCCCCTTCTTCAAATCACGGACTTATAATTTATATAGCGGGGTTTGGAAAAAATAAAACCACCCCAGCGCGACATTTACGAATCCGAAGGGACGTGGAAGAGGATAACTCAACGTGGGGTATGCGACAACCTTTGTTGTTTACTTATACGGATGATGGGAAAAACAAACAAAGCGTAGGGGATGCCTTAGCCCAAAAACGCTCGCGAAGGGCCATGAGCAAAAAACACAGACGAAAAGATGTAAAGGAGCCTTGTAAGAGGCTTCCAATGTACGTTGACTTTAACGATGTAGGATGGAGCGATTGGATTGTTGCACCTCCTGGTTACGACGCATATTATTGTCATGGAGAGTGTACCTTTCCTTTAGCCGAGCATCTGAACACAACCAACCATGCTATAGTGCAGACGTTGGCTAATTCGGTGAATCCCTCGCAAGTTCCAAAAGCGTGTTGTGTTCCGACACAATTGAACTCTATCTCCATGTTGTACCTGGATGAAGAGAATAAAGTGGTGTTAAAGAACTACAAGGAGATGGCTGTAGTCGGGTGCGGTTGTCGGTAGTGGTTGTCGACCGTAATTGCTGCTGCTGCTGTTGCTGTGATCCCAACACATGGAGGCTACCGTAGAATTAGTGACAAAGACACAAATGTGGTGAACTGAGGAACCAACGGGCGCCGTAAGTGCGAAATTAAAAAAAAAACTGTAGTGAAACCGGTACCCAATACCCGTTTTACCGTGTGCTTCTGGCATTTTATTGCCAAGTGTTGTTATTCTCATCTGTGATTGTTAATTTTAATGCAAACTTTAGGTATTACGATTGCTTACCATAACCATACAAACGATTGATACCAATTTTTTCCTCCTCTTCTTCTTCTTCGTCTTTTTTAGCTCACACGACCACGCAGATATACATATCGCAAGTAAAAGTCTTGCACGTGAAAGTTGTACACGTTTTTAAGTCAAGTCGCAATACCTTAAAAAATTATGAAACTGAGTCAAGTGTAATATATTAGTACCTGGCTAAGGAGTATTTATTTTAATATGTTATAGATTTGTGTATATTGTACAGAGTAAGTCAATTGTATATAAATAATTAAGCAATTTTTAAGTTTTTTTGTTAAGATTTTTGTACAGACTGTATATAATGAAATATCTTATTCTGATAATTTTTATGATCACATTTATTTCTTATCCTTCGCTTCCGTGCCCCACCCGTACGTGTCACAATCAGCCGTATTTATTCTTGATCACCCTGTAGATATGTTAATCAAATACATGACAATTCAGTACCCCTTTTGTTCTGGTTGTCCTATTTGATAACGTTTCCAAAATACCAAACGTCTTTTAATCTAGAACTAATTTTTATGTAAACAGACCGAATAAAACATAACGTAACGTTTGATCTAATAACATTTTGCGTAATTTATTATTTTGGGCAGCTAACATAATCGGAGGATGTCCCCAAACTGTCTGTCAGGGTCGAACTTTCTTGTGCGGCGTCTTCAATCATTATTGATTTGATCACCCTGTAAATATGTTGATGAAACATAGAGCAATTCCAAACCCTTTTTTTTTGGACGTTCTCATATTTAATTACGTATCCATAAAACGCCTCTTTAGCTCTTAGAATTAATCTTTTTTCAATTTTTTACCGATAAATTCTAAAAACTGTGTAAAGAGGGCCCGGGAGTCAAACGAGACGTAAATTTTTTTCTAAAACTTGATGACTTGATCGGAATAACTTATGGGATCCATTTTGCGGTTTTGCGGGCGGCTAAAATAAACGGACGGTATCCCCAAACTGTCGGAGAAGGTCTACCGGTCCAATTAGGGAAAAGAGTGTTCCTTTTAACGAGTTGGAGTAATGACATGGCCCAACGCCGCACCGGATGCTGCCTCCCAAAGTGAAATCACCGCTGTCACGGCTATTTGCCACCCGCCAGGTTGTTCTATTTCACATCTTTAATAACGCACGCTGACCGCCTTTAAAATAATATTCCAGGGATTACCATTCAGCCCACGTTTTGCAGCTTTGAAGAATCTGCTCGAAGCCGCGGCTGATGGGAAACGAGGGAACAAGGTAAGCTGCTGCTGGGCTGAATCGTTCGTGAATAGAAATAAGAGTCGTGTGTCGACAACCAGAACATTTCGTGTTTTACGCCTTTTTTTGATGACTTTAATGTGACTTTTATTGGTTTAAATCGGTTACGCGCTATCCAAATTTTCTACACTCAAATAATATCCACAACTGTATTACCATTAAAGTAAATAACGAAAATTTTAACATTCTTGTTATAAGGACAAGAATAAAAATTCTGAAAATTCTTATTTAGGTAATATAAAACTAATCATGATGTGTCAGGGAATACATCAGATTATTATGGAATAAAAATTCCTAGAGACAACATGCAACCCCTAGAAGTTCGCTCTTCTTCTGATGTAACACCAATCGCTAAAAACTGTCCGTCGCTCTTCATAACATTTTTCCATTGGTACCTCTTTTAATACAGCTAATTTTTTGCTCCTGACAAGAGAAAGAAAAAAGAAAATGGAATATGTGTAATATTCCGTCTACAATTTCTTTCAGCGGCGCTTCTCCATTTTTCTTATGGGGGCGCATTTAAAGCTAAATCTTCCCAGTATGAACCTCTTTTGGTTTTAATTAAATTTTATTGAATTGATATTCGTATTGAAATTTGAGCCTTTATTTTATAAGATTGAGAAAATACCAAAATACCAAGCATACACAGGAAGCGCAATGTCTTATAAAAGTAATTTGTCATTCGGTAAACAGAAGATTATTACATCGCTTTTATTTAGTATGGTACCCCCAAGTATCAGAGATCCATGGCATTGTTTCTTTTTATTGAATATTATATTTGGCGGTACTAGGTATCCAAATTACCAAACTCCTCCTTCTCTGCTTGCCAGGGTATGTTTTTGTTCGTTTCCCTTAATTTCCCCTTTTCTAGTTGAAATTAATCCAGTTTTTGACCCAACCATTAACCAAGGCACTTGATTGGTTCGTTGGTTATGTTTGTATTGTGTGTGTGTGTTAAAATGAAGCGTGGGTAAGTGGTAATTCAATTTAGAACGCAACGTCTTCGGTACGAATTTACCAATTCGAAGCTAGTTGGTCTTTCTACTCTGATTGATTTGTAGAGGGCCCATTAGAGCGGGCCGCCCACGGCGGAGTGGCAAAGCGACCGCGGCCACCCCGAAGTCCGATAACCAGCGAGGAATGTGCGCTCCCCTCACTTATCATCCCAGAACAAAGAGCCGGCCCAACACACTCATCACAGCATCATTAACAAACAGAGGAAAAACAAACTCGAGTCATGGCACACCTGGGTGGCTCTCGGTCCCTCTCCCGCCCCCTTCGACGGTTCCTAATACAACAAATAAAACACCACGATTTAAATATGATGCTCGACGATGGAATGCAGACTCTCAGACCCGGTGTCGTCTACTACCACGGTCAGCAATTTTTCCCAACCCTATTATTTTTATTTTAAATGAAAACAAAGATCGTCCTCGTTCTCTTCTCTTGTTAACAACCGTACCTCAAACCTTAATCGGTTCATGTAATTGGAACTATTAAATTACTAATCACTAATAACGAACGCCGGTTCTATCCCCATGCTTACCATAACCATTTTTTCTTCTTGATGATGGTTGCCGATCCTTAAGACGGAAAGGACTAAAGGTTTAACTCGCAAATAACTCAATTTTTAGATATAATTTCCTTATAATTAGAACGACATTATCGTACCCAAATAATTAAATGGAACAAGCGGCGGAAATTATTTCTTTAAGTTGAATAACTACCACAAGGTCTTTAAGGATGAAGCAATAATTTTTTTACTACTTATAACTTAATGCAAAAATGTCTTGGCAAGCCATGAAATCATGAAAATTCCAAGCTTTGGGGTTCAATTCCCATTACCATAATATTTATTATTTCGGATTAAACATGTCCCCTGAAATATTTTCTTGGAAAGAAGTGAAAAATGTGTTGCCTTTAGGGAACAGGGTGTTTTTGTGTAAGCTTTTGTTAAGTATCTAAAGCTGTCAATAAACTGGAAATTCCTAGTAAACTCTACTTAACGGAAATGGTACTGAAAAATCTAGGCTCTTACATAAATTTGTTTGCATTAAATTTTGACACTGTAATATAACTAAAAACTCCCGTTTATCTTCCGAGAACAAATCGTTGAAAAGAAATTTCACAAGTAGTTATTTAGAAGGGTGCAATTAAATAAATTCCAGAGTCTGAAGAGTGGTTCGAACAAAAAGACAAAATTCCTTTGAAGTTTGAAGCAAGAATTTTTACACATTTTTACACAGGAATGTATTAGGCGTATTAGAATTGTCAGCAATGATAATTGGGGACAGTTATCTCTGGAAGATCTCTTCGTGGACAGCTCTATGAATGAACGCCGACCGGAAGCACCACAGTAAAGTCATTTTTCGTGAGGACCGAGCATGATTTTGCACTTAACTTTATTGCTGGTAATACAATACCTGTGCACTAGTTCCTTGCATACCGAAAACCCGAAAAATTCTTCTACTAACCACGGAGATAAATGCTTGATGGATTGTCACATCTACGTCTCATTTAAAAAATTGATGGATGCACATACACAAGGATCAGGAAGTTGGAAGAAATTAAATTTAAATGGAAAATTATGTGGACCTCCTGCAAGAAGCGGTTGAAACAAAGACCACGAAGACCCTAGGTGGTAGGAATCATACCCACATCATTCTTGACACTGCGGCTTCTAACGATTTATCTACCAGGACAGAACACGAGTTTACAATTATAAAATATCAACAAAGACCAGTAATAACCTAAAGAACTGTTACAAAAACTATTTTAGGAATGCTAAGGTCGGCGAATGCACAAAACTACCGCAGTTAGTACAGATTTTGCGATAACCCAGAAGAAAATTCCTTTCGTTTAAAAAGCGAGACTTAATTTTTTTCAAAATCCTTATCTTGGGAAAATGTGTTGAGAAGAATCAATGTTTGCAGTTCAGTGTTTAGGATAACAGGTACTTGTTAAACAGCGGTTCTTATGATGTAGGTACCACTTAACAAAATACACAAATCTATAGCCACTGTAGCGGTTACATCTTCCACTGACCATTTGCTTTGCTACCAACAACTGTACACACAAACTAATAACTGTTTACTCACAACATTCCATGTAATAAGTCTCAAAGATGCCTAAAATGTGTTAATTGACTTCATAATTATACATTAGGATGTGTTCACGCTTCTTGAATGATTTTCCATTTTTACAGGAGTGTTAAAAGCCATTTGACAGTTCAAACGACAATTAAATTGAAATTAACAGGAACGCTACCAGCACAAAATTTCTTAAATTGGGGGCTAGGGAAATCCCGCTATTGTCGAAATTATACAGTTTCGCCACCCCTTATCAATTACGAATTTCCTTGAAACTTTCCGTTTTAGAATACTTGCATCCAGTCCCATTTTTCTACGTACACGTTTCTTGTTTGTATTTTGCATATCCGTCTGGGTTGCGGATCAAAGAAAGGCCCAGGGAATCCCGTTACAATAATGGTATAGGTACTAGAAATTTTGGGGAAAATCAATTATTAGAACCCCCGGTTTTCATTCGACATATTGAAAATTTTCCAGATACATTTTTCAGCATAAAAGTCATTTTCGAAAATATTACAAAACTTGCTCCGGTAGTAGGAATTTTTGGAGACGGGGGAAGGGGGGTTACATTAAATTATAGCCCTTGTTTCTTCTATCAGAAAAGGCTTAAATTTGAAATTCTTGGCTAAATGTAAAGCAGTAAAAAAATATAAAATTAGAATATTTTATTTTAGGCTTGTAATAAAAATAAAATGTTTATCACACGAATCAAAGGAAATTTCTGGGTCCATTTGGAAAGATATAAAAAATTGGAGGCTTAAAATGTGTTAATAAGTGTGTGATTACTAATTAGAGTGTCCGAGAGTTATCATGATGGAGCCCTAATTTCGGGTCGTCATCGATAAGGTCAGCGTAAATTATTGAAAGCGAGTTCTTGTCCTGCCTAATTTGTCCTGCTTGTCTTTGGTTCGGTGGCTCTCATTCAATGTGTTTATCGGTTTGGGAAAGAAGAAGGTTCGAATGCTCGAGATGGGTCCGAAGATAAGGTAGAAAGAATGCCATTTTTTCGTCCCCCAATAATACGAGAATCGTGTTAGGGCACGCGGGTTCGGGCCTCATTTCAACTACTGCTCGTAACTTCTGCTTAGATAAAATTTATTTAGCGGAATGACACAGGAAGACCCATTAACACGCAGTATGCTGTGTAGTTTTACCCCGAGACTACTATTTTTACCACCCAGAACATCTTGTTTATTCTTTAAAACGCAAATGCATTTCATAAAATTTTATTATCGAATAAAATTTATTCTTAACGTTATTATCTGTTAAGAATTCGAGGAATTTTAATCAGAACCTCGTTTGATAATTAGCCACTGAGTGGCTCGGTCCGAATTTTTGGCGGATATCCAGCAAATCTGACACGCCTTGTAAAAACTAAAAACTGACGAGTAGAAGATTTTCGAAAAAAACAAAAAAGCAATTTGCATACACAGGAGGGAACTTAAAAGAGTGTTCGATCACCAGATGGTGAAAGAGAGAATCTGCGTGCCAGCAGGTCCAAGGTAGAGATATATCAGGAGTCAAACGAAAAGCAAATTCTAAAACAAGGCGCGTTTGTCAAATTCTCCACGTCTGATATCATCTCAATTTGAATATGAAATCGATAACGCTAAATCAGTGCCAAGAAGTCGTAGTAATGAACCTGTCAAAGCGCGTCTGCAGAGCGTCTGACCGCGGTTTCCATACTAGGCGCGTCTCAGCTTGGCCAGGTGTGCAGATAGAAGACCTCTTGTGTCAGCTTCCTTTTCTGTTAACCCTTTTACACCTGGTTCAGAGAAACTTACTGTTTATGGTCACTATTTTTATCGATCACGTAATCTACAAACAGAATACTTTATCTTCCTACTGATTAATATCTACATGGAAATTTCTTACCTAAGACTGACCAATTTGTTTTTATATTTTCTGATGATGTCTTTTCCTTCTCTTCCTCTATTATACATTTTTTATCAAACAAGTTTAGCGTGTTTTCGATAGAAATTTCTAATTTTTATATCTCTTTTCCATAACATTTGCCAGACCTTGTTTTTTCTGATGGAAATCACAGCGTTACGAACTTCAGAAATCATGAGATTTGGATTAAATTTCTGATGACTCTTTCTTTATCGAACCTACATTTACGGCATTAATATAAAGGATCACTTCCCCCCCCCCCATATTTAACATTCGCGAGATAATCAGTTGTTTCATTGTCGCGTTTAATTTAATCAGGAGAAATTTCCGCCCCATATGGGAATCAAACCCTTAAAATCGGGCCCTATTTCATTTCTTTTAAGTTTAAACTCTTTAATTTTACTCCTGAAGATATTCCAACTTGTGCATGGAAGTCTCCTCCTTTTCTATGGGTTTCTAAACCTTCATTACAAAATTATTTAGCTTTCTTATCCGTCTGAGTTCCGGATGAAGAAGAGGCCCAGGGAATCCCCTTACCTGTCGTAAAAGGCGACTATTTAGGGGTTCTTCTCCTTCTCCAGGTCGTCCCATCGTTTCTTTGAGCTTATTCAGAGGCTCCCCACATTCTTGGGTCCTTCATGATGTCTTAAATTCCTTCCTTCTTCTACCTACATCTCAGCCGACCATCCCTTATTTGGAATCCATATTCTCCACAGAGATTTTCGTAAAACTGCACCCCTTGTTTAATCCTTTTACGTTCTACTGTTCCTCTCGTTTTCCAGGACATCCGAGTCATTCAGATTTCTTTCGTTTTTGGAATTCCTTCCACAAATTTCCCTGAAACTACAACAGCCCTTATTCTTCACCTTCTCCATCAGGTAGCCTGTTTTTCTCTTCTCATCAGCATCGCAGATTTGAGACAATTTCCCAGAGAGTAACTTTTCATACCCGCATTTTTCCATTTCGAGAAACTTTCTTTTGGGTTTATGCCATAAATTTTTAAAAAATCTTAAATGTTTTTAAGGAAATCGTTGGTTAAATAGAAACTTCAAGTTTCCAAGCGTTTTACCCAAAAAAATCGTTAAATAAAGTTAAATTTTCTATTTGGTCGAACATAAAGTGTTACAGTTACTTTTTGAGCAAATCGTAATTAGGCGATTATGATGCGCCTGTGTCTTCGATAAATATAAAAGGGGGATAAATTTGTTATCTTTGATTAAAATATGGAGTTTTTCAGTAACAAAAGATTTAAAAGGATTTGTCTGTAAGCGACCGAAAGAATAAATGGTAAAACCGTTAGGCGAGTGAGTATCATTTCGAATGTGTTTGGGTTTGGTTTCGGTTAGAATAGAGCGTGTAAAATAAACCTACACGTGTCTTTTGTGGAATTAATGGCCGTGGCATTAGATTAAATTCGTTGTATTATGTGCGAGTGTGAATGGAGGACCGAGAGAGAAGAATGGTAGACGAGATGAAGAAGAAGAGATTTTCATTGCGGTGGCTGTGGGAAAGAAGTTGCTGCAGTGGGACATCAGTGCAGTGCTCTGGCAGACCGGCCGGGCTGCAATTAACATTCCTGAAGACTTGCCATCAGCGACGTCTTAGAACAAAGATATCTGTGGATATTGTGTCTTCGCTCGCATTCGTCCGTTCCCAGGGGCTATCGCTTATTTCACGGCCCTCTCGAATGAAACGCGATAAACCGCCTCGCCGCCGCTTCTCATCGGAAGCCCATTATTTTATGAGATGTTGGAATTTTGTTTACTTATTATAATCAGGCGCGAGATAAGATCCCGAGATTGACAAAGTGCGCCTTTTAACAACCGAGTTGTGTAACTTCACTTGCCTTACGGTGCAATTGAAGAGCGTAATTGATTTTATCGGAATGGCAGAGGGACGTGCGACGAAGATTGCGAGGATGAGCAAACAGCGCGTGTTTTGTCCGGAATGCGGGCCCCCGGGCTGTGCACCTGGCGGCCGCCCGCTCCGTCCCTGCCCCTCATTGCGATACTCCTTCAAATCTCTTCACATGCAATCAACTTACCTATAAGATGTTTACTCTTTAGGTTCGACCTTAAAGACCCGCGAGACAAATTCAACTTACCATCGTACTTCTTCGCCTCATTTCTATACTTTTTAAATTTCTTGACTTCAAAAATTTACACCCCACTAGAGGAATTTCTTCTTTTTTTTAACAATGTTTTACTTTTTCACATTAACAGGGCCGGTTAAGGGATATTTTCCTTAGTACTAGACCAGACTTTTTCCTCTAAGCGTTTAACAACATTCATTGCTCGCTTCTGCTCTTCAGGTGCGCCCTTAACAGTTCTGCATTCCTTGCTGCCTTATCAAGCCGCGTATGAAGGGGGTAAAAGGGGATTCAAATTGCTGAAAATTTTCAGTGTTCAGCCTCTCAATGGCCATGGGGATGGTAAAATTTGAAAATTTAATCGATTTTCTGTGCCTAAATAAAAAAATATATTCAAAAGAAGCTGCATGGTTGTGGTACCTACAGTTGCAATAGTCTAGGAATCCTTGTCTCGGCTTCTTCCCTACTCTACATTTTCGGAACATAATTTGATTACTAATTTCTAGTCTTCTGAAAGAATGGATTCGTCAAAAAAGCCCTAGTTTATTCTTTTCAGTATAAGTTTAAGAAATTACTCATAAAAATTAATTAAAGAAGCAACAATTCCAATCAGAATTTCTCACCCTTAGCCTTAGAAGGGCAATTATCTTTGTCATAAATTCTCTAAAAAAAAAACTTTAGTTTGTTTTGTGAAACGTACCCGTGCAAGACGACCCATTAAGCATTAAAAATAGAGAAAAACGTTTGTGTTCAATCTTCAATCTTCTCCGCCAATTAAATTAAAAACCAACACGCGAATTAAAGTGTTTAAGATTGTTGTGGGGCCCCAATAATTTCAGTGTTTATAACGGGGTTTTATTTTAATTACAGTCCAAGATTATACAAGTACGTAGTAGTAGGTACATTCAGGCTTATATCACGAATTAATTCTAGGTACTGCAAGTTGTGGAAATAAAAAATGATCCACTTAATAATAGTACAACTTGTGACCTACAGTTCGAATACGAAACCCACAAGAAATTTTCTTGATTAATTTTAATTTGAGAAGCTTATATGAAAGTGCTATCACTTTCGGCGATCAAATAATTTGTCTGATTTTAAAATTGGGAATGGGGACTCAGGGATGATTTTCCAAAGTGTAATGTCTTTGTGCTTTGGATTTCGTAAGCTTATTGGAAAGGGCCTAACTGGAAAAAAGGGATTCCTATGGTACCTCAACCTCTTTACTTTCCTGATTAAAGTCCTTACAACTATTTTCTATTTACAAAACTCAAAATTAAACTCCGCGGATGTTGGGAACAGTTGAGAACATCCAGAAGATCGTGAACTATCAACTAAGGAAGAATTCAAACACTGTTTTCAGGAGTGGGAACCAATACATCGTGGTTACACATGTTTGGGGCCGAAGGGGACCCAAATTACTAAAATTTAAGAGCTACTGCTTTACACGACCAGGAATTCAAATTATCTGAGGTTTGCAGGTTCGCGTAGGGCCTTAGTCTCTTGGGAAGGTTATCTAAAACTAAAAAGACTTTGTGTTTGCCACATTTTGTGCTCCTTTCTCTCCGATTTTAAGCCTCTTTTTAGTGCTATTTATTATATTTATAAGGGCGTGTATACTTTTAGTATCTCTTGTTGTAGTTTTAGTTTGTGTTTGAGGAACAAATTTCAACTAAAATCTAAACAAAATCGGAACTTTAAGAATGGCACCAAATGTTTACTTTGAAATTGAATGTTGTGTTAAATAATAAATGGAATTGTTAATTAAAGAGTGGGAGAGATGTAAAATATGCTGAGCTGAGTAACGTTTAGTGGAAAAAAGAAAAAGTGTTTGGAATAATTATTATGTAAGAGGAGGTTCAAAAAAAGTTTGAAAGAAAACAATATTCTCGGATTAGATCGAAATGCGCATTATTTATCAACAACACAAGTTGTGTAAATGTGTCCAAGTATAAACAAGAAGCGAACGAGGTTTGGCCTTCTGTAGGTGGCAATGAAAAGCATGTATGTATTATAATAAGTTCGCAAAAAACGTATCTACATTCCAGGAAATCACCTTATTTACGTTATACTCCGATTATCATAACATAAAAATATAAGAAATGGTAAATACTTTTATTATTAGCAAATCGAGGAATTATTTTTAGGTACACCTGAGAAACTCCTCTTGAATATTTTTATGCAGATGAGAAGAGTGATCCGTCGCAAACTTTTAAATAAAATATTAATAATATAATCTCGGGGAATAATAATTAAAATAAATAACTTGACGTCAATTATGGATTTAATTACATGGATATTGCATTTCTGATTTATTTATTGACTAGCAATTATAAAACTATTGAAACTTTAACTTCCATAACTTGTCAGGTGGCCAGGTGGGAATGCCGCTGCCGCTTATTATTTATTTAATAAATTCAATTTATTCCATTTTATTTGCTTGTGTTTCGCAAAGGCCCATTGAAAACAAAACAAATCGATTACGATGCAGGCAAATACAATCACACTCGGCTTTTTATAGCCGTTCTTGAATTAAATTTTATACTTTACAATTGCAAACTAAAACAAGCTCCAAGAATGAGAAATTACACATTACACATGCATACCTTTTCAGCTACATGCATTCTAATTAATAATAAGAATATATTTCTTACACAGAACCGTAGGTATACATTTCCCACACACCTTAGTAGTATATTTTAGATAATTCACACAGAGCACTACAAAAAAGAAAATTAGGGGCACAGCGCAATTTTGTCCTCGTTTTCAATAATACACGAACAATCAAAGTTTTAATTTATTAGTTTAGTGAACACCCTGTATGCCTGTATGTTTTCTTGAACGCCAACGTGCATTTAAATTAAATTTCCGCTTTTTAGCTTTCGGCTTAACATAAATCCGTATACGCGGTGCTACCAATAAGTTCTTGAATTGTTGCTGTTAGAAAACAGTAAATGAACCGAGATCTCGGTATATTTACGGCATATTGTTATTCACAAAATTTTGAAAAAGTGTCAAATTTAAATCTACCCTCCATCTCTTATAATAAGGGAGATCCCCGTAATTGCCCTCGAATTTGAAACATCCTGTATACGCATACGCAGTGTAAGAGGTTGAGCCTTCCAACTTTTACGACCCCTTTTTTGTATTTACAAACATAATTCAAAAAGACCTGGGCAGCGTAGATGCCACCCCTTTTTATGATTTTTGAATCGATCTCCCTTAAGAAATCCATGTCCTTCTCTGTTATTTATCTTCTTTGTTTATTTGTTTATACTTATGGACAATTTACGATAAGTTTTGCTATTCTTTGGAAAAGTACAGTTTTGGTTTTTGCTTGTACCCCATACCTACGTCTAAATAAATTTCTTCCTGTTACCATCACGTTTTTCTTCAATTCCTCGTGCCGTTCTCTTCTTTTCTTTTTTCACCTGACCGTCCTTATCAATTCTGTAGCTATTCTGTCGCGTTTTGGATTTCTTCCCCAACAAAGTAGCTAAGTATTTCTTTTTACTACCCTTTTCCGAACTGTTCCTTTTCCGTTGCATCTTTTATCCTTCTTTTGGATTTCTCTTTTCCATGTCATTTTTCCCTTAAAATTTATCAGGTTGTTAAAGGAAAAGTAACTAAGTAACACATTTTTGGACTATTATTATGCACGAAATTACGATAGGCAGCAAAAACATGTAGGTAGTATTTCCCCACACTAATTGGATTAATGTTAAAAAATATCAGAAATCAGAAACCACTTTCTTTACTCAGTTTTTCCAAATACTTATACAGTTTTTTTTATTAATGTGATATAATTAGGAGGAGCCTCAGAAAAAAAGGATAAGGAAGAAGTAATATTAATTACTTTTATTTTCAGATGTAGCAAATTCACTTTCAAAACAAACATTCCAGTTTAAAAAAAAGACTTAGCAGAAAAACTAGTTTTCAAGTTGAAGATTTATTAAAGTGCAATCTATGTTCTTTGGGCATTGAGTGTGTATCTAATTATTTTTCTATTTTTATTTTTTATTTTAAAAAAGGCTGTTCTGAAATTCTTTTTAGACAAACATAATTTAAAACTTCCTATAAGGGTGGTTCCTTGATTTTATTGAAATTGTGTTTAAAAGAAGTTTCTTCTTAAATATTTTCGGGAAAGATCGAATCCCATCTAGTGTTGAAGGTGTCTATTTATTAAATCGTATCTGAGATGAAGATGAAATGAAGCCACAGGAGGGGTGCGATTTATCAGAATGGGACCATAGCTTGCTTAGGTGCAGATAGGTGCCCGACGTTGGTGTGCCAAGACTTAAACCTTTTAGAATTTACTCTTATTTCTGATTAAGGGTTTCATTTCTTAAGGGTGCGAATAAGCTGGCAAAAAAACTTGCGCGAGTTTCTATTGTTGCTAAGTAATGGATTGTTGAATGCTTCCTTCAATAATGCGTTGCTTAGCAACAATAGTAACTGGTGGGAATTTTGAATCCGCCATTATAATTTTTATTCGTGTATTCCCCTGATGTATAGGCAACACATTATACACGTTCCCTTGATTATAGAATACTTTCTGAATAAAAATCTATGTATCTTTGAATAAATAGAGAAACCTGTAAGGGAATTTTCCAACATTTCACAATCTTTGTTTTCACTTTCTAATCCACATGCTTTGACATTTCGTCATTGCATAGCTGGCATAAACATTTAAATGTGCTGCTTTAAATAGTCCAAATTGCATGTCACCCTTTCGAAAAGAACAAAGCCACAGTAGTCATGTGAAGAATAGCTTTGAAAGAAATCAATTTATAAAAGAATGAGGCTATCAAGAACAACCCTTATATTTATTATATCGATGATTGTCTTCTCAGTGTTGATTGCAAATGTAGCAAATATCCTTAGCACTGATTATAAATATGTACCCAAAGAAACTCTTCCGAAGGACCAACACAATATCTTGAAAATGACTGATAGGAATAATCGCTTATTATGGTTCCTCCAGGTAAGACTGGGGAAAAGCCTTTTAAGTTACTAATAGATTTTCATTTAGATATCTGATATACATATTAGCATATTTCGGGACCCATCCAGAACTACCGAATTTAAAGAATTTTGTCATTACACGGTAAGCGTAATTAAACCTTCAGTGGTGCTTGCTTCCGGAGATCTTACCGATGCTAAAACACGTGACAGCATAGGTTCGCACCAATTCGAAAAAGAATGGATACAGTATCGGAATATCCTTAAAGAATCACGTGTTACTGATAAAACGACTTGGCTTGATATTAGAGGAAATCACGGTACGGAAATATTCTATTTTATAGAAAATTTATAACGTATTTATTTTAGATAACTTTAACGTTATTGATTTAAAATCAAAAGAGAATTATTATAAGAATTATTCGATACAAGGGAAATCCCACCCAAGATCTTACTTTCATCAAGTAAGAAAAGGTGACGATTTATATTCGTTTATTGCGATCGATGCATGCTTGGAACCTGGACCACGCCGACCGTTTAACTTTGTGGGTACACTTAATAAAGCAGAAATATCTTCAATTAAAAAAATGATTCAAGAGGTTGAATCGAGTGGGAGTAACCATACGATTTGGTTTGGTCATTTCCCTACTTCGTGTATTTTAGCTGAAGAAGAAGGAGGTGTTAGGAAAATCATAGGAGAACACGAACAAGGCTTAGCGTATCTGTGTGGACATTTACATCAATTAGGGGGATTAATACCGAAAATGTACACGTTACAGCATGCTGGGTTTTTAGAACTAGAATTGGGTGACTGGAAAGACAATCGAATGTACCGTTTATTGGCAATTGATCACGGATTATTATCGTTTATTGATATCCAACATAGAGACTGGCCCGCTGTGTTAATTACCAATCCTAAACATGCCTTGTTTGTGATACCTCATAAAGAGGACTTAAATGTAATAAGACAATCATCGTATATCAGGTAACGTTTATTAAACGGTCACAAATTATAGCTTGTCACCTTTTATTTTTCATGTAGACTTCTGGCATTCTCTCTTGCAAAGATAGATGTTGTTAATATTAAAATAAACAGTGAAGATTGGATCCGATGTAAAAATATCGAGGGACCTTTATACGTAACACCATGGAATACAGATAAATACCTTCATGGGCTTCATACCATACAAGTAAGAAGTCTAGGAAATATTTAATAAATCCACAAGATTGATTTTTTTAGGTATACGTAAAGGATGTGGAAGGAAGGGAGAAATACATAGCGCAACCATTTTCCTTAGACGGTACACGATTATCATTCGAAATTTTACCAAGAATTGCTCTTATGACAAATGCTAGCACTATAGTAAATCCCATAACGCTATTTGTAAAATAATTTTCATTTAAATTTTTATTTTCTAGTTTAAAATACTTTTCGGTGTCTTTTTCGTAATGTCTATCTTCCCTCTCTGCCTATTAAGATATCTCCATAGTTTGGTTAAAGGTAATAGAAATATACACAAGCAAATAAAATACTTTAACCCCTGTATCGTTACAGAGGGAAAAATTGAAAAACCAAGATTAAGAAAAGGTTGTCTTAAAGTTTGGATAAGAAAGTTGTGGATTTTATCTACTATCGATCGTATATTCTGGCCGCTGGTTTTATACCCAATGTATTTAACCGTTGGACCTTGGTCGATTGGGTATATTGTGGAAGATCGCTTGGGTGTAATATTTGCATGGGGGATTTTTGTTAACGGGGTGTTTTTGCCAGGGTCTTTTACTTACGCTTACGGCTTCCTGCAAGTACGTTTATTTAAACACAAATTTCAGTTTGAACGAAATTATTTTTACAGGTATTTACATTCCAAATCCCTCTTACTTTAATTTTAGCAAACGGGGTTGACCACAGGTAAAACTAAATATGTTAAAAAATTGTCATTAAGAAGGAATTTTGCAGATTTCAATACCAAGTGATAAAACCAGATAAACCAAAAACTGTGTTGAGTAAAGTTGGCCTTCACCTGCCTTTTATAGTGATATTAAGTATTCAATTATTAATGGCTTACTTTTTCTGGTTGGCGTATGGTACTATGGCGTTTATATTAGGACCGTTACGGACGTGGTCTATAATAATTGCAATCGTACTTTGGCATCAAGCCTTAGTTTTACCAGAAATATGTACCAGGTATTTTTTAAAATACTTTTTATATGGTATATTTTATAACGGTTTCTTCCAGAGAGGCTGCAACAATTTGGTCGACAAAGGTAGACCCTGATTTGAGTCAAACGGATATAAATTTAAATGCGGGTGTAAGCACAGCCTCATAAGTGCTAGTGATTTTTTAGTACTGTGTTATGTATGTGATGTCTATTTTTCTATAGTAAAAATTTTTGTTCTAACGGAAATATTTTTTGTATTAAACAATTCTAGTATTCGTGCATAAATATTACTCAGGCCTTATGAACGATAGTCTGTAATGTTCTATGTGCTGTTAGTTAATGATAAATTTTAAGTCTGTTCTAAAATTGTGTTCAAATGTCTAACCAAACAATATTTTAACTATTAAGACTTTCAAATTTCTTATTGAATTTTAACCAGTGTGATGTGATACGTTTTTATTTTAATTCTGTACTTCCTTAAGGTAAATTTTCTATGTAACCGTTGTACCTCGCCTATCGGTTTTCACCTTTTCCTAACCTACTTAGTAATTATTAGCAACAATTATATATATTTATGTATTTGGCTGTTACATAATAGTATAAATAATTAAATATTTAAAGTGTTTGTTTTGCATGCTCTATACAGGGTGTTAATGAATTGCAGCAACCAACTTCTAGGGCTTAAAGTATACTTGAAAACAAACATTTTTTGTTAATAAATGTATGGTCAAAAGTGTTTTCTTTCAGGGATAGAGCTTCTCAAAGATTCTTTAAGAAGCGCCTAAATGTAGGCAACTCAAAAACCAACAAGTGCAAGTGCAATTTGGGTTGCCTATCTTCAGGTATTTTTGAAAGAATCTTTAAGAGGCTCTAAAGAAAACACTTTTGACCACACATTTATTAACAAAAGTTGCTTGCTTTGTTGGGTTTTGCAAGCCCTACAAGTTTGTCCCTGCAATTCATTAGCACCCTGTATTTTTACAACCCTTTAAATATTGGCAATAAATAATAATTTTATTATTCATGTTTGTACACAGTTAAGTGTTATCTTAAATAAAAATTAAAACTACTTGCGTTACATTAAATATAAAATGTTCTTCCTGATCTCTTAAATACCTACCTCTGTGTCAAAGTACAACCCTTATTCTTTGCCTTCTCCAGGAAGCCCGCGTCTCTGTGTGTCTCTAAACCTCCATTTCAACAGTTTTTGCTTTTTATATCCGTCTGGGTTCCGGATTTAGAATACTCCCAGGGAATCCCCTGCCTGTCGTAAGAGGCGACTAAATGGGGCGCTTGTCCTTTATTTTTCCTTTTTATCTATTATCCTACTTACCTGTTTTTGTCTTCTCCTTTTTCTACCTACTAAACATTTAAGTACTGTTTGGGGGTGGGAATAAATTGAGCGAATGCGTGGAAACTAATAAGAGTTTTGAATGGCGAGGTTAGGGGTTCGAATACTCGTAGGAGTAATGCCTTTTTTTGTCCTAAGCATGTAATACGGGAAGGATGGGGTCATATTATCCTGGCAGTTATCCTGCAGGAGAAATTTAACAAATATTGTCAAGCGTTAACTTTTGTTCCTGAAGTGTTTATAAATTACCCTATACAGGGGGCTGATGAATTGCAGGGACAAACTTCTAGGGCTTAAAGTATATATGAAAACAAACATTTTTTGTTAATAAATGTATGGTCAAAAGTGTTTCCTTTCGGGGATAGAGTTTACGCAAAGATTCTTTAAGGAGCGCCGAATGTAGGCAACTCAAATGTAATGCAAATGCAATTTGGGTTGCCTATTTTCAGATACTTCTCAAAGAATCTTTAAGAGGCTCTATTTTCTAAAGAAAACATTTTTGATCACACATTTATTAACAAAAATTGTTTGCTGTGTTGTGTTTTGTAAGCCCTATAAGTTTGTTCCCTTAATTCATTAACATTTATATGGAAAATAAAATTAAAATTAGGAAATTATTATAATTTCTATTATTTTAGGGATTTAAAATGCCGCTTTTCTCATCGTCCAGTAAAGTTATAATGCGGAAATTTGTTTTTTTTACTATTAAGAACTTAGAATTTTTATTTATACTTTTACCATTGAATATTGTAGTCTTTTACGTATGAAAAATTGTGTTCTAGATTGGCTGCATAATTTCCTCTCCATTCACCTAATCCGACCCAAAATTAAGAAATAATTGTTTTTATCGTGTATTACTTTTAAAATCTTAAAGTTAGGCGATTCTTTTGGAATTCTTACATTTTTATACATTTTGACAAGTTTTTTGTAATATAGTAGGTAGGTACTTATTGTTGTTAAAATTTCAAATATATACTTTTTTTTTTAATGTTTTGATGTAATCTTATCAAAAAAAGGTTCTAATCTTAATCAGTCAGTTTGTTACTTAACAGCTTTCATATCCTTACCTATACCTATAATTTATTTAAAATTTCTCCCATCAGTAATAAAATACTTACCTAACTTAATCTATAATGGTATGTGTATAAAGGCATTACCTACTTCACTCAAGGATGGACCATGACCTCTATTAAACTGATAAAAAGAATAGAAAGTTTCTAATTCGAATTTTAACTACACGCTTTGGATCCGGTCCTATGTGTTCCAAACTTAACATTTTTCATGTAGGTTATTTCAGTTCTTTCATTCTAAAACCTGTAATTTTCACGTTTGAATAAAATTTTATTGGAAGAAAGCTACATCAGAAGTTGTTTAGAAACAAAAAATATTTAGATGTGGTCAAGGGTGAAAAACTGGTAAAAAAGATGCAGACGTACCTATAAAAAAATAATTAACTTTTTGTGGGTTCGAGATGTAAATGAGGGTGCGAAGATAAAGAACTTACCTACCCCACTATAAAAGGGTTTGGATATGAAGGACCAGTTAATGTAATTTTTTTCTAGTTTTGATTTGTGTTTTAAAAACCTGTGTGCTATTAAAAACTCTAAAATTATATTCCTAGAGGCCAAAGTCCTTGGTATTCCAAAAAAATGTCCACGTCTCTAACCCCTCTGTTTGAAAACAGCCCTGACCAGACACAATTACATTTTTTGTACAAAAAGTTTTTTGGTTTTAGTTGTTTTGGGTTCCATGACCGGTCCAGCTCGAAATTCGTGGTTCCTAAACTCTTAAATGTTGTAGTGGTCAGTTCAAGTCTTGTTTACAAAGATACAACTTATAAAGGCTCACTTACTCACAAATATTTCGGGGTTTTTTACACGGGAAGAAGGGAAAAAAAATTAAGATATTATTATACAATTTTAAATTAAAAATTAATGTTTAATAAATTATTTAGTTTGCAATAATTTAATAATAAATAATATTCAATCATAGGTGGTAGTTAGGATAAGGAATATTTAAAGAGGGATGATTTTTTTTATAATTAGAATTTGGTTTTAAATTTGAATTTGGATCTAATAATTAAATTGAATATTTTTGATCTTACAAAAGGTGTTCGTAAAATGGTTAATGAGGAAAATGTAACACAGTTGCTTTTAATTATTCCAAAAAGCTAATGAAAAATATTGCGTAAACAAATGTAAACGTTAGGTTAAAGGTGACGTAAAAATAGACTTCGAATAGGGAACGTATAACTCCTATTTTTGTAAAAGAATTGTTACCCTTCTGACGTTTCAAACCAGCAACTTTTAAAAAATTTAAATAAAAACTTAAATAACTTCTTAGAATGATTTAAGCTGAAAAACTCGCATAGAAAACTTTTAATAAAAAAATGAAATTCCGCGTTCTGAAAACAGACAAACCGTTTTACTTTTAAAAATTATTCAATCTTTCAAAAATATTACAAGGATTTTCAAATTACAACGACTGTTTGAGATCCACTGAGCTTCGAAAATCATATTCTGGTCCAGCTTCATGAAGGTGCTCCCCCCTCAGTATAAAAGCAAGATGCACCAAAAGAAATGTGTAGTTGTCATTACGGGGTTCCAAAAGAAACCAAACCTAAGATCCCTTATCAAGTCGTAAAAAAAAATCTTAAATGAATCAAGCATCTTTATATTCAAAATACAACGGGCTCCAGAAAAACGACGCCACTTTCGTGTTAAAAAATTATTTTCGGTTGCTTCAATGGAAAAAGGACGGCGAAGACGCTATCCTGGACATCGGTTGCGGAGCTGGGGACGTCACCAAAGACCTTTTGCTTCCACTTGTACCGAAAAGTTTCGGAAAACTCGTCGCGGTGGATATTTCAGAAGAAATGGTAGAGTTTGCCAAAACTCATTGCGAAAATTCCAAAATTTCCTTTGAACAAATGAATATTGAAGCTGAAGACGTCCCCGTAGATTTTGAAGAAGGCTTCGATCATATTTTTTCGTTTTATTGCCTTCATTGGATTCAACATCAAAGGTAAAAGTTTAAAACTTTAAAGAAAAAAATCTGATTCAATTTTCAGGAAAGCTTTAGAGAATATTCTGAAAATGTTGAAACCTGGAGGAGATATCCTGTTAACATTCTTGGCCACGAATCCTATTTTTGATATCTACGAATCACTTTCTAAAAATGGACGTTGGGAATCTTATATGGAAAATTTTAAAAAATACGTGTCGCCTTATCAAAATTCTGAAAATCCTGAAAAGGATCTTGAAAAACTTTTGAAGGATGTTGGGTTTGAAGTAGAACTTTGCAAGGTGGAACAGAGAATTTACGTTTACCCTAACGTTGCCGTCTTAAAAAGTATGAAATTTTGAATAATTTAACATTTAAAAATATACAGAGTGTTTCATATAAAATTTCTAGTGAAATTTAATTGTAGGCGCGTTAGATTATTCTTTAGGGTTTTGTTATTGTAACAAACACCCTGTGTAGTAAATATAATTATGATTTTTTGCAGAATCGATAACTGCTGTAAGTCCTTTCTACAATAAAATTCCTGATAATTTAAAAAGCGAGTACCTTTCTGATTACATGACGGAAGTGAAAAAACTCAATCTAATTGAAAGCAACGACAACAACAATGAGGAACGTATAAACGTTCCCTACAAACTGTTTGTCGTATATGCTCGTAAAACATCTTGATCCTTGCATTCCTTTTCAAATTTAAGGTACAAAAATAAACGTACAAACAATAGTGCAATAAAATATTTAATAAGATAAACAATTAGTAATTAAAAAAATGTTATATTGTTTATTATTATAAAAATACCATTTAATTATTTTATTAATATTTTATTTTTTATACAAATCATTTTTTTTATTAGGCATTAGGCAGTAATAAAAATATATTTACATAAATTTACGGCGTGCATTAATAATAATAAAGTCTCTTTTCCCTTTCCACTCTTTAGTGCTTTAAATGTAATCGTAAAACAAATCATCGTCGTCGTAATCTTCAGGAGTGCAAAAGAAAAATTCGATTAGGTTTAAAATGGGTCCTCTTGAGAAAGGGTTGGCGTAACGTCCCCTTTTATCCCTTAGATATGGATAGCGTTTGTAATTGAACATTTCGTTGGTGGTTAAATTCATACAAGCATGTAATACCTAAAAGAAAAATTTAGTTAATCTAGGTAGCCTACATAAAGGAATTAGTTTTACGTAAGCTACTGGGTGTTCAGAAAAAACCTGATCGTCTTTATCTTAGGTAGGTACTCCCGCTTTACTGAGTAGGGACTTCCTCCCTTCCTGTTTTTTTTATTTAATTTCGCCTTGTTAACACAATAAAGGTGACGTTATGCATAGGTAGTACATGTAATCGCAGCCAACTTGTCCAGGTTTTTTTATATTGAACTCCCTTTATAAACATTATTCGACTTACAGAAGTGCATGTTAAAATCCAACCCAAGCCAGAGAAAACGAAAGCTTCTAATAGGCCCAAGATATATAAAATTCCAAAGCCTTCAATTGCTATACAGTAGGTTGCGAAATAAATTGTATAGGAACAATTAATAGCTACGCTCATGACGAAGAGAAAAAACCAAATTCGATTCTTTAATCCTACACAGTTATAAATAAAAGGGCAATGGTGATCAAAATATGAAACGCATCTGTTACAAATTCGGCAGTGTTTGGCCCTAAGAGGTCTTACACATCTACAACTATGACACAGCCTGTTTAGCATTGCATTTCGTTTCTTCCATTTATCAAAATAAGGAATTTGATTAATAGCTCTGTAGTAACAATCCGAGTTTAGACTAACGTAACCAGGATCTCTTCTATTAGCAATTATCCAACATATCCACATTACTAAGTTCCAATAAATAAAACAATAATGGGAACCTCTTAGCAAATTCCAAGTGATAGGAATGCACTGAAAAGTAAAAACGCGTTTCTTAAAATATCTTAAGGTTTTGTTACTACTTACGCGAATGATATACATAGGGTAACCCCAAAGCAAAACAGAGACCATGAAAATCAAAAGAGGGCACTTGGAATTACCAGCCCGACCATAAAGTAACCCCCATATATCAGAAATAGGTGGAAACCAACTTGATCGACGTTTTTTTTCTGATTGCAATACTTGAACTATATCTCCGTGTCTATGACTCTGTGCTAACATCAAAGGGGTTTTATCATTTTTATCCAAAGGTTCCAGTTCTATACTGCTCTAAAAATCAAGGAATAACTCCATAATCAAAAAGATTATCAAACGAGTACCTTTTCGCATAAAATTTTTACACATGCAACATTTCCGGACAAGCAAGCTAAATGAAGAGGAGTCGAACCGAAATGATCCGGTTTCTGCAAATTCACCCCGGAATTCATCAACAATTTAATAACATCAGCGTGGCCTTTATAAGCAGCCCAATGCAACGCAGTATCACCATTTATATCCACCAAGTGATGGAGGGCCCCCATTCCTAATAAATAAGCAGCTGTTGCGGTTCTTCCAAACATGCAAGCTGTCATCAAAGGTGTTAGGCCTTTAAAATCAGCAGCGTTGACTGCAACTTTTGCTTGAAGGAGAACTTGGACAACTGCAGCGTGCCCTTTCCTGCAAGCCCAGTGGATGGGTTTCGGACCTTGAGTTCCTAGGCATGGTAAATCCACCGGAGCACTTCGGTCTATGAAATAACGCATTATCTCCACGCTGCCATCTAGGGCTGCCCAATGGGCTGGTGTGTAACCCCATTCGTCACGGGCTCGTAAAATCTGTGTGCCAAATTTTTCCACAAGGTTTTCTATGTCTGATACCTCCCTAAAATTATTCCATTTTAAATATAAGGGCGGAAAAACAACGATTGGTGTATTTGCATGTTCAATATTTTTTGATCAGCTAATGTAGCAGTCTGTAATATACAGGGTGTTAATAAATTGAAGGGACTAACTTCTAGGGCTTAAAGTATACTTGAAAACAAACATTTTTTGTTAATAAATGTATGGTCAAAAGTGTTCCCTTTCAGGGATAGAGATTCTCGAAGATTCATTAAGAAGCGCCTAAATGTAGGCAACTCAAACAACACAAAGCAAAAATCAACTATTTGAAAAATTTACAACTCATTCAAAATTAACAAAATTATAGTAAATGTTCAAAACATCGGCCCCAGCTTCTACACACGAAGTACAGCTACATTATTTGAGTTCATGTATGCAAGTGCAATTTGGGTTGCCTATTTCCAGGTACTTCTCAAAGAATCTTTAAGACGCTTTATTTTCTAAAGAAAATACTTTGGTGTTTGCTTTGCTGTGTTCTGCAAGCCCTACAAGCTTGCCCCTGCAATTCATTAACACCCTGTATTGTTTGTCTTTGGTAGCAACTGTGAGAATGTCACTGTAAAACAATTATGACAAGCATGTCATAATTGGGCAAAAAATAAAAATATTTCAAAATCATGTTGATAAGACTATCAAAATTCTTGTCTAAAGATGCTTGGAAACTAATTTCCATTAGAAATGAAGGTTCGGATGGAAGTATAAGAAGTGCAGGGGGTAAATTTGCTGAAATGCAAGAAGCACGTGAAAGGCAATATTTCCATAAAAAGGTAATTTCCCGAAATCGATTCAAATATTACGTACTCCGTCAAAACTTAATATTTTAAATTAGAATCAAGAATATTTGGATTACATAAGAGAAGAGTTGAAAAAGGGGAGAACGATTGAGGATGTCATCGACGATACGAAAGATAGATTACAAGCAAAAGAAAAATGCAAGGCAGCTAAAGCAAAAGGGCATCTCCCTGAAGATGCAAGTTGTGATGATTAAAAAGATATTTTTGACTTGAATAAATAAAAAAAATGTAAAAAAGTAAAATATATTCTTTGAGTGTACTTTACCCCGACTTGACAACATCGAATATAGTTTTTTGGTAGTGTTGGGTAAACTCGAGTTCAGATGAGCAAAGGTTCGTATCTCTCTCATAGTTAATCGTGTTGTTTGGGTTGTCTGCATCCGCAACCATACTACAAGAAGTTTGTGGCAAGGCCCAGACGTTATGGGCCGTGCCTGGGCTTGGGTACACTTTGCTAGGCGTTCTGACGATTATTTTAACCCCCACACGAAATATTAAATTGATTTAATGCGGTTGTTTTATAGCGTACTGCAAAAATGGACTCTTTTGATATTGATCCCCTTACGCCTAACGCTTGCGCAACCCCTAACACCAAAGTGCATAATAATCTGCATAGACCCCACACAGTGACGGAGTTACGATCTCAGTTTACGATTCCTGCTCCCCTAGAATCTTTTCTATGAAAAATCTACCCCCAAAGACCTTTTGCTAGTGTTACTAAGGACTATTCCTCCATAATGTTGACTATTAAATGTAAAGCTAAACGTCTCTGGTAGATGGTGAAATAAAGAAGCGTTCTTTTAAGGGCTAAAATTTTAACTAAGTACTACATGCAATCCAAGGTGGAAATTTTAAAGAATAATAGGACATTTCATTCATTTTTTCTCCCTAATACCTTATTCCCTGATTTGTTGAAAAAGAATTCAACTTTGATTAGTTTTTAAAAATAAATTTTCAAATTTAAATGGCTTTTCACCAGTTCCAAATCCGCGCCACTGGATCATACCCTTGACCTTTTATAAACTGTTATCAATACTTGAGTTATCATAAAAATAAATCTCATTTCTTTGTTTATATTTACAAATAATTAGGTCACACGAATGATACATCTTTAATTTTAATTAAAAATATAAAAAGGAAAACATAATCATGTGCCTGTTAGTCACGAGGTACTTTCAAGAAGATCTGGTACTGTTAATAGTCTAGGAAGTCACAAATGTAAACAAAGAACTATTAAAAACTAATTATTTTGTTGTATTTGTGTCTGTTCTGTGATGTAATGTTCTGTGGATGTAACTTTAAATATTTGACAAAACATGGAAGTGAACACGCAACCCTTACTAGGACATACCGATTCGGAATCCGATAACGAAGAAGAAGAAATCGTGATTTCGAACAACCCAGAAGACCATGTTGTTATTACCCGGACTGAAAAACCCCTTTTTAAACCCCAAGAACCTAAGGACAAGTATTTGATGGCATATTTTATTTTTTATTTACTTGGAATGACTACGTTATTACCTTGGAATTTCTTTATAACGGCTGACGATGTGAGTTAAACATATTGTTATGAATATTTCCGCATAACCCACATTTTTCTTTCAGTATTGGATGTATAAATTTAGAGATCCGCATAGTAAACTAACTCTTGAAAGTCCACCACCAAAACGAACCCCGTTACAAGCTAGTTTTACGTCGTACCTTAGTGTTGCGTCTAATCTTCCAAATATAGCGTTTTTAGTTTTAAACACGATGCTTAATCACAAGTAATATAGTTTCAAGTAAAATTAAGGCACGGTTGAGTAACGAATTGTTTTAGGATTTCTTTACAAAAACGAATGGTTGGCTCGTTATTTATGATGCTAATTTTATTTATCGTAACAACAGTTTTTGTTAAAATCGATACAGATCCGTGTAAGTATAATGTGATATATGTCTTTCGTAATAGAATGATTTTTTAAAGAAATATTACACTGTAAGAGCAAATACAATGTCTGTAAAGGTTGGCCATGACTTATTTTTGTAAACTCGAGCCGTTCTTGCGTCCTGGCGGGTCTGTTCTTAGAACCTTTAAACTAATGCATTGATTTTATTTTTCATGGGCAACCTTTATGGATGTTTTAATTTATAATACAGTATGTAAAAGCGAAACGATTACAATTTTATTATTTTTTAGGGCAACAAAAGTTTTTTATCCTTACCTTGGCTTCGGTTGTTTTTTTAAACAGTAAGTAATTCTTTTTTAGTCAATAACATGACTAATTTTTCATTTACAGTTAGTAGTGCGATACTTTCCGGTAGTATTTTTGGAATAATCGGTAAATTCTCCCCTAAATACATAACGGCAGTAATCGGTGGTCAAGCACTTGGAGGAATGTTCGCAGCAGTTGCTCAAATAATTGCCCTATCAATAGGGGCTTCTTCCGTACACAGTGCATTTGTTTATTTCATGGTGGGAAATATTATGATTGTCATATCTTTATTTTCTTATCTTGTTTTATCCAAAACTGTATATTTTAAATATCATATCTCTGATAAAATGAATTTAAATGAATTCCAAAATGAATTGGTGAGACCTCGCATTGTTAGCTATAGAACAATTTACAAGAAAATTTGGCCTTATGGTATATCTGCGTTTCTTGTATTTGCAATCACGTTATGTATTTATCCGGGAGTCACAGTTTTGATTGAATCGGAAGGAAAAGGACATGGATATAAATGGAATGGTTAGTATAAATTAGAGAAGGGGTAAACCACGTGGGAAGTTTGATGTACATAGTCCGGGTAGTCCCTAGAAAGTCTGGGTAATCCCAAGAAAGTTGAGGAAGTGTCTAGGAAGTCTAGGTAGTTTCTGGGAAATCTGGGTTAGTCCCTGGGGAGTCTTGGTTACTCCCTCGATAGTCTGTGGAAAGTCTGGGTAGTCTCTGGGAATTCTGAGTGGTCTTTTACATTGGGTAGTTTGGTGTACACAATTTTTTACCGTGGTTTACCCCTCGAAATGAATGCTTCCAATGTACCCCATTTTTTTCTTGAACTCTATTTTTAGATATCTACTTTGTACCGGTTGTCGCATACTTAATATTCAGTTGTGGTGATTATCTTGGAAGACTTTTAGCAGGAATTTTCCAATGGGTAAACCTTTACAAAAAATTACTTTACGTTTCTAACATTTTTCATATTACAGCCACGCAAAGGTTGCCTATTGTTGACTTTCAATGTGTTGCGAATAATATTTGTTCCTTTACTTCTATTCTGTAATGCCCAACCAAGAGGACATTTACCAGTAATTTTTGATCGGGATTATTACTACATTCTAATTATTATTTCTTTTGCTATTACAAACGGTTACTTAGCTAATTTATCGGTAATGTGTGCTCCTAGGTAAGAAGTTCTTTTTTAATCATGCTTTGATTTAATCCAATTATTATTTAGGGTGGTTGATCAACATGAAAAAGAGACTGCTTCTTCTATGATGGCTGTGTTTATCGGTATGGGTCTTACCGTTGGTTCTGCAATTAGTTTACTTTTCGTAAGGTATTTGTAAGTGTAAAAATTGTAATATATGGGTACCTATACGTATAACATCTTGTTATAAAGTATTTATTATTCATGGTAAATGCTCAATGTTATAATGATCTTTAGGGTAAGAAAACATGATATTAATGTTAATTATAATGGAATTACGATTTAAGGCATTCTAGTACTACGTCTAGAACATGTGCTCATCTGTAATGCTGCACAATAACAGTTGTGATTGTGAGCTTTGACAATGAATCACAAGTTCTGGAATACTTTTTCTATAGATGTAACGATGGGGGTTGCTGTTAGTTTTTGCATTCAAAAACGTTCTGCATATTTATCTATGAAAGTTTAATGCATCCTTTAAATAAAACCAATAGCAAACCAGCAAATATTAATATACCTACAGAGATAACGCAACTTATTTTCAGTAATTTTTATACTTAAAAGTACATTAGTTAATTATTCTTAGTTTACTATAGAACCGGTTATCGTACTAAATGAGAAGCCTAATATTAGAGAAATTTCCAAATGATTGTTTGATGTGATGGTAAATTCAAAATAAGATCTCGTTAGTAGATACGTATACAACTATTATATTTTTATATAATTTTACAGCGGAGACAAATCTGTGGATGTTCAACAAATAACACGTGTACAAAATTGTGTTTTATCTATCCAAATCTATAGTGTGTTAAAAAAAATATAAGTTATTGAACACATTGTTTTATTTCTAAAAGAAATAACCCAATAAGTAAAGCTTTATTATTTATTCCTTTAAAGCACTATATTTTTTTATTCCCCCTGTATATATTCAACAGTTTTTTGTATCAGGTAGTAGAAGAAATATTTGTGTGAGGAGTTACATAACAAAAAATTGCGTTGTAATTTCTATTATATTTTTGAATTTTCGACCTTGTTCCATTTTTGAATTTGCTGGGAATGTCAAGGATGTGGCTCATCTTCCTATTATTTTTCTGTTTTCATCTCTTACATCTAAATCATTCTAATTTGTGCTGATGTTTTATAAATGTTAATTAAAGCACATAAAATATTTTGAATTTCGTAAACTATGTTTGTCCTATTTTTTTAAATATCAATACTTTGACTTTTATGAAACACCCTGTATAGCACATATTATTATATTCACAGAACCGTCTTAATATTCACAATCGAAAATGAAACGACCTTGATCTTTGGCAAACAAAACAAAATAGAGCACCGTCCCAGAAAAACCTTGAAATTGCAAGGAAAATTAATTTCAATTTTCAGGAAGAACATGTAAAAAAACATGCATTAAAACACACCAAGTAAACAGCACTGTTAACCAAGGTTAGTACCACAAGTTAATTTACAAACAAAAGAATTTTATGCAGTGATGGTAACCTTTCGTGTTGAAGTTCAGTGTTATCTCTTTTTATTTAACAGCTTTAATAGTTTCGAATAACATCACTCCTAGAAAAACTGTGAAATGAGGTGGATAACACATATAGAAGGTGGCCCGAAACGAGTCAACCATGCAGCTGTCGCAGTTGGTCATAAAATTTATTCGTTCGGAGGATATTGCACTGGTGAAAGTTCCAAAGAATATACTTCAATCGATGTCCATGTTCTAAATACAGCTACGCTTCGATGGATCAAACACCCTGTGAGTAATTTTCCTTATTTGGAGAACGATGACATTTTACCGTATAAACGATATGGTCACACTGCTGTTGTCTACAAAGATAAGATCTATATTTGGGGTGGTCGCAATGATCAAACATCGTGTGCTGTTTTATTTTGTTTTGATACCTTTTATCACTGCTGGACGGCCCCACATACAACAGGAGAAATACCTTTAGCTCGCGATGGACACACAGCTTGTATTTGGAAGCATTACATGTATATTTTTGGAGGGTTCGAAGAGGAAACGGATACCTTTGCAAAATCTGTGCATGTTCTAGATTTAGAAACCATGCACTGGCGTTATATTCACACTGTAGGTAAGTAATTTAGTCTAACTGCTACCTCGTGATTGCAAGGGCTGCTACTAAAAATTGATTTTACAGGAAAGGAACCACCTGTTAGAGATTTCCATTCGGCTGTATGTTTAAACGATAGAATGTACATATTTGGTGGCCGAGGGACGGAGTCACGCCACAGTTTGTATGTTCCAGGCAAAGAAATTTACTGTGATGAGCTCTGGTATCTAGATTTGCACACTCATATGTGGCATAATCCTTTTACAACCGGTACTCGCCCTATAGGGCGAAGGAGCCACTCTGCTTGTAATAATATTAACTCGGAATCGTCCTATTGGTAAAATTATCTTTTTTCAGTTGTTTATAATGGTAAAATGTATATATTTGGCGGCTATAATGCTATAAAATTTGAACACTATAATGATTTATACGAGTATGACCCAGTGACATCCGAATGGAGTTTAATGAAACCTCAAGGAGATAGTCCTTGTAATCGGAGGAGGCAAGCTTGTATTGTAGTTGATGATCGGGTAATTTTATTCGGTGGAACTAGGTAAGTTATGTTCTCCGTGTAAAATGGATTTACAGTAAATGTTTATTATAGCCCAATTGTGTCTGGAACACAACAATATAATATGGACGAGGAACTTACAGATCACAGTGATATGTATATTTTAGATTTTCAGCCTTCACTTAAAACGCTCTGTATATTAACGGTTAATAACCATAAGTTGGATCTTGGAAATTTACCGCAGAGTCTTAAGTATTATAAATCGTACATAATGTAAGGTTGATAACAGAAATCTAACTTTTGCTTTTTAGGAGCGAAATTGAGAATATGTTTACACCAAACAAGATAACAATCAGTCGTCCCAATAATTCTGCTGGATAACACTTTAGATATTGGAAAAGTTATAGATCTGTTGAAAAAAATAGCTTTTTTTATTTTTTCAAAAACATACTTCTAAATAGTATTAACACCTGTACATATTTGTGTTAAATCAGATTTTTTTATGAGACTGTATTTTTTTAATTTAAATTATTTTTGTCGCATACGTAATTGTGTATCATAAAAAAAAAGAAATAAAAAATCATTTACACAATATTTCTGGTGATACCACAAAACCTGCCTTTTCCAAGTACAATTTTTTTATTTTAGAAGTTGACTTCACGACAACAGGGATTAGAAATCTGTCCTACCAAAGCAGGTCCCTTTCTTAGAGTCGCAGAAGCAGAAGCAAGCCCCAAAAATACATTCCTAGCGCCCCAGAAAAGGACATACCGATTATAATATGCTGAAGGTGGCCCCAGTTCATGAAAGTAAAGAAGGAACTTCACCAAAAAAGAAAAACACTGATGCAACTTCGATTATTATTAGGTACGTTCTAAATTTCTAAATAATAGGATTTTTCGTATAGAAATTTTTATTAAGGATTAGAACGTCGATGTGAATCCTTCGAGTGAATATGATTGAAATTCCTTGAAAATTTTAAAAGGTAGCCCAATTTTTCAAAAATGAAAATGATGTAAATACGGTCCTGTCCAAATTTCTAGTGTCATGTTTAGGGATTTTGGTTACATTGACCATCGATGAACTGTCAACGTCAAATCAATTCGAAAAATGGTGTAAATGTCGAAAAAGTTAAAAAATTCCAAATTTGTAAGTATTTGATGAAAATTTTTGCTTTTACTTTAATACTAATTCAAAAATTATAACTGTTTTTATTAAATAATGTAAACTTCGATAAATAATTATATCCATATTGTCAATAATTCATGAAAAACTGTTTTTGATGTGTCCTTGATAAATAAGGACCTTTAAGTAAGGCAAAAACATTAAAAAATTAGGTCTGCAATGCAGGTTGAGCATAAAAGTAGTGTCCGAGTCTTATAGTAATATAAATCTTGTGTTTCAGATGTTTTAAGCAAAATGAGTGATGAAACTCCGTTACAATCGTTAACAGTAATATAAATGCCTGATTGTATATTTTGTATAAAATCGCTTTATTTATTATTTAAGCAGCATGAGTGTTTGCTTACGTACATTTTTTTTTAGTGTTTTGATGGATGACCAAAATTCGATCTATCTTTAATATACGTATCTCGGAAAGATGTTATCTTCCGGCTTTATTTACGTAACATACATACCTACACATTTAGAAAATTGTTAAATTTAGCAATGACAAAAAAATTAAGTAATATCGTAGTTTATAAAAAAAATTATCTTTTACTAGGGTCAGTTACGTTCATTAACAAATTTGGCAATAACTAGTTTATACCCGTAGTAATATTTGATTTGGTTTAGAGTAAAAATAATAATTTGTTTAGGACCTTTTGTATAAAATACAAACACGGGTTTAAAGTAAAAGAATAATAGTATTTCATTGTCTCATGTCTGTTAAAAATACATTGTTGGTCAAGAGTTAAATGAAACATTATAAAAGTTATACGTCGCATTCCAATCTGCTGATAACTATGTTTGTAATTAGTTTTTAAAAACCAATAAATAATCATTGCTTATTAACATTAAATCATCACATTTTTTTTAGTTTGGTGACCTACGATTGCACATCTTCTTATCTGGTATAAACGAGTTTATAAGGAAATTTATTTCAATTTTTTTTATTGGTATTTGTGTCAAAAAATCAGGGATTTTAGTTTAAAGTGCAATTTTTTCAAAGAATGTTTTGCTTGATGCTATTTGCAAAAAACAATTTAATTATTTCCTTGCCCTTATTATTCAATTTATTATCGATAATCAATTTTGTTTTAAAACTCGGTGATATTTTGTTTACCGCGTACTTACAATCAAAGAGTTTCTCGGTTATTAAAAATTATTAATTACTTAATATCGTTCCTCAGTTTTTTTTTTACCGTATCTTCATTTGATTCAAGTGTTTATAATTTCAACACAAGATATAAAAAGTAATAGATAAATTAATTAAGGGCAAAAAAAGTACAAATGTAGTATCACATAGACTACCCTGTTGCTACAGAATGTTGACCTTTACAACCTTTGAATAGTATCTGTTTTACTACAGCATGTTTAAATCGTTATTGGTCTAATTCCCAGTGGCCATACTAGAGAGTGGGGGATTGGACATATAATTTACGTATAAGTTACAGTCAGGTTCAAATTTAATTAACACTTAAGGAGTTGAAAGGTGGTAACAAGTGCACTGAAGGTGTTTAAAAGTTCTAATTATGGATCGTTCCTATGGAAGTGTAAACGATGAAAAATTTGTAAGTTCATTTTGTATAAAGGGGAAAAAATGTGTCTAATAAGAGGATTCTTTTGTGGTACAATTAAATTGATTGATATTTAGATTTGTTTTATGATTGGAGGTGTTTTTAATTAATAAACCAAAAACTTTCGTGTTTACACACTACTTTTGTATTAACAAAAATTAATTGGGTTTGATTGTTGATATGAAGTACAAAAAATTGTATTTTGAGTTACTGTTATGTAAAAAAATGTTCTATACTTTCTTGTTTTGTAGCATGTAGTTGTTTATGAAAATTATTCTTTGTGGTGTCATAATTATTTCTGTGTAGCATTTTTTAATAATTTTTTCTTATTAATCGTAGTCAGTACATTCTGATAATTTAATTAACTCGCTTGTCTCTTTATGATTGCCTTGTTTGTGTCTTTATAAAGAAGGTTGCCGACTGGTAAAATTCCATCAAATGATAATTATTACATTATAATTCGAAATTTTTGTTAAAAAAGATAATGTTAATCAAAAGATTTTATATGGCTGTGTACATAATATTTAATCGGAAGGATGACGGAATATTACTGGATGTTTGATAACAACCCAGATGGTGATTCTGTACTGGCATTTTTATCACTTTACAATTTTATTGACGTGAAATGTGGACATGCAGTCTTTTAATTTTAATAATGATAAACTTGATCCATTGCGCTGACTCTGTTTATCCTTGCAAAGGTCTTCTGAAAACCCTTGAAAACGTCCCCATATAATATAAAGAAAATATTGCATAATAATATTATCTACAATCGGTTTTTAAACAATAACTAAAAAGAAAGGAAAATCAGGCATAGAATTTGATATCCTAATCGTTTGTTTTACTTCCTATTGTTAGGCTGATTCATTCTTTTGATAATCAAATCGGAAAAGTGACAAAAGTGGACTTTAAAGAATGGATGAATAATAATTTTAATAACAATTAAGTCCTCATTGAAATTTGTTATGATAACATAATAAGTTTATTATTTAAAAAAGCACTCTTAGGGGGTCTTAAAATTTTCTTATCTGAGACTTGATATCGTAGAACCCTTTCTCCTAAATGTTACAAAACAAAAACTGCCAGTAGAGTTCATAATTTGAGTTGATTAGAGAAAAACATGTACCCGTGATGAAAGTTTCTTTATTGTTTTTAGAATATCCATGGACAACAATCCAGTGGTAACAAAAAGATGAAATCGAAAGAAGAGAAACGTCCATTACTGGACAATGAGTCCCAAAGTGACTCAACAGAACCACCTCCCAGTGATACCATGCTAGATCTGGGTAAATCCATCAACAACATGGGGTCCATGAAAATTCAAGACTATGACCCAATGTTAAACCGAGAACTCGAACATCCCACTTCGAATTTAGATACTTTAATACATTTATTAAAAGGGAACATTGGTACTGGTATTTTGGCAATGCCGGATGCTTTCCGGAATGCAGGATGGGTGGTTGGAATATTTGGAACTCTATTCATGGGTGCTATTTGCACCCATTGTATGCATATGCTTGTGGGTTGTGCACATGAGCTGTGTAGGAGAACGCAATTACCCGCTTTGAGCTTCTCGGAAGTTGCTGAAGCTGCTTTTGAAACTGGACCTGAAACAACTAGAAAATTTGCTCGTCTCATTAAGTATGATGTTTTAATTTTGCGCCAAATAATTTCATTTTAATCGTTTAATTCTGTTTCAGATCGTTAATAAATATATTCTTGTGTATAACCCAAATAGGATTTTGCTGTGTATATTTCGTGTTTGTAGCTGCAAATTTGCATGATGTAATTATGCATTATTTTATGGATATAAGCGTACATTGGTACTTAGTTATGTTGCTAATTCCAATGATTTCATTGAATTGGGTTAAAAATTTAAAGTACTTAACTCCGGTTTCCTTATTTGCTGCTATCTTAACAGTCAGCGGATTAACAATCATTTTCTTCTACATGCTACGTGACCTTCCTCATACCTGTACCGTTAATGCATTCTCTTCGTGGACACAGTTACCACTTTATTTTGGTACAGCTATTTACGCATTCGAAGGAATTGGGGTGGTAAGTTATATAAAATTTATTACTCGTTTATAAATATATCCATTATTAGACAAAGGTTTTTATGAAATTCTTCCATTTGTCTGTTTGTTTTGGGGTTCTTTTTTGTTATTCTGCAAATATATTTTAATATTTGTAGATTCTTCCTTTGGAAAATAATATGAAAACGCCACAAGATTTTGGAGGCTGGACAGGAGTCCTTAATACAGCAATGGTTATAGTTGCTTGTCTTTATACGGCGGTTGGGTTTTTTGGTTATTTAAAGTATGGGGATCTTGCCAGACAAGGGAGTATTACTCTGTATTTGCCACCAAACGAAATGTAAGTTCAGAGTTTTCAAGAAAGATGAACGATAAAAAAAAATTATATTTCAGTATGGCCCAATCTGTTCGATTGATGATGGCAACAGCAATATTTCTTTCATATGGTCTGCAATTTTATGTTCCATTCAATGTAATTTGGCCACCAATTAAAGACAACTTAAATACAGAAAAGTCACGATTTATAGGAGAATACGTAACACGCACCCTTCTAGTCATTGTAACTTTTAGCCTTGCAGCTGCAATACCAAACTTGGGTGCTGTAATATCTTTAGTAGGTGCATTTAGTAGTTCCGCTTTAGCTTTAATTTTTCCACCGATAATAGAAATTATAACGTTATGGCCTGATAAGTTGGGGGAGAAAAAATGGATATTATGGAAAGATATGGTTATTATGTGCTTTGGATTTATCGGATTTGTTTTAGGGTCTTATGTGAGTGTATTAAACATTTTATATCCCGAGGAATAAGTATTTAATGTTAATTTTTAAAGATTTTTAGTTTATTTATTTATTATATTTTTAATGTGACAATAATTGTACAGTTCCATTGTGATTTCGACAATAATATTTAATATCTTGTCACTTTCATCTCTTTTATCGTTTTGGTTGTGCTTATAATTTTTGTCTTGATCGTTATCATTCCATCATTATTTTTATTTCTTTTATTATATCATTCCCTATTATGCAAAAACAGTATTGTAATTCTTAGTATATTTTATTTTATAGGTTTTTTTGTATATACAAACTTTTAAACATTGCCATATCGTACCAAAAATGCATTAACAAGTAAAAAAAAGTTTTTTCAATCTGTATATGCATGTACAAAATATTTTATTGCTCGTTATATTTTGATAAATGTATATCTGTAGTTATGATAGTAATAAATAACTATTATCAAAACTGGTTACATTTAATAACGGGTTCTCGGTTCTGTTGTATCTTAGGATAGGACAAAGACTTCCTCTTCACATAATCTTCAAGTGGGGGTTTTCCTTCATTCCCGATGTCCTGCTACCTACTTCAAAATTACTCTATTATGTGTCACTGAGGCTTCAAGACATCTAGGACTACTATGGATTGTACTTCCATACTTCAGAAAGCTTTTACTGCAACTTGCGTATGAGATATGGTGCAGGTTTGTCTTAAAACGTTAGTTTTTTCACCCACATCATAATTGCTATAATTTCAGCCTTGGAAGAGTTTATGCGGTTTATACTAAAGGGTTTCCTTGTATGTATTTGTTGCGAAAATTCCGGACTAGGGAGAGGATTCGTTCCAAATTTGGCAGATTATCAGAATTCAATATCGATGGCAAGGTTAGTAGAGCAAGAAAAACTGCATGTAACCATCCTTGAGCTGTTGTTGTTTATAATTATGGTGGTAGAACTACGTTCTTTAATGGATTCATTCCATATTTAATAAATTTTTCCAAAAATGGTTAAAAAGAAATTGGAAGTTAGGCAACCCAACAAGCAGATGAGTATGTTGGGTTGCCTACCTTCTGAATCAAAGGGTTAGTACAGACAAAATTATTTAGTATGGGATTTTGCTCTGGTTTCTTGTTTTTAAAAAGTATTCCACCCGTTTTAATAAACCCAATAATTCAATAGAAAGTATTATTCAAAAAAATATAATCATGTATAATATAATCAAGAAACAATTGTAAAATACTTCATTTTTATCTTAGATTAATATTCCTAAAGGCACATTCGAAACATAATTACTCTTTACTTTAAATTCATGCAAAAGATGGTAAATTTATTCATTTCTTGTATTTGTAGAATCCTTCTCCACTTTTAATTCCCAATTTTCCTTCACCAATCATCTTTTTAATGGATTCATTAGGAACAAATAAAGGATTATCAGGGAACTTCTTATGCCAACCTTCTAGTATAAAATTAGAAGTATCATGACCTACATAATCAGCCAATTCCAAAGGTCCCATAGGATAACCGGCACCCAATTTCATTGCAGTATCAATGTCCCTTGCGGAAGCATCACCTAAACATACATTTCATTTCAATATTTTATAAATCGAGGAAACATTTTAACTTTACCCCTTTCATACATTCTGACAGCTTCTGCGATGTACGGTACAAGTAAACGGTTGACCACAAATCCGGGTGTGTCTTTACATGTAATGCAAACTTTTCCCATGGCTTTACCCCACTCCATCATTGCTTGATAGGTTTCGTCGTTGGTTTCAGTAGTACGAATTACTTCTAATAGTTTCATAACAGGTACAGGATTAAAGAAATGAAGTCCACCAAAGCGATCAAGACGTTTTGTAACACATGCAATTTCCCTAATCCCTAAAGAGCTGGTGTTGGAAGCAAAAATTGTTTTTGAAGGTGCAGCTGCATCAAGAGTTCTAAATAATTTATGTTTGATTTCCATATTTTCAATAATTGCTTCAACAACCAAATCGGCATCTTTAACAGAAGCAGCTGTGTCTGTGGTGGTGCTAATGCGATTTTTTGCATCGTTTATGAATTTTTCTCCATCGGCTGGTTTGTCTTTAAATAGTTTTTTAGCGACGCGGGTTAAACTTGTTGAGATGCTGCTTTCAGCTTTTTGTAAAACATCGGATTGAACATCAACTAGAGTTACGGTATGGCCAGTTTGTGCAGCAACCTATTGAAACGATTGAATCTTTTTTAGTTTTTAAAGCGATTGAAATATTTTTTTACCTGAGCAATTCCAGAACCCATAAGACCTCCCCCAATTATGGTAACATTTTTGATAGCATTTCGTGTAGATGTAGTTGATAGGGCCCGTTTAATAAGAGCAAAGGGTGCAGCCATTTTCCCAACGAATTTTTCAGTCTGTTATCACCTTAGACCAATTCACAACTGCTTTATAATAAGCCGATACGTGTATTTACACAATAATTAAGTTATTTATACTAGATTTGAATTTCAAAGTGCAAAGTCCATAATCCACAAGGACTCTGATTATTTAAATGAAAGAGCAGTAAACTCAAAATTTGTTGATATCAGGATGATGCACAATATGTTTAAAAATTTGCAAGTAATTTGAACTTTCAACTTAGGACTTACTTATAAGAAAATATAAAGTAAAAGGAGATTTTATTTCAAGTAAATGAGGTTAAAAAACTAAATTTCCACAGATACTATCTTAAAATACCAACCCAATAAATGATATCGTTTAGATTATAATTTGCATTATATCTTTTTAAAAGACATATTCTAAAATATGATTTAATATATTATACAAATAATAAAATGTTAAGTTCTATTAATACAACAATTAACACTTCATAGTCTGTTGTCATAAAAATACATGGGAAATACAGGGAAAACAACAAATTATCGTACTTTTAGGTAAAATAAAAACTACAAAACTTATAGAAAGTTTAATAATGGTAGTTATTTTTATTATTAATTTGTTCAAAATTTCGGTCTCACCCTGTATATCATTAAAATTTGAATTTTTCACACTGCCCTCTCTTCGGATTACCGTGAACTTGTCAATAATATTTTGTTATTTTGGGATTTTATGTCATGCACAGTTGATAAGTAGGAACTCTTTATTATTAACGGCGAGATTTGACAGTTAGTTACCGACCACAGAACACTGTACATATTATTACCGGCTTGTAGTTTTTAACCTATAAAATTATTTATTTATTTATTTAAATAACTTTTATCTAATTGTGATTAATCCGTAAACAAAGTGACTGAATTGTAGAATGTACCTTCTAGTGTTAATAACAGTGATCCTGAAAACAGGTATTTATGATTCTGATTATTTTTCAAACTTTTCACACTCTCCTCTCCTCCACAAATTTGATCAAAGCATTGTTTATTTTGAAACATTTAACTAACTGTTACGTACATACCCAACGATATGTTCTGCAATTAGTTACATAACTACAGTTGATTGGATTACTTAAACGATAATCCATCTACTGTTCGAATTTAATTTGCAGCATACCCCAATATATCATTATCTATTAATAAAACTATCTGAAAATTGCTTGATCAAAAATTTACAAATTTGGTAATCAAGAATACACCATGTTCGAAAAAACTAAGGCATAACCATGAACTAAGACATAAATTGTTTATTCTTACTGTTAAAACCAAACCTATTAGGTATTAGGTAAGGTCTCGGTATAATATTAAAATGATGAGTAATTGTTTTATCATTAAAAACTCCTTGTACTTGTCGAGGATAACTTTGTAATTCCATTAAAAATCGAACAAGTCACTTAAGGATACATCTAAAAATTGAATCATTTGTTACAGCTAGTATTAACGTATGGGACCTCAGCGATGGGAGTAAAGACATCAGAGGAGCGGAGGCTGGGTCATCACAATGGTCCAAGTTGGCAGCGGAGAAAATTTCAATTCCGGTAAGTGTATCCTTCTCTTTTGTCTTTTTTTATAATATAATGAGAACATCATACATACAAAAACATGCAAGCCGAAATTTCGTGCACTCTTACATAACATTGAATTTTTCTATTGTTTGTCATTATTTTCTGTAAAAACGTATTACAGTATTAATTATTTATTAAAACTATTATAGTTTCTAAGTTCAAAAATTCAATTGAGAAAAAATTAAACCACAAAAGTGTTTGATAGAAATTTATTACGAAACTTTAAAATAAAAATAAAAGGTATCATAAACATATAACAAATTAAAATCTACGGTTCTAAGGATAAATATTTGTAGGTACAGAACTAAATATTTTTAAATAAAGAACTTGGTCGGACTTGGTAATTATTTCTTTCCTTTTATGGAAAAAGGTATCGTCTTATTTTTGTTCTTAAAGTACAAATATGTACCTGTTCACGTAATGAAATTAAGTAATTAGTTAAATAATTAACAAATCCTTAGAACCTCACAAAAATAATTAAAATTAAAAGAACACTACACTTAAAAAACAAAACATATGTGACGTGACTATTTTCACAACCCAATATTCTCGAAACTTAACAATGAAAAAAAGGTAATCTGCTAATTCTAAAGAATCCTTCAATACACTCTTCAAGAGAATAAACTACATGCAATGCATTTCATAATGAAATTTCTGGCTTAAGAGTATTGGGATTATAAAACAAGAAAATAAACTTTGAATATTCTTTATATACTTTCTGGTAATATTTTAAAGTAAGTGAAATTACCGATTAACGATGAACTTCATACCCGGGAAACAAACTTAACAGGGTTGTCGATAAATTATCGTTAATTTTCATTTTGAAATCCTTTCCTAGTTCAAACCTACAAGATGGGCAACTATATATTTCTGAAGCAAATGATCTCTTTAGGCAGCTCTGCAATAAAAAGAAACGAAACATACAGCCTCACAAAATAATTATTCTTTTATTTTCTTACCTTGCAAACATTATGTTTACATTCGGTAGTAATAGGTAAATAAACTACTTCTTGGCAACAGATGCACATGAAAATTTCCTCCACCTTGGATAAAAACAGTTGTTTTCCCTCTTTTAATAATGATTTGCATTCGAGCCAAGATTTTCCATTATCTTCATCTGCTTTAATGGCTTTATCTACTTCTTCGCTTAATTTGAAAGGTTCTACTTTCTTTATTTTCTTAGATACATTTGCCTCACCAGTACTGGATGTTTTACGTTTTAAACCGCGTTTGACCTCGGGGGATTCTGCATTTTTTGCTTTTTCTTTTGCTGCTTGTGCTTCAAGGAAACCAGGAGGATACTAAATTAAAAACAAACATCAAAATTTAGTTCACATTTTAAATATTTAACATACAATCATTTCCAATTCTTGTCCTCCTTTGGCCCAGGGTGCCGGTGCAGGATCATCACGACGTAAAACATATTTCCAAACTAGGAAACCGGATTTACCTTTCTCAGGGTAATATTTTGCTACTTTGTATATGCCGTCATATCGATTACCATCCTTAGGACCATATTTGGAATGTTTACTTAGTTTATAATTGCGTACAACTCTGACTGGTTTACCACGTTTCCAATCAACCGCTTCTGCACCTTTTACACTTAGTGGTGTGTTACAGTTTAAAGCCAGAGCTCTAAAAAAATTAATAAATAACCTTTTGCAAAAATATTAAAAAAAAAATATTACTTGTTCATTCGAGTTAGAACCTGATCTGAACTTTGATCTGAAATCCTTTTGTTGCCCGATAAATCTCGGCCACCCGAACCAGTGTATACAAATTCATTTCCGTTATCCACATCATCTTCGTACCCACCACTAAGAACCACACTGTAAGCTCCATGATTTTCACGTCCGTGAATACCAGCAACATGAGGTCTGTGAATTCCAGCTTCCGATACCTTTAAGATATCATCGTTACAAAATTGAAAATTAGATTTTTTGTTATACTATACCTGTAATCTAAATTTCCAGCAAGTACCAACATCAACACCAGGTACAGGTCCAAAATGATCTTTGGGTACAATGGTACATTCTTTGGTACGACCAACACAAGCCATGCCCTGACCCCAATCCCTTGAAGCCGTTTCGTGTTTAGAACTAGCCATTTTTGCTTTCTTACTGCTAAATTTTAGTTTATCTCCTGCTTTAACGATTTCATCCTCATTTATTTTGCAAGAGGGACAGTACCTACATTATTTTTTTAATTAGAGGTATATCTAGTAAACGTTAAGTGTTACTTACCAATCGGCTTCAGATGGTACTTCAATAAGTGGTGGGGTAAGGCATTTAATATGATATCCAAAATCACATTCGTCACATAGTATGATCTCATCTGCATTATCCTTACCGGCACACAATTTGCAACCACAGTGTCTGCACGGTTTACTAGCAACATCCTTACATTTTTCACAATAGTATACATTTTTTCCTAGAAATTTGTTACATTTTTGTTTATACTTTAGCTATCGGAACTCGGTGAATAGATATCAGAAACTTACTGGGTGGGGGTAAAGATGAACTAGAAGAATCATCTGGACGATTATTTAATAATACCGATTTTTCTATTCTCATAATTTCGTTTATAAATTTAACTGTGCAGTCTTCTAATGCCGTTTTATCTCGACCTACTAACATGGTTCCTTTCACATTTCGAGTGGTGATTTTTTTAATTATAAAATCATACCTAGAAGTACCAAACTTAATTAAAAATTTGTTCTAATGTTGTTTATTAAAAACCTACCAATATCCTCGAGTTAAAGGTTGTTCAATGTTATAGTTAACTAATACTATTTGATCAACTAACAGTTCTGATTTTTTATACGTATAAAGACTCCTAGGGCGAATGTCAGGATTAGATACTTCGTGAATGTTGTCTTCCTTGTCACTGTTAAGAATTTAAACTTAATACAATACAAATATAAAACTAAAAAGATTGCATTTACCCATCCATTTTAATCCGAAATATAATATTAGGTTCTTTATTTTTCTTATCAGGAGGAGTCTTTACATTATTCTTTTTTAATATATCCACTATATGAGCTTCAAACCAAGCTCCATATTCTAAATCTATAACGTCAACTGCATCTCCTATTTTAAAATATTTACTAGCAGCCTTTTCTTCTATTTGTTCTGCGTTTGAACTACTTGGTTCTTCTTTGGACTCGTTCTTCTGTTCTTCCTCGGTAGATATCGTTTCAGTTACTGATTTTTCTATTTTTATCAATAGTTGAATGACGTCGTTTAATTGAATATCATAATCCATCACACGATGGTCGTCAATTAGCTGTAATGCACGTAACACTAAATAACTAAGGAGAAATATTCATCTGCGTACTAAAACTGCAGTCAAACCAGTGTATTTTGAATACTTGTCGTGATATGTGAATGGGTAACTTGTATACACACACGCCATAAATCTTGCTTGAAGTATTTGTCGCAAAAATATGTATTTATTAGGGGTTGTATGGACGTACTTTAACTGCTCGTTTAGCTGAACCACGATCAACCGTCATGGATAAGATTGTTACAATAATTTTATCCATGACGATTGATCGTGGTTCAGCTGGACGGGGAGTTAAACTACGTCGATACAACTTTTTTATCGAACATACCAATTGTTTAGGTCCAATTTTAGAATCGAAGTGAGAATTTTTTCACTATTAGTATTAAAAAAATAATAAAACCGACAAACTTACCTGCTTGCCTTTATAAAACAATCTTTGCTTCTCTACTTCAATTCCAACTTCGTCAAACACAATTTTTCGTAGGTCCTGAATAAGAGCCATTTTAGATATATTAACAATAACGTCATCTTCGCCTGGTTTAGCCGATAATTTTCGTATTTTAACATACATTTTAAATGATTCTGTTAGTCAAATGACCGTTAACTGGGTTCTTGTTTACACTTTTACGTTTTACCGGGAAACGATCATAACCTTAACAAACCGTTAAAGTTACAAACGTCAGAAATTAAAACCACAGAACGGAGGGTGCAACCGGCCAATGAGAGCGATGTAAAATTGGCGCGTTATTTTACCTCGCTCCCATTGGCTGATAAAGCGGTTAGCGACAGGGCCTTCGGTGACCCAGCAGCTGAGAAGTCCACGAAAGTCTGTGATTTCGAAGGCTTTTCACCACCTTTTTCAAACGCACACCGATTTCTTTCTCTTTAGCTTATAAATAATACTACCTAGTACGTTTCTATTCCTTTGCCTTACATTATAAAAACAGTATAATATAGTTTAAAATTAAACTTCAATGTTTTCTAAAATGCTTTTCGTCTTCGTTCTTAAACCTTTACAAAACGAATTCGACAAATTCAACGGTGAATGTAGGACAACACGGAATTATTGATTTTAGAGTTTTTTTTAAGGATATTAGGGGTCCCTTTTTGGAATAAGGGTAAATTATTAAACATTATTTTAATAATTATTAGTTGTTTCCACAAATATTTTTGAAAAGGCGCGAATTTTTTAAATATTTTCATATTTTTGAAGGCGCCCTCTGTTCGATACACATGGAACTTTCAGTTCCAATTCTGTTATTTCGTGAAATTTCGTTCTGCACGGTCGATGAATTAGGACACTTGTTACCGACATGCGGATGTGTCTATTCTCACGCTATTTCATAAAAAATAAAAAAGTTGTCCGTTTTAGGGAATAAATGTGAATTTAATTGACTGGAATCAATACTGAAGCAGTCCGAAAATTAAAACCGCCAAATTATTCCAGATTAATCGTCTAATCGGCAAAATATTGGTTTTGGTATTATCACGGGTGCGCGCGAGTAGTCACCGCCAATTCAATTATTTAACCTCAAATAAATCAAAATTAACTGTCATAAAATTTGAATTTCTTTCTGATTCATGTTTCACGTGTTAACCGCACCTGTAGTGCATTATTAATAAGGTAAGCAGAAATGTATTTTTGTTAGTTTTCAGTTCTTTTGTTGAATGGGAAAACTTCATGAAACAGGAAAATTATAAAAAGAAGAATTAATTTGGTTGAATATTAATTCATATTTGGCTTTTACAGTTTTCAATCATCAATCTCGCCAAGGGGCCAAAGTCATCCCCGTTGCTCCAGCACATCTATTACCTAAATCTAAAGAATAAATCGATCATCCGTCTTGCAACAAGAACCAACTTGTTTACGGGTAAGTTTTAATTTTGATTCATATATTTTTAAATTTAAACCTCCTAACCCTTTCCTACTAAATTATCGAGCTCTGAATGATTTCTTGTTACTAATCGGATGTTGGTGTTAAGCCTTGGTAGTAAGAAATTCAATTTTGCATGACGTTCCGAGACTTTTTCTATCATCCTACGATTTAGGAAGCGGGGTGTTATATCACGTTTGTAATACACGTTGTCATTATAAAGGAATTTTTACGTAATGTACGTTATATAGGGAACAAAGGAAATTTGAATCATTAAGCAATAACATCTGGAAAAAAATATCCGCTGATTTTCATATATAAATGAAACCTGAATGTGCTCGAGAATTTTTTTTAAAACCCTTTCCTTCATTTTAATTCTAAATTTAATTATTAGTGGGTAGGTAGCTCAAATTTTTAATGAAAATAATTTTGGCCGTTTTCCTATTGGAAATTTATTATAAAATATTTACACCTAGATAATTTCAACAACTTGATTTCTCTTTTTGGGTTACTCATCACATAAATTGGTATGTTAATATAAAAACTAGTTCTTTCTTATCACAAGGACGTGACGTAGAAATTCCTCAAGGCAGGTGTTAACAAAGAGCCAATTTTATTATTGCCCATCTCATTCTAAAACGCGTGTGTATTCCTCCGCTTTACCTTTTCTAAAAAGTGGAATGGCCCATCTGATTGTAAAATCGCGTACTTGCCTGTGTTTATTATTCAATCTGGTACGAAAATTTGTAGAAATAATTAAGTCCTTGCTTCAAACTAGCACAGGGATGGAGCCAACTTATTTATAAGGTAATAATATGTGACTTTAAACTATCTAACAAGGAATTTATTAAATTAGTTTTGTTAAGAATCTTATTAATTAAAGTTATTAATTATTATTTTTATTTTACAGTTTTAAACCATCAAGGGTCCAGAATCACCTTCCCCTGTAAATCGATTACATCTCCATGAATAATAATGATCGTCCTGCAAAGAAAACTTCTTTAAGGGTAAGTTTAATATTAATCCTTTTGAATCTAATCCATCCCTTTAGGACTAAACAATTTTAACTTTCTGTTTATGATTAATAACTGTCGGTGTTAAGTCTTAGTAGCAGAAAAATCTATTTATTTTGCCCTCTCCGCCTTTAATTGTAGCCTGCGAAAAAATTCCTAAAACATCCGATTTAATTATTAAATAAGGGTATTACATCCCCTTTGTAATATTATATGTCGTCATTATAAAGGAATGTTCGCGTCATTTAAATTTCGTGACCAACAAAGAAAAATTTTGAGTCATACAACCAAAAAATAGTTGCACAACAGATAACACGTCTTATCGAGTCTGTGCATTGGTATTTTATTTTCGCTTATAAGTAAAAACAGCTTTCGAATTTTTATGAATGGAAGTTTTGATATCTAATTGATAAATATTTAAACGAAATTTTGATTTTACCTTTGAACTTAATTATGCAGAAAGGACAGTGGGCTTAAGGAATAAATCTCAGAGAATTTTTACAGGCTACAAATTCTTTTATTGAAGAATGGGGGGGGAGTAAATCGAATTTTTGAATAAATAATTCATTTCGCATTTATAATTTAATAATAGATTCCACATCATAAAATTTGTTAGATCATTCAAAAAGACTCATCCTATTTATATAATCCAAATGTTTATGTGTTATGTTATTATTTGAATCATAAGTTTATGTAATAATTTTATTGCAGAAGTGATCCAGTATTAAGCAAGTGCTGACCATGTTTGGATGTCTGCCAGTGCAGGAAATTGAAATTTGTGGATTTTACCGCGGAAATGGAACCGGATACGTGTGCTTCGGAACAGGACAACGCAGTTTTTTAAGCGGAGTCAAGGATGAAGTCAACAAAACTAAGGTCGTAAAACTATTTTTACACACAGCAGTACAAGCCAGTAGTTAAAACTCACCAACGACAATTTACAAAATAGAAACTGTTACCAAATTCAAGAGGTATCCCCTTACCCCCTCGAAATATTTATTAAAGGAATTTCAAAAATAAAATATTAAAGTCAAATATAACTTGGTTCAATGAAATATCTTATCTTTGCACTTTCTTGCGCCCATTCCCACCCTGTTAAGGTTAGGGTACTATTGTAATAATGCGGCTCCTTGAAAAATTTGCTTTTTGATTGAACCCCTCGTTATTTTCCCCTGCGATGGATATCCTCTATTCTACACACATCACCTACACTTCAGAGGGTTCTAATAATTTAAAGAAGAACCTTAAAGTTTTGGAAATGCTTGTAAATAATTCTTTTCAATCAAAATTACATTACACATCAAAAGGTGGCAGTTTTTATTTTGTAAATTACTAAAATGCTTTCTTCGAATGCTCGTAATTTCACGCTTGTCCGGGAGTGTTTGTGCATCAAATGGTGGCAGCGCTATTGCTGAACCAACCATTACCGTATCGAAGAGTAGGGTTGTAGGATTTTTCAGGAGCGGTATTAGCCTAAATTTAATATTTTCCAGGTACGGACCTATAAAATAAGAGTTTGTAAACGTTTCCTTTTTGAATTTTTTTTTAATTTAATGCGGCTTTTCTTTAGACTTTTCGCGATATCCGGTTAACTTTTGTGTGTCGGTACCTGTCGTATGAGACGACTATTTGGGCCGACCGCGTTCTTCGTTTGTCCATGTTTAGCCATTTTAACTAATTTTATTTATCCGTCTGGGTTCCGGAGAAAGAATAGGCCCAGGGTATCCCCTGCCTGTCGTATGAGGCGACTATTTGGGCCGACCGCGTTCTTCGTTTGGCGTGTATTACGAGCATAAAAGGGCATAACCCATAAGAGCAGTTTTAACGTTAAACAAATACTTACACATTAAATAAAATGCTTATAAGCATTTGCATTAATTTAGAAATAAATTGATGCTTGCGGCCACACACAACAACACAACATTTTTTTTTTGTAAAATTAACTGCAAGTGAGTTTTAACTAAAGCCCCCAACTACGCACACACACCGTACAAAGCAGGGTGAAAATTCAGAAATACGTTTTCGGAGTTTCTCGTCTTGCTTTGTCTTTTCCCTCCTATTATCGAACTTCAAACTGGCTTTGCTGCTGTGCTTTATTTTTTTTTCTATTATAAAGGACCGTTTTAAGAATTGTTTGGAACTTTTTCTGTGTGTTAGGATCAGATGCGAATGTTTTTTCAGAGTGCTTGAACTCTTCAAGTTTTTACATTTCTCTTTTTCTATTTCATAATATGGGGGTGGGTTCCTGCTTGAGCTTAACGCAGAAAAACGTTAGAATAGCTCCCTGCAGGAGGGTAAAAAAAAATAGTGTGTGACGAGTGTTTCCCTAAATTTTCAATTGCCTCCCGGGGCCCCAGGGGGTTGGGTTTCATACACTGAAATGTGTAAAGTGTAGGATGTACATCGTCCGAGGAGTCGCTACAACCTACCGATACTTGAGAACCTGGGCTAACTTAGTATTCCTGTCTAGAGGAACCATGTGTTGTGTGTTCTGTGATTTCTGTAGAGTGTGTGCTTAAGTGCGACTTGGCGACCTCATTTGTTTGGCCTTACGAGTGACTAGCTGGGATTCAAACACATAGGACCCAGTGGGGGTGGTCTATGAGGACGGTTTATACCAGGGCTTACTAGTGGACGTTAACCGTAAACGCTCCTCTTCCGTATAGGTGTACTGAATATGCTCTGCATGTTTCAATCCAAATAAATTTAATTAAACACGAACTAAATATTTTGTAACAGTCCATACTGTTCATATTAATTTTCAGATTTCTTTGTTCCCTTTAAAATTCCTGCCTGAAGTTTTGGGCTGTCACCGTTATCTCACTCGAATTTTTCTCAACTATTTTACAGAAAAAGTTCTGCTTCTCTTTCAAAAATAAACAAACCGATGGATTGAACTTCATTATTCAATGATAATTTAAAACGGTCCTTCCTTTGTATTATTTTGTGTGCTGAAGTCGATTACCTGCAAAAATGCCTGAAAGGCAATATTTTTGCAGTCGGAATTTGTGCATTTGTTTGGGTTTTCATTTTTTTTCTTACAGGATATTTATATTTTTTCTCTCCCCTCATCACAGTAACATGAAAACTCAAAAGAAATGTACATTTCCGATTATCGATTTTAGTCTGTACAGTATTAAGGGATTAATTATTTATAAACTTAACGTCACTTTATTTTTTTCCTTCATATTAAACAGAATTCAATTTAGAAACTGCAATTTTTTGTATCTTAAATCAGAAGACTGGAATAAAAGAAGTCTATCTAAAAAATTAAACCAAATTAATCCTTTAATATCGGTGCAATAATTTGTTTGATATATTTTTTTGTGACCTGTATTTATGTATGTGGGATGCTGTCTCCGCTAGCGAGACGTTATAGCATCTTAAATTGTCACTGTAGAGGAAACACTTCAACGAAATGACATTATTTGGTTAAACAAGAGACAGTATTTTTCTCCTAGAAGAAAAATGCATTTTCTAGCTTTGGTTTCCTCAACAGTGGCAAGAGGGGATTGTAAATTCTGAAATATTTTCTGTGTACTTTCTTTTAAATCGTAAAGGTATCTCGAGTAGTTACCTCGCGCAATTTCGTGATACGCTTGCTCCTGCTATTTTTCGGTAGTGTTTAAAAAAAGTGCAAAAAAGTGTTTAAATAAAACGGTAATCCAGGATAAAGAAGAAAAAGACAGCCGCCACCCTTCGGTTACAGGGTGGAAGTAAATAAAAAAAGGGCGGTTCAGAAGGGTCACTTGTTGGGTTAGCCGAAGCAGGGCGCCCACTACACCCTTCCACCAAAGCCACTTCATGGTCTACTTTATCGAACATAATCCTTTCCCTAAAAAATCAAGGAGTTTGTTGGAGACTCACAGCCAGCCGTTTGAAAAAGACGGGGGATGCAGCCCTTCCAGGAGGCTTTTAGGAATGGAATAAAGAAACATTTTTTATATTTAATGTCTGTTAGTATTTATAATGAATTATTATAAACATTAATCACAAGATACTTTTATTGAAATTTCTTTGTTTTCTTACATTTTGTGTCACCCATCCCCACCCAATGATTACGGCCATTAACATAGGATGCGGCTACTGTAAACGGGAAAACAAAAACAAAATTACAACTTTACCTTTTTAGTAATCAGGTCTCTTCTGTATCATAATCGTTTATTTTACGACAAAAATGAAGTTCATATTAAAACTTTTAACCCTTGGTCTTATCCTGTATCTTCGGTTACAGTACGTAAGTACCCGAAGACATGCGATACGAACCAGTCTTGTAATGTACTTCATATCAGATAGAAAATAAAGACTGTCTTCAAATAAACGATTGTAATACGCAAGCAGTAATTTGTTGCAAGAATTTAGGGGAACACTAAAGATGGAATTTTTGAACTTTCTTTCACGCAATAACTTTCAATAAAAATAATAATTGAACCAACTTGCAACGTTTTGCTTCGTGCAGATATTAAAAATGGAATGTTCAACTGTTCTTTATAGTTTTCCCCTAATAAGTGCTCCTTATTATTATTTGAGTTGTCTTGGCTTTCACAAACAAAAAATTCATTTGGGTAGCTTACTCCTAACTTAAAGGTCGTCGTCTTAACGCTGCGCTATCCGGTATTCATCGAGACCTCTTCTACCCATCCGCGAGGGTAAGAGGCAAACAGGTGCGATGTTCGATAAATATACAGAGTGTTAATAAAAGACTATCCTAAACTTTAAGGATATACAGTACTCAAAAAAATTAAACATAATTGTATCGAAAAATCTTTTCTATCCCTTGCATAAATATACTTGGGAGGCCATGGTTAATTGCCTGCCCTTTTATGGTAGATACATTTTTTTAAATTGTGTTTTAAAATTATTACTTACCACAGCTTCCTACAGTCCATCAAGTCTGTGAACAGCCATGGAACACTCGACATAAGGACCTATTGGCGGTTCCTACTCTTGTTCCACAACTGTTCATAGACTTGACGGACTGTACTTAACACGTTACTCTTGTTTACTTTTTGTGGTAATTTTTAATTTTAAATCGGGATTTAAATAGTAACAAGTCTTATACAAAATTGCAAAATAATTTTATTCTTAGCCATTGGGTCCCAAGGAGTCTGTAGCTCTCTTAGGAATTTTTTTTCGATATATGTTTATACAAACTTTAGTCTTTTTTTTATTAACACTCTGTATACGTCTTTTCAACTTCAAATTAAGAACGCAATTTGTTTCAACTGGAGAATTAATAAATACAGAGTGATTCAAAAGTACACCGACAATTTGTAGGAGGTGATTCCTCTCATTAATAAAAGGAAAAAAGTTTAAATGAAGCATTGCTTTCAGAATTTTAAAATTATCTGAGGACTATTTTGAATTTTTAAGTCATTGGTTTGTGGTAAATTCAATAGTGGACATGAGACCTCTACCTGCATGGGGGTCTCAAATCCGCTGTCGATGTTACCACAAAGCAAAAGAGAAAAAATGTGTCTTACAAAAACAAAGACATTTTTAAAATTCTGAATACACGCTAACAAGTGGAATAGTTCCCCGATGTACCAATATAAATTTTTTATTTGCTGGACACCTTACGAATAAAATTAATGCAGAAACTTCCATTTTTGTCGACTGGTATCGGCAGTCAAGTATTTTTGAATCATGGGTCGCATAAATGTTTTACCTTACATTGATCAGAGGAACTTTCGAATCACTCTGTACATTTATTGTAACAATCTTGAAGGCTGATTCAAAATGAAGTGCCGTAACTTATACAGTACATATTGTTCGTGCAACTAATAAACTGTATTCCGTGCTCTCGTCGTTTCTGATAAATGGGGTGTACTTTTTAAATATTTCAGAAAACTTGGTTGTTCAAATGTAATTTGATGGATAGCTCGGTAGGTAACAGACAAGTTAGCTACGGGATGAGTTGGTCCCTTTTTTAAAATCATGTACGTTACGCCACAGACTTTTAATTTGTTGGCAATAGTACTTGAATTTAAAATTCAGTTTAGAAAATAAAAGTACTCGAGCATTTTTGTCGTTGAATTATCTGTTTTGGAGATAGTGAAGACTAGTGTGAAATCGTACCTGAACCATAAGGTACACATTCACAAACTAATCGGTCACACTCGAAACTGGATAATCCAATGACAAGAATGCTTTTGTAACGGCCGATAAAATTCCGAATGGCTTTACTTCTGAAATATTTAAATAAAACCAATTTTTAAAACGCTCTGTATGTTAGAAACGGCTAGAATTATCTATCTGCTTATAAGTTACGGTACTTAAATTTAAAATCACCCTGTATACATAAATAAATATTTAACTCTACAACAAAGTTTAACAAAACAAAAATTCCTGCCGCTAGAATAAATCGTTGGACGTGGGACTCCGTTTGTGAGATATGTAGCCCACCCTCTGATTTTTTCCAAGCGCTTTAAACTTCTTCGATGACTCTGAAAAAGGATTTGTTAAATTTTCTTATAGACTTAAATATTTATTTATGTTTAGATCGTTGCAATAAATAATTTATTAATTTCAACATTAAATTTTAAATTATTTATTCTCAAATTGAAATTGTTTGTTCTTAATATGAAGTTGACAAGGTTTCGGCAGCATCGAACGCAAATACTTACCATATTTCGGTACCAAGTCTTAATGCGGAACAAAATATTGCATATTCTATCTATCTACCCCTATACTTTGGGGTAAAATAGGTTTTGAATGATTTGTTTTAGGTCAGTCAGATCGTGGACTACGGGATGAATTCAGCCTGGAGAAGCCGTCCATCATACAGCACCTGGGAGCAGCATCCATGGCAGAAACAGCCCTTTTTAGGGTTGCAAAATAAAAAACAGCTCTTTACAGAGCTAACAAAAGGTTCAAAAAAAGAATTTTCCAAAGATAAGCGTTAGCTGCTGTTTAACATCACGTCGAAATGTAGTCCATATATAGTTTGCAGTCGCTTTTAAAATCCATCCCATATAATTTTTTCTTCACGTCAAAATGTAGTCCATATATAGTTTGCAGTCTCTTTAAAAATCCATCCCAAATAATTTTTTCTTCACGTCAAAATGTAGTTCATATATAGTTTGCAGTCCCTTAGAAAAGTGCGGTCCATATGTAGTTTGCAGTCACTAAAAAAAATGTAGTCCATATATAGTTTGCAGTCCCTTAGAAAAGTGCGGTCCATATGTAGTTTGCAGTCACTAAAAAAAAAATGTAGTCCATATATAGTTTGCAGTCAACTAAAAACATCCATCCCAAATATTTTTTCGGTCACGGCAACCCAATATTTTCCGAGCTGACGTGGCCGAAAAATTATTTGGGATGGATAATTTTAATCCATCCCAAATAATTTTTCGGTCACGTCAGCTCCAAAAATTTTCCGAGCTGACGTGACCGAAAAAATATTTGGGATGGAATTTGTGTGCGATCGCAGCGCCACCTGGCGGAATTTTTGTGAACTAAAATCAATCCATCCCATATATTTTTTCGGTCACGTCAGCTCCAAATAATTTTCCGAGTTGACGTGACCGAAAAATTATATGGGATAGATTAAAAATCCATCCCAAATATTTTTCGGTCACGTCAGCTCGGAAAATCCATCCCAAATAATTTTTTGGTCACGTCGAAATGTTGTCCATATATAGTTTGCAGTCCCAAACAAAAATATCAACACTGAATAAACAGATTTTATTTATTATTTTATAATATATGCACAATAATTATTACGACAGGTAAAATTTACAATTATTATATTTAGTTTCAGAGTGCTGCACTGGGGCTGTACGTGCTTAAAGATCACCCACCCGTGCTGAGGGAGAAGGGTCCTATTCAGGGCTGCAACCAAACCAGTCCTGTACAGGACTAACAAAAAAGTATTAGAGAAAGATTTTTCAAAGAGAAGCGTAGCTAGCTTATTTTTAAATGCACGTGTTAATCGTAACTGGGGAAACGCCTTCGTAATCTTCATTCGTTGAAAAAATTTCAAAGACCGAGAAAGTACAAAAAACATCCACTATAAGGGAAGGGGGTGAAGCTAGGGGAGGGTAGTAATTGTCCTGTCAATCTAGAGGCTACCAATATACATTATAAATACAAAGTAAAAGGGAGGTTCTCGATAGGCACGTTTTTTAAGTAAATGTCTAAATCGTAACTGGGAAAGGGGTAACGGAAACGGGAAGGTTCCTGAAACAGCTCTGTGAATGCACAGGAGGAAATAGTTATAAGGCACAATAAAAATAGGCCACAAAGGTGTGTAGTTACCTGCCATAGAAATATCTGGATTACACTTTGCGTTTCCAATCCTGGCCAAGATTAGTTTCCTCTTCGGAACATATAGGAACTGATATCCCAAGTTGTAGTGAAACTCCTTTCAAAGGGGCAGTCCCACAGTCATCCATTTCTTCTTGTCCTCCACTTGGCTCTTAGCAGTTGTAATTATCTTGGTTCCATGACCATCTGTAGTCCTCATCGGATGTCTTATCAAGTTGCTTTGCTCGACCTACTTATGTAAGGTGAAGGCGAGTCCTAGAAAATACAGTTGGGTTACGAGACATTTTCTAGCAGCACTATGTGACATGGGGTTTTTCGTAATTTTACAATAATGAAGGTAACGCAAGATGGTTGCTAAAAATATCGAGAAACCAACTTGCTTGCTGTCCTTTTCTTAACTTCATAAGGAAGTTACACTTAACAAGAGGAGAAAGAATGTGCAATAAACTTCTTACACAATTATGATCGGGCTAGTAAGGACCATCTTTGCGATACTATAATGGTTCAAAGGACGTCAAAATAATAATACAGGTTGGCCGTTGAGACCATTTCGTATTGCACTCCGCTTTGAAACTTTACATGCAAAGCTATCCTGCTGTTACTTCTACCAAGTGTACAATGGAACTGCATGGTATTTCTCAGGTCTCAGCAGCTAACCTGTATCTTACCTTCAGTTAATGATGTCCATCACTTGGGAGCCCTTGGGTCAATAGGCCAACCTCCACTTTCTGTTACAAACAAAACTCATACTCACTTCCAATTTCTGCAAAGAAATTAAACATGAATCACTATCACTACACATTGCAAATATAAAATACTCGAATAATCACCAAAGTAAAGGCCATAACTACGTAATTTTTTTAAGGTTATGTTATATTAGCAAAACCACAGAATAAACATGTTTTTGTAGAATTCAGATTATTTAGGATAAATTTATTTGGGAGTAAATTCGAAATTACTTTAACGAACTCATGACCAAAAGTACACTTGTACTAAAAAAATTGTAAAAGCAAATCGTCGTGTGCGTTGATATGTGTTCCTGAGGAATTATAGTGCTAATGTTGAAATCAAACTTTTTGGCGATCTACTTTTTTGCAACTCAATGGATTTGACTTTAAAAATTTCCGCCTAAATTTGTTTCGTATATAAACATCACGCAATACAGATGTGTATGTTGGGTTGCCTACACGTTTAGGCGAACTAAAAGTTAAAAATTTCTATTTAATTTAATAAGAGCGGCGAGGAAAGTTTAGCGAATAATTTCCAAGTGTATATCTTGCAAATAACGTTCTAAGAAAATCCTACAAGATCTGGAAGGGTGAAAAATATGTCCAAAAATTGAGGGAAGGCTATGGGTCTTCCTTCAGTTTTTTATCATTTTTCTCATCCCTTCTGATTTCCTTAGGAAATTCCCAGAATGTAATATGAACCCTAAAGACTTGAAAAATATGTGCCAAACATCCCCCAACCCCTCCGATCTGTTCAAAAAAAATTCCGAAAGTTTTCTGGAACAACCCAATTCTGAACGTTTCCTAGCCAGGTGTGGAACAGTGGGAAGGGGTGAGGGAAGTTTGCCCCATAATTTTCAAGTGTATACCCTCCAAATAACATTCTGGGAAAATCGGGGCGAGATCTGAAGGGGTGAAATTTTTTTCCCAAAAATGAGCAAAGACTATAGTCTTTCGTTTTTTTTTCGAAGATTTTTTGACCCTCTCTGATTTCCTTAGGAAAATTTCAGAATCTAATATGAACCCTAAACACTTGAAAAATATGTGCCAAACATCCCCCATCCCCTCCGATCTGGTCCAAAAAAATTCCGAAAGTTTTCTGGAACAACCCAATTCTGAACGTTTCCTAGCCAGGTGTGGAACAGTGGGAAGGGGTGAGGGAAGTTTGCCCCATAATTTTCAAGTGTATACCCTCCAAATAACATTCTGGGAAAATCGGGGCGAGATCTGAAGGGGTGAAATTTTTTTCCCAAAAATGAGCAAAGACTATAGTCTTTCGTTTTTTTTTCGAAGATTTTTTGACCCTCTCCGATTTCCTTAGGAAAATTTCAGAATCTAATATGAACCCTAAACACTTGAAAAATATGTGCCAAACATCCCCCATCCCCTCCGATCTGGTCCAAAAAAATTCCGAAAGTTTTCTGGAACAACCCAATTCTGAACGTTTCCTAGCCAGGTGTGGAACAGTGGGAAGGGGTGAGGGAAGTTTGCCCCATAATTTCCAAGTGTATACCCTCCAAATAACATTCTGGGAAAATCGGGGCGAGATCTGAAGGGGTGAATTTTTTTACCAAAAAATGAGCAAAGACTATAGTCTTTCGTTTTTTTTTCGAAGATTTTTTGACCCTCTCCGATTTCCTTAGGAAAATTTCAGAATCTAATATGAACCCTAAACACTTGAAAAATATGTGCCAAACATCCCCCATCCCCTCCGATCTGGTTCAAAAAAAATCCGAAAGTTTTCTGGAACAACCCAATTCTGAACGTTTCCTAGCCAGGTGTGGAACAGTGGGAAGGGGTGAGGGAAGTTTGCCCCATAATTTTCAAGTGTATACCCTCCAAATAACATTCTGGGAAAATCGGGGCGAGATCTGAAGGGGTGAAATTTTTTTCCAAAAAATGAGCAAAGACTATAGTCTTTCGTTTTTTTTTCGAAGATTTTTTGACCCTCTCCGATTTCCTTAGGAAAATTTCAGAATCTAATATGAACCCTAAACACTTGAAAAATATGTGCCAAACATCCCCCATCCCCTCCGATCTGGTCCAAAAAAATTCCGAAAGTTTTCTGGAACAACCCAATTCTGAACGTTTCCTAGCCAGGTGTGGAACAGTGGGAAGGGGTGAGGGAAGTTTGCCCCATAATTTTCAAGTGTATACCCTCCAAATAACATTCTGGGAAAATCGGGGCGAGATCTGAAGGGGTGAAATTTTTTTCCCAAAAATGAGCAAAGACTATAGTCTTTCGTTTTTTTCTCGAAGATTTTTTGACCCTCTCCGATTTCCGTAGGAAAATTTCAGAATCTAATATGAACCCTAAACACTTGAAAAATATGTGCCAAACATCCCCCATCCCCTCCGATCTGGTCCAAAAAAATTCCGAAAGTTTTCTGGAACAACCCAATTCTGAACGTTTCCTAGCCAGGTGTGGAACAGTGGGAAGGGGTGAGGGAAGTTTGCCCCATAATTTTCAAGTGTATACCCTCCAAATAACATTCTGGGAAAATCGGGGCGAGATCTGAAGGGGTGAAATTTTTTTCCAAATAATGAGCAAAGACTATAGTCTTTCGTTTTTTTTTCGAAGATTTTTTGACCCTCTCCGATTTCCTTAGGAAAATTTCAGAATCTAATATGAACCCTAAACACTTGAAAAATATGTGCCAAACATCCCCCATCCCCTCCGATCTGGTCTAAAAAAATTCCGAAAGTTTTCTGGAACAACCCAATTCTGAACGTTTCCTAGCCAGGTGTGGAACAGTGGGAAGGGGTGAGGGAAGTTTGCCCCATAATTTTCAAGTGTATACCCTCCAAATAACATTCTGGGAAAATCGGGGCGAGATCTGAAGGGGTGAATTTTTTTTCCAAAAAATGAGCAAAGACTATAGTCTTTCGTTTTTTTTTCGAAGATTTTTTGACCCTCTCCGATTTCCTTAGGAAAATTTCAGAATCTAATATGAACCCTAAACACTTGAAAAATATGTGCCAAACATCCCCCATCCCCTCCGATCTGGTCCAAAAAAATTCCGAAAGTTTTCTGGAACAACCCAATTCTGAACGTTTCCTAGCCAGGTGTGGAACAGTGGGAAGGGGTGAGGGAAGTTTGCCCCATAATTTTCAAGTGTATACCCTCCAAATAACATTCTGGGAAAATCGGGGCGAGATCTGAAGGGGTGAATTTTTTTTCCAAAAAATGAGCAAAGACTATAGTCTTTCGTTTTTTTTTCGAAGATTTTTTGACCCTCTCCGATTTCCTTAGGAAAATTTCAGAATCTAATATGAACCCTAAACACTTGAAAAATATGTGCCAAACATCCCCCATCCCCTCCGATCTGGTCCAAAAAAATTCCGAAAGTTTTCTGGAACAACCCAATTCTGAACGTTTCCTAGCCAGGTGTGGAACAGTGGGAAGGGGTGAGGGAAGTTTGCCCCATAATTTTCAAGTGTATACCCTCCAAATAACATTCTGGGAAAATCGGGGCGAGATCTGAAGGGGTGAAATTTTTTTCCCAAAAATGAGCAAAGACTATAGTCTTTCGTTTTTTTCTCGAAGATTTTTTGACCCTCTCCGATTTCCGTAGGAAAATTTCAGAATCTAATATGAACCCTAAACACTTGAAAAATATGTGCCAAACATCCCCCATCCCCTCCGATCTGGTCCAAAAAAATTCCGAAAGTTTTCTGGAACAACCCAATTCTGAACGTTTCATAGCCAGGTGTGGAACAGTGGGAAGGGGTGAGGGAAGTTTGCCCCATAATTTCCAAGTGTATACCCTCCAAATAACATTCTGGGAAAATCGGGGCGAGATCTGACGGGGTGAATTTTTTTTCCAAGAAATGAGCAAAGACTATAGTCTTTCGTTTTTTTTTCGAAGATTTTTTGACCCTCTCCGATTTCCTTAGGAAAATTTCAGAATCTAATATGAACCCTAAACACTTGAAAAATATGTGCCAAACATCCCCCATCCCCTCCGATCTGGTCCAAAAAAATTCCGAAAGTTTTCTGGAACAACCCAATTCTGAACGTTTCCTAGCCAGGTGTGGAACAGTGGGAAGGGGTGAGGGAAGTTTGCCCCATAATTTTCAAGTGTATACCCTCCAAATAACATTCTGGGAAAATCGGGGCGAGATCTGAAGGGGTGAATTTTTTTTCCAAAAAATGAGCAAAGACTATAGTCTTTCGTTTTTTTTTCGAAGATTTTTTGACCCTCTCCGATTTCCTTAGGAAAATTTCAGAATCTAATATGAACCCTAAACACTTGAAAAATATGTGCCAAACATCCCCCATCCCCTCCGATCTGGTCCAAAAAAATTCCGAAAGTTTTCTGGAACAACCCAATTCTGAACGTTTCCTAGCCAGGTGTGGAACAGTGGGAAGGGGTGAGGGAAGTTTGCCCCATAATTTTCAAGTGTATACCCTCCAAATAACATTCTGGGAAAATCGGGGCGAGATCTGAAGGGGTGAAATTTTTTTCCCAAAAATGAGCAAAGACTATAGTCTTTCGTTTTTTTCTCGAAGATTTTTTGACCCTCTCCGATTTCCGTAGGAAAATTTCAGAATCTAATATGAACCCTAAACACTTGAAAAATATGTGCCAAACATCCCCCATCCCCTCCGATCTGGTCCAAAAAAATTCCGAAAGTTTTCTGGAACAACCCAATTCTGAACGTTTCATAGCCAGGTGTGGAACAGTGGGAAGGGGTGAGGGAAGTTTGCCCCATAATTTCCAAGTGTATACCCTCCAAATAACATTCTGGGAAAATCGGGGCGAGATCTGACGGGGTGAATTTTTTTTCCAAGAAATGAGCAAAGACTATAGTCTTTCGTTTTTTTTTCGAAGATTTTTTGACCCTCTCCGATTTCCTTAGGAAAATTTCAGAATCTAATATGAACCCTAAACACTTGAAAAATATGTGCCAAACATCCCCCATCCCCTCCGATCTGGTCCAAAAAAATTCCGAAAGTTTTCTGGAACAACCCAATTCTGAACGTTTCCTAGCCAGGTGTGGAACAGTGGGAAGGGGTGAGGGAAGTTTGCCCCATAATTTTCAAGTGTATACCCTCCAAATAACATTCTGGGAAAATCGGGGCGAGATCTGAAGGGGTGAATTTTTTTTCCAAAAAATGAGCAAAGACTATAGTCTTTCGTTTTTTTTTCGAAGATTTTTTGACCCTCTCCGATTTCCTTAGGAAAATTTCAGAATCTAATATGAACCCTAAACACTTGAAAAATATGTGCCAAACATCCCCCATCCCCTCCGATCTGGTCCAAAAAAATTCCGAAAGTTTTCTGGAACAACCCAATTCTGAACGTTTCCTAGCCAGGTGTGGAACAGTGGGAAGGGGTGAGGGAAGTTTGCCCCATAATTTTCAAGTGTATACCCTCCAAATAACATTCTGGGAAAATCGGGGCGAGATCTGAAGGGGTGAAATTTTTTTCCCAAAAATGAGCAAAGACTATAGTCTTTCGTTTTTTTCTCGAAGATTTTTTGACCCTCTCCGATTTCCTTAGGAAAATTTCAGAATCTAATATGAACCCTAAACACTTGAAAAATATGTGCCAAACATCCCCCATCCCCTCCGATCTGGTTCAAAAAAATTCCGAAAGTTTTCTGGAACAACCCAATTCTGAACGTTTCCTAGCCAGGTGTGGAACAGTGGGAAGGGGTGAGGGAAGTTTGCCCCATAATTTTCAAGTGTATACCCTCCAAATAACATTCTGGGAAAATCGGGGCGAGATCTGAAGGGGTGAAATTTTTTTCCAAAAAATGAGCAAAGACTATAGTCTTTCGTTTTTTTTTTCGAAGATTTTTTGACCCTCTCCGATTTCCTTAGGAAAATTTCAGAATCTAATATGAACCCTAAACACTTGAAAAATATGTGCCAAACATCCCCCATCCCCTCCGATCTGGTCCAAAAAAATTCCGAAAGTTTTCTGGAACAACCCAATTCTGAACGTTTCCTAGCCAGGTGTGGAACAGTGGGAAGGGGTGAGGGAAGTTTGCCCCATAATTTTCAAGTGTATACCCTCCAAATAACATTCTGGGAAAATCGGGGCGAGATCTGAAGGGGTGAATTTTTTTACCAAAAAATGAGCAAAGACTATAGTCTTTCGTTTTTTTTTCGAAGATTTTTTGACCCTCTCCGATTTCCTTAGGAAAATTTCAGAATCTAATATGAACCCTAAACACTTGAAAAATATGTGCCAAACATCCCCCATCCCCTCCGATCTGGTTCAAAAAAATTCCGAAAGTTTTCTGGAACAACCCAATTCTGAACGTTTCCTAGCCAGGTGTGGAACAGTGGGAAGGGGTGAGGGAAGTTTGCCCCATAATTTTCAAGTGTATACCCTCCAAATAACATTCTGGGAAAATCGGGGCGAGATCTGAAGGGGTGAAATTTTTTTCCAAAAAATGAGCAAAGACTATAGTCTTTCGTTTTTTTTTTCGAAGATTTTTTGACCCTCTCCGATTTCCTTAGGAAAATTTCAGAATCTAATATGAACCCTAAACACTTGAAAAATATGTGCCAAACATCCCCCATCCCCTCCGATCTGGTCCAAAAAAATTCCGAAAGTTTTCTGGAACAACCCAATTCTGAACGTTTCCTAGCCAGGTGTGGAACAGTGGGAAGGGGTGAGGGAAGTTTGCCCCATAATTTTCAAGTGTATACCCTCCAAATAACATTCTGGGAAAATCGGGGCGAGATCTGAAGGGGTGAATTTTTTTACCAAAAAATGAGCAAAGACTATAGTCTTTCGTTTTTTTTTCGAAGATTTTTTGACCCTCTCCGATTTCCTTAGGAAAATTTCAGAATCTAATATGAACCCTAAACACTTGAAAAATATGTGCCAAACATCCCCCATCCCCTCCGATCTGGTCCAAAAAAATTCCGAAAGTTTTCTGGAACAACCCAATTCTGTATAGTCTTTCGTTTTTTTTTCGAAGATTTTTTGACCCTCTCCGATTTCCTTAGGAAAATTTCAGAATCTAATATGAACCCTAAACACTTGAAAAATATGTGCCAAACATCCCCCATCCCCTCCGATCTGGTCCAAAAAAATTCCGAAAGTTTTCTGGAACAACCCAATTCTGAACGTTTCCTAGCCAGGTGTGGAACAGTGGGAAGGGGTGAGGGAAGTTTGCCCCATAATTTTCAAGTGTATACCCTCCAAATAACATTCTGGGAAAATCGGGGCGAGATCTGAAGGGGTGAATTTTTTTACCAAAAAATGAGCAAAGACTATAGTCTTTCGTTTTTTTTTCGAAGATTTTTTGACCCTCTCCGATTTCCTTAGGAAAATTTCAGAATCTAATATGAACCCTAAACACTTGAAAAATATGTGCCAAACATCCCCCATCCCCTCCGATCTGGTTCAAAAAAATTCCGAAAGTTTTCTGGAACAACCCAATTCTGAACGTTTCCTAGCCAGGTGTGGAACAGTGGGAAGGGGTGAGGGAAGTTTGCCCCATAATTTTCAAGTGTATACCCTCCAAATAACATTCTGGGAAAATCGGGGCGAGATCTGAAGGGGTGAAATTTTTTTCCAAAAAATGAGCAAAGACTATAGTCTTTCGTTTTTTTTTTCGAAGATTTTTTGACCCTCTCCGATTTCCTTAGGAAAATTTCAGAATCTAATATGAACCCTAAACACTTGAAAAATATGTGCCAAACATCCCCCATCCCCTCCGATCTGGTCCAAAAAAATTCCGAAAGTTTTCTGGAACAACCCAATTCTGAACGTTTCCTAGCCAGGTGTGGAACAGTGGGAAGGGGTGAGGGAAGTTTGCCCCATAATTTTCAAGTGTATACCCTCCAAATAACATTCTGGGAAAATCGGGGCGAGATCTGAAGGGGTGAATTTTTTTACCAAAAAATGAGCAAAGACTATAGTCTTTCGTTTTTTTTTCGAAGATTTTTTGACCCTCTCCGATTTCCTTAGGAAAATTTCAGAATCTAATATGAACCCTAAACACTTGAAAAATATGTGCCAAACATCCCCCATCCCCTCCGATCTGGTCCAAAAAAATTCCGAAAGTTTTCTGGAACAACCCAATTCTGTATAGTCTTTCGTTTTTTTTTCGAAGATTTTTTGACCCTCTCCGATTTCCTTAGGAAAATTTCAGAATCTAATATGAACCCTAAACACTTGAAAAATATGTGCCAAACATCCCCCATCCCCTCCGATCTGGTCCAAAAAAATTCCGAAAGTTTTCTGGAACAACCCAATTCTGAACGTTTCCTAGCCAGGTGTGGAACAGTGGGAAGGGGTGAGGGAAGTTTGCCCCATAATTTCCAAGTGTATACCCTCCAAATAACATTCTGGGAAAATCGGGGCGAGATCTGACGGGGTGAATTTTTTTTCCAAAAAATGAGCAAAGACTAGTCTTTCGTTTTTTTTTCGAAGATTTTTTGACCCTCTCCGATTTCCTTAGGAAAATTTCAGAATCTAATATGAATCCTAAACACTTGAAAAATATGTGCCAAACATCCCCCATCCCCTCCGATCTGGTCCAAAAAATTCCGAAAGTTTTCTGGAGCAACCCAATTCTGAACGTTTCCTAGCCAGGTGTGGAACAGTGGGAAGGGGTGAGGGAAGTTTGCCCCATAATTTCCAAGTGTATACCCTCCAAATAACATTCTGGGAAAATCGGGGCGAGATCTGAAGGGGTGAATTTTTTTACCAAAAAATGAGCAAAGACTATAGTCTTTCGTTTTTTTTTCGAAGATTTTTTGACCCTCTCCGATTTCCTTAGGAAAATTTCAGAATCTAATATGAACCCTAAACACTTGAAAAATATGTGCCAAACATCCCCCATCCCCTCCGATCTGGTCCAAAAAAATTCCGAAAGTTTTCTGGAACAACCCAATTCTGTATAGTCTTTCGTTTTTTTTTCGAAGATTTTTTGACCCTCTCCGATTTCCTTAGGAAAATTTCAGAATCTAATATGAACCCTAAACACTTGAAAAATATGTGCCAAACATCCCCCATCCCCTCCGATCTGGTCCAAAAAAATTCCGAAAGTTTTCTGGAACAACCCAATTCTGAACGTTTCCTAGCCAGGTGTGGAACAGTGGGAAGGGGTGAGGGAAGTTTGCCCCATAATTTCCAAGTGTATACCCTCCAAATAACATTCTGGGAAAATCGGGGCGAGATCTGAAGGGGTGAATTTTTTTACCAAAAAATGAGCAAAGACTATAGTCTTTCGTTTTTTTTTCGAAGATTTTTTGACCCTCTCCGATTTCCTTAGGAAAATTTCAGAATCTAATATGAACCCTAAACACTTGAAAAATATGTGCCAAACATCCCCCATCCCCTCCGATCTGGTCCAAAAAAATTCCGAAAGTTTTCTGGAACAACCCAATTCTGTATAGTCTTTCGTTTTTTTTTCGAAGATTTTTTGACCCTCTCCGATTTCCTTAGGAAAATTTCAGAATCTAATATGAACCCTAAACACTTGAAAAATATGTGCCAAACATCCCCCATCCCCTCCGATCTGGTCCAAAAAAATTCCGAAAGTTTTCTGGAACAACCCAATTCTGAACGTTTCCTAGCCAGGTGTGGAACAGTGGGAAGGGGTGAGGGAAGTTTGCCCCATAATTTCCAAGTGTATACCCTCCAAATAACATTCTGGGAAAATCGGGGCGAGATCTGACGGGGTGAATTTTTTTTCCAAAAAATGAGCAAAGACTAGTCTTTCGTTTTTTTTTCGAAGATTTTTTGACCCTCTCCGATTTCCTTAGGAAAATTTCAGAATCTAATATGAATCCTAAACACTTGAAAAATATGTGCCAAACATCCCCCATCCCCTCCGATCTGGTCCAAAAAATTCCGAAAGTTTTCTGGAGCAACCCAATTCTGAACGTTTCCTAGCCAGGTGTGGAACAGTGGGAAGGGGTGAGGGAAGTTTGCCCCATAATTTCCAAGTGTATACCCTCCAAATAACATTCTGGGAAAATCGGGGCGAGATCTGAAGGGGTGAATTTTTTTACCAAAAAATGAGCAAAGACTATAGTCTTTCGTTTTTTTTTCGAAGATTTTTTGACCCTCTCCGATTTCCTTAGGAAAATTTCAGAATCTAATATGAACCCTAAACACTTGAAAAATATGTGCCAAACATCCCCCATCCCCTCCGATCTGGTTCAAAAAAATTCCGAAAGTTTTCTGGAACAACCCAATTCTGAACGTTTCCTAGCCAGGTGTGGAACAGTGGGAAGGGGTGAGGGAAGTTTGCCCCATAATTTTCAAGTGTATACCCTCCAAATAACATTCTGGGAAAATCGGGGCGAGATCTGAAGGGGTGAAATTTTTTTCCAAAAAATGAGCAAAGACTATAGTCTTTCGTTTTTTTTTCGAAGATTTTTTGACCCTCTCCGATTTCCTTAGGAAAATTTCAGAATCTAATATGAACCCTAAACACTTGAAAAATATGTGCCAAACATCCCCCATCCCCTCCGATCTGGTCCAAAAAAATTCCGAAAGTTTTCTGGAACAACCCAATTCTGAACGTTTCCTAGCCAGGTGTGGAACAGTGGGAAGGGGTGAGGGAAGTTTGCCCCATAATTTTCAAGTGTATACCCTCCAAATAACATTCTGGGAAAATCGGGGCGAGATCTGAAGGGGTGAAATTTTTTTCCCAAAAATGAGCAAAGACTATAGTCTTTCGTTTTTTTCTCGAAGATTTTTTGACCCTCTCCGATTTCCGTAGGAAAATTTCAGAATCTAATATGAACCCTAAACACTTGAAAAATATGTGCCAAACATCCCCCATCCCCTCCGATCTGGTCCAAAAAAATTCCGAAAGTTTTCTGGAACAACCCAATTCTGAACGTTTCCTAGCCAGGTGTGGAACAGTGGGAAGGGGTGAGGGAAGTTTGCCCCATAATTTCCAAGTGTATACCCTCCAAATAACATTCTGGGAAAATCGGGGCGAGATCTGAAGGGGTGAAATTTTTTTCCAAAAAATGAGCAAAGACTATAGTCTTTCGTTTTTTTTTCGAAGATTTTTTGACCCTCTCCGATTTCCTTAGGAAAATTTCAGAATCTAATATGAACCCTAAACACTTGAAAAATATGTGCCAAACATCCCCCATCCCCTCCGATCTGGTCCAAAAAAATTCCGAAAGTTTTCTGGAACAACCCAATTCTGAACGTTTCCTAGCCAGGTGTGGAACAGTGGGAAGGGGTGAGGGAAGTTTGCCCCATAATTTTCAAGTGTATACCCTCCAAATAACATTCTGGGAAAATCGGGGCGAGATCTGAAGGGGTGAAATTTTTTTCCCAAAAATGAGCAAAGACTATAGTCTTCCGTTTTTTTCTCGAAGATTTTTTGACCCTCTCCGATTTCCGTAGGAAAATTTCAGAATCTAATATGAACCCTAAACACTTGAAAAATATGTGCCAAACATCCCCCATCCCCTCCGATCTGGTCCAAAAAAATTCCGAAAGTTTTCTGGAACAACCCAATTCTGAACGTTTCCTAGCCAGGTGTGGAACAGTGGGAAGGGGTGAGGGAAGTTTGCCCCATAATTTTCAAGTGTATACCCTCCAAATAACATTCTGGGAAAATCGGGGCGAGATCTGAAGGGGTGAAATTTTTTTCCAAAAAATGAGCAAAGACTATATTCGTTTTTTTTTCGAAGATTTTTTGACCCTCTCCGATTTCCTTAGGAAAATTTCAGAATCTAATATGAACCCTAAACACTTGAAAAATATGTGCCAAACATCCCCCATCCCCTCCGATCTGGTCCAAAAAAATTCCGAAAGTTTTCTGGAACAACCCAATTCTGAACGTTTCCTAGCCAGGTGTGGAACAGTGGGAAGGGGTGAGGGAAGTTTGCCCCATAATTTTCAAGTGTATACCCTCCAAATAACATTCTGGGAAAATCGGGGCGAGATCTGAAGGGGTGAAATTTTTTTCCAAAAAATGAGCAAAGACTATATTCGTTTTTTTTTCGAAGATTTTTTGACCCTCTCCGATTTCCTTAGGAAAATTTCAGAATCTAATATGAACCCTAAACACTTGAAAAATATGTGCCAAACATCCCCCATCCCCTCCGATCTGGTCCAAAAAAATTCCGAAAGTTTTCTGGAACAACCCAATTCTGAACGTTTCCTAGCCAGGTGTGGAACAGTGGGAAGAGGTGAGGGAAGTTTGCCCCATAATTTTCAAGTGTATACCCTCCAAATAACATTCTGGGAAAATCGGGGCGAGATCTGAAGGGGTGAAATTTTTTTCCAAAAAATGAGCAAAGACTATATTCGTTTTTTTTTCGAAGATTTTTTGACCCTCTCCGATTTCCTTAGGAAAATTTCAGAATCTAATATGAACCCTAAACACTTGAAAAATATGTGCCAAACATCCCCCATCCCCTCCGATCTGGTTCAAAAAAATTCCGAAAGTTTTCTGGAACAACCCAATTCTGAACGTTTCCTAGCCAGGTGTGGAACAGTGGGAAGGGGTGAGGGAAGTTTGCCCCATAATTTTCAAGTGTATACCCTCCAAATAACATTCTGGGAAAATCGGGGCGAGATCTGAAGGGGTGAAATTTTTTTCCAAAAAATGAGCAAAGACTATTATAGTCTTTCGTTTTTTTTTCGAAGATTTTTTGACCCTCTCCGATTTCCTTAGGAAAATTTCAGAATCTAATATGAACCCTAAACACTTGAAAAATATGTGCCAAACATCCCCCATCCCCTCCGATCTGGTCCAAAAAAATTCCGAAAGTTTTCTGGAACAACCCAATTCTGAACGTTTCCTAGCCAGGTGTGGAACAGTGGGAAGGGGTGAGGGAAGTTTGCCCCATAATTTTCAAGTGTATACCCTCCAAATAACATTCTGGGAAAATCGGGGCGAGATCTGAAGGGGTGAAATTTTTTTCCCAAAAATGAGCAAAGACTATAGTCTTTCGTTTTTTTCTCGAAGATTTTTTGACCCTCTCCGATTTCCGTAGGAAAATTTCAGAATCTAATATGAACCCTAAACACTTGAAAAATATGTGCCAAACATCCCCCATCCCCTCCGATCTGGTCCAAAAAAATTCCGAAAGTTTTCTGGAACAACCCAATTCTGAACGTTTCCTAGCCAGGTGTGGAACAGTGGGAAGGGGTGAGGGAAGTTTGCCCCATAATTTTCAAGTGTATACCCTCCAAATAACATTCTGGGAAAATCGGGGCGAGATCTGAAGGGGTGAAATTTTTTTCCAAAAAATGAGCAAAGACTATAGTCTTTCGTTTTTTTTTCGAAGATTTTTTGACCCTCTCCGATTTCCTTAGGAAAATTTCAGAATCTAATATGAACCCTAAACACTTGAAAAATATGTGCCAAACATCCCCCATCCCCTCCGATCTGGTCCAAAAAAATTCCGAAAGTTTTCTGGAACAACCCAATTCTGAACGTTTCATAGCCAGGTGTGGAACAGTGGGAAGGGGTGAGGGAAGTTTGCCCCATAATTTTCAAGTGTATACCCTCCAAATAACATTCTGGGAAAATCGGGGCGAGATCTGAAGGGGTGAAATTTTTTTCCCAAAAATGAGCAAAGACTATAGTCTTTCGTTTTTTTCTCGAAGATTTTTTGACCCTCTCCGATTTCCGTAGGAAAATTTCAGAATCTAATATGAACCCTAAACACTTGAAAAATATGTGCCAAACATCCCCCATCCCCTCCGATCTGGTCCAAAAAAATTCCGAAAGTTTTCTGGAACAACCCAATTCTGAACGTTTCCTAGCCAGGTGTGGAACAGTGGGAAGGGGTGAGGGAAGTTTGCCCCATAATTTTCAAGTGTATACCCTCGAAATAACATTCTGGGAAAATCGGGGCGAGATCTGAAGGGGTGAAATTTTTTTCCAAAAAATGAGCAAAGACTATAGTCTTTCGTTTTTTTTTCGAAGATTTTTTGACCCTCTCCGATTTCCTTAGGAAAATTTCAGAATCTAATATGAACCCTAAACACTTGAAAAATATGTGCCAAACATCCCCCATCCCCTCCGATCTGGTCCAAAAAAATTCCGAAAGTTTTCTGGAACAACCCAATTCTGAACGTTTCATAGCCAGGTGTGGAACAGTGGGAAGGGGTGAGGGAAGTTTGCCCCATAATTTTCAAGTGTATACCCTCCAAATAACATTCTGGGAAAATCGGGGCGAGACCTGAAGGGGTGAAAGATCTTCCATTTCCTTTACATGATTGATCAGCTGAATTTTGGTGGTACCGATATTAATTTAAACTGTCTATACATTTCGTTTCGTCTTTGAGGAAATCGACCATTATCATATTGCAAAGTGTATAATGTTCACAACAGAAAAACGCAAACACTTTTAGAAAAGAAATTTACATGCTGTTATCAAGTGTTTGGTTTAAAGCTGTCTACTATTAACAGAACAAAACATCAATTTCTGTTACATAACAACTTCGGACAGGAATCGATACACCACCCACCTGATGTGATATGTTTCTTTGAACATCACTTACTTGTATAATTTTTCCTGAATGGTTACTCTGACAAAGAAAATTTTCACATTACTCTAAGGGCTGTAAGTTGTAGTGGCACAATCAGATAGGTACCAGAGGAAAAGGATTTAAATCATAAACCCTACTATTCATGCTACTATTGTTACAAACAAAACTCATACTCACTTCGAATTTCTGCAAAAGTAAATCACTATCACTACCTAAAATAAATTGCAAATACTTCAGTAACCACTATTCACCATTAACTGAGTCATTAAGCATTATTCAACCTGTGTTCAAGACACATTATACGTCATTTTTGAAGATTACGCTTTAGCAAAACCACAGAATAAAAAAGTTTTTGTAGAATTTCGATGATTTACCATACATTTATTTGCAGTAAAATCCAAATTTCTTTGAACGTACTTATGACCAAAATAATACTTAACTTGATACTAAAAAAATTGAATAAACATGTAATATTTTGAATTATGGTGTTAATTATTTATATTAAAATTTCGGCGATCTACTTTTTGCAGCTCAATAGATTTGACCATAAAATTTCGTTTGAATTTGTTTTGAATATAAACACTCAATACACGTATGTGTGTTGTGTTGCCTACCCATACAGGCTTCCCGAAAATTAATTTTTAAATATTTATAGGAATTATTTCTTTGGAGAAAATTGCAATTACATTTAAACAATAATATACAACATCTGAAATATTAGTATAGTATAGTATAAAAAAAATTTACTACCCAAAAAATAAATGTGTAAACTGGCAAGGTCAGCAAGGTGGTGAAAGAATTTCAAGTCTTCTTACCTTATTCAATCATCTCTCGGCTCCAGTTTGGACCATTTTTGCGATACAGTCCCAGCTCCTCTGTTTTATCTCCCTGTTGCTGAGCTGTCATCCTCCATTTCTATCTGTAACACATGGTTAACTGTTCAGATGTACGCTTATATGATGCAACTCCTCGATGTCCCACACAAAAGAAGTATAACTACCTATTAAGTTACTTAAAATGTAATAACTACCTCATAATAAATAGCAGTGTTTCGATTGTTACATCGTTCGGTTGAGTTTAATTCTTGAGAAACCTCCGATATCAGTATCCACCCCTATCTGCATGGAAACCATTGAATGAAGATGAAGAACCGGAACAACCTCTTATGAAAAACAATGTTCCAGAATTAAAAATCAAGTTAAAAGAATGCAAATTAAATTACCTGTATAATAAAGAATGTTTGGTTGTGATTCCTGTTGATTCTTCTAGAAGGATTTTAATCTTCATTCTTCAAAGATAGATGTTATCCAAACCACTGGAGATACATTCCCAGGAATCAATCCATAGCTTCATCATTGCCAGACCCTCAGAAGAACTTTCTGTGTCCTAAATTTCCAGGATCGGGACATAATCAATATAATGTAAGAAAAAGTTACCTTTTATTACTCAAAAAATGCATAATACAGAGAATATTGTTGTTTAAAATTGGTTCTTGAACACAAAAGTATACCACCGTAGAGATCAATAATTAATAAAGTTATATTTTACTTAAGAAAGAGTTTTTGGCCACAGTTTTCACATAATAGTAAAAATACTGGTTTAAATGCATACGGTGTAAAAAAATACCATCTGCTAATATTACACTCCATCAATGTTTTATGATAATCTGACACAAATTACATTCCAACAAATAAACGAGCCAAACATTTGTAATCAAATTGGCATTCAAATAGTAGTAGTATCTTAACATTAATCGTCAAATGTGTATTAAAAATTCATAAGAAAATGCAAAATTGAAACTCTGACATTGGTGTTTGTATTTCATTTGTATCGCAACATTCTCCTCGCCACCTTCTTTTATCACTGTCAGGTCACCCAACATTCGCAGTAGTTGAACACAACAGGCGTTAACATTCATACATAACATTAACTTACGCATATAAGTTTTTTATCGACTCTGGAGGCAATCTAAACAATTATCTTACATTGCATAAGTTAAATATACATCTCCTAGATAACATATTAACATTAAATAAACGATACTATCTGCTATAATCTTGTACTTCTACGTTCAGTACTTCTCTATTATACAAGGTGATAATCAAAAAAACATAGGACGCATACATTAAAGTTTAATGTACACGACCTCTGCTTTCCTTACACCCTGCATGTTAATTTGAAACAAAAACAGAGATAAAATGTTCTTTATATTATTTACAATTTAAAAAAAAGAGGGGTAAACAATACACATCAAAATTGTTTAATAATACACGACGTTAAAATACTGAAAAGCGTTTTGCTTCGTGAGAGACGAAGCCAAAAATACTTAAAATAGTTGAGTTGTAAAAAATTTGCCACTGTATAAAATTTTGTCCGACTTTCAATAAGGAATAGCAAAATATGTACAAAAAAGCTAAATTTACTTTACAAAGCTATCCAACAATAAATGCACAAAATTCTTTTTTGGAATGCAGTCTTCGTTAAATTACTCTTTTTGGTCTATTCGCCTTATATTAGGTGTGCGAACACACTATTAACCCTATCAACCTTCCCTTACGCATACCAATATATAAAAAATTAAATACTAACAACATGAGAAGAATTAAATTCGCGGTTTGTAAGTTAATGTAACACATATTGTTTCGGTATGTCCCGAGGATAACTTTACAGCATCTTCGGGTTGTTCGCCCACTGCACTTGGACTTGGACAAGAACATAAATCACTCTTACCTTTAAAGCTGCCAGACCTCGAGATACCATCGTATTTAATTTTAAAGCTACCAGATTGCGAATGGGAATTCTTTCTTTCACCTCGATTTTTAAAACTGTAAATTAATAAAAAAAAGGCTTTTGTAGCTATTTAAGATTCTGTCGTAGGAATATTACTAAGACTCACCTATTCGATCGAGATCCGTTTTCTTTGTTTCGTCTACTGTTCGAACGGTGCAAGTAATGGCGTTTATCTCTAGAATTTGTACGACGAATGCTTGGCTTTTTCTGAATTGATTCGGCACTTAATGATAATCCCACAGCACCAACTACAAATTGCAATAAAAATAACGAGGAATCTTTTTTAAATATTTGAAAGTATAAATACCGATAGTGCCCGATGAAGATTTCCTGAGCAGGGCATTAGTCAGTGCAGAAACATTAGCATCTGCAAGTGCTAAATCTAAGGAACCACCACAACTGGTGCACTCCACTGACGGCGTCAGAAACCACTGAGAACGAGTTAACATTCGAGCCCTTTGACGTTCATGTACCTACGTAACAACGTAAAAATAATTACAAAACGTTAAAAAAATCCTCTATACCTGAGGTAAGTAGCTTAAACTACGTGTGCTTTCCGCATATCTATTTACAGCTCGTAATTCTTCTAAAGTCATTCTTGGTGCCGAATGGCTGGTTTTTGAAGATTGGCTATCACTGGATGAATGTGAACTGTTTCCTGCCTGCGAAAAAAAAATTAAGACCCTTATAATGTTGGAAAAGATTAATTACCTTATAGATCCCATTCTGTTCGAGAGAAATTGACAGGCGAGTACAAGACTCTAATAAATTATGCTCCGTTATCATTCCAAGAGATGTGCTAGCTGCCTGAGGTTGAAGTCCCGCTTCCGCAAGAGCTGGCGTTGATTGGCCCTTTTCCACCTGGGACATGGCTGTGAAAAAATAAAACCATTACCAAAACGCTTTAATCCAGAAAAACGTTGTAGGGTTGGTAGAAAAATTTGGTTTTATCTTTTCCGTATGTACATACCTTGTTTAATAATTTAGAAAAAAATCACTCACTTCGTCACGATGTAAATCAAATTATTTAAAGAAACAAATAAAATAAAAACAAAAAACAGAAAAGTACAAAATTTATTTCATTAAAAAATATCACAGTATTTAATGATGCGATATATAAATGCTAACTAATATAATAATAATAATAATAATACTCAATTTAACATTGGTTTTTTTTTTGAAGTGTTAACGTATTTTTTAATAATACCAGTATTTTTGTACATATTTTACACGGTAACGGTGCTGTTTGCATCTACTTTGTTATTACCTTCCAGTCCATACTTCAGATGCCAACGTTCACATTCGCACTGCAACCAAGTTTTCTCAGCCTCAAGTGATAATTGCCCTGAAGAAAAGATAATACAAAAAACTAACAAGAGAAAAAATCTTTTTTAATATTTATTCGGGACTGTTTGTTTTTCGAAAAAAAAAAATCTTTAGAGTATAATGCAAAAAAAATAAAGCTGATAAAACTTGTTTTTTTTTAAACCAGAACTGATAATAATTTTTTTTTAATTATAGCAAAGGCTTTAAATAATAAAAAACGTACCCAGCAAATAATGTTCCAAAGCTGCATACTCACTAGCATACAACTGTTGTGCTGAATGGCCTTTTGGTGGTGGAGGCGGATACTGAAATGAACATATCCACTCACCCTGTACTCGTAACACACGCCCAGTCACTCTAGCATAGAATTCATAATTGTCGCGTCCAAATAAATCGGCCGAAGCAAATTCTTCGATGAGATGTTTCATGACTCTAGTTGCCACCTAATAGAAACATGTAAATTTTCATTAATATTTAATTAACATTCGATAAAGTTCAAAGCAATTTTGGATACTCAAACAGGTCAGTCGATGTTAACTAAACACAAAATGTTTAAAGGAGGGTGGGATGCATGAGTAATTTCTGTAACAGGCCAATTCACAATTTTCATGTGCGATCGAGCACTGATGTAGTGTTACAAACTTAAATGCAGGATGGTTATTTTATGTAATGTGATCTTAGAAGCACAAAGGGATGAACGCTAACTACTAGAACTAATTCTACACCAGCATTACTAACCGTGATTTCTATTTTTTGTAGTTTAGTTGAGGTTTAGTCTACCGATTTTAATTTTCATGCAATTGGACAGATACAGAAATGATAAGATCCGCAACAATCGCTTATTTTGCAATGTGTACGCACACTCATGGAAGATTAACATTACAACTTACGTTAACTTCGGCCTGTATGCAGAAAAGAAAGCACTGTACAGCATAAGCGTTTTTAATATATATGCCACATTAATTTAAAAAATTATAAAAGTGCAAGACCACGTCTAATCTAATTATATACAACAATTTTTCGCGTGCTTTATAAATTTTAACAATTTTAAGTTTAAAATTTTTATTTCTTACATAATTAAACACAGATGTAAAAAGAAAAACGTACCTTGAATCTAATAACATCTTCCATTTTAGCTGTTTTACCATCACTAACGCAGGTATGGAAGAAACTTGGGGCAACACTAACACCCAGTGCTTCACTGGTCATTCCAGTGCCAGCTCGTTCGCTATTGGACGCAATAACCCTGAATGTTCCAAATAATAATACTAGAAGTCGTTGTGTGTAAACTGGTAGCGATGCTATCAATCTGTAATAAACGGTAACAATAAGAACAGGGCTTGGCAAGAACAGAATAGTACAATTTTTCACTTGGTCAAAATTCTCTTCCAAGTCAGAAGGAAAATTATACTGACCTATGGATTTCATCTCTTTGTGCCTGTATGTCGGTCATATCGATAATTTGAAAGAACTGTAATTCGACGTCTTTTCCAAATATACCACCAGGAATTTTTCTTAAGAATTTCTTCAGCACGCTTGCGATGGTGTAAACACTAAAGTTGTCCATATTAAGCAGCCGTCCAGTCTGCAAAAAATGGGTGAGTTTCTTCATTGCGCCTTGATGTCCCGGGGCTCTAAACACATCTTTACGATATGGTGCTTCTTTGTTCAATTTTAAAATTAATACCTGCAATATTAAAATAATGTATGGAGGCAGGTAACAAACTAGTTTTTATGTAAATAGAAAACAAAACCTTGAAATGTAACATACAAACAGGTTTAAACGGAGCAAGTGGATTTCGGTTTAAAATCCACCTTGACAGCTAACCATATGATAATTTAAATGAGTAAAGATTTGATGTTATTAAAGGGCATAAAGTAAAACATACAAGAATGTGAATAGAAAGGCAGGGAAAACTTACAAGCAGTGGTCCCGGAATGTCATTTTTGCAGACATCTTCAAGTGGTACTCCAAACTTAACCTTTTCAAGTCTTCGAGGGTAAGGCCCTGAAGGGTGGCCACACGATGTGACTACGTTACTGAAAGTGGCAGCTCGCCGATGCATTCTAGCTGCCCAACTGCTCATCTCACTCGATCGGGGCCACGTCTGGCACTGCACTGTTCACCGGAGCATAACCTAGCTGCCCACATTCAGAATTGTATATCAAATTGTTAGGTCATCGTTACATGATGTTTACACAGAGAATTACAGGATTTTGGTGTTATCTCGACATTTTTAAACAAGACTGTTTTTGTTTGCTTTAATTAAACATTTAACCACACCTTTAACCCAGTCTAAAAATCAATGGGCGGCGCAACCACACAGCAATGACAGGCGGATAGCGACAGCCCCACACCGACCCAGCCGCTGAACGTATGCGTACAAGCGGATAGTGATAGCCCCTAGAGTGACCTAGCAGCTGAGTATACTGATATACAGAGTGAATCAAAAATAAACGGCGCGGCGTTTAAAAATACCGGCGGTCTTTCAATTGGGGCGTAACTCCCTGTTAAGCTAACCCACAGTCAATTGCATGGAAAAAATTAACTAAAATTTTTTATTAAACACCCAGTATGTCCAAATGCTGTCGTGGCTTACCACAAACCCCTGAAAATATCATCTCCGTTTGTTTCTAATTGGATCTTGTGACACTTGGTCATGTGAAGGGTCTTGGGGGTCAGTACAAACAATCTAACGGCTAGTCATATCACGTGACCCTTGTTGAGACAGCACAAATAAAACAGGCCAATCAGCACCCTCAGCGAGGGTCACGTGATGCGGCTGTGAGGTAGTTTGTTTGTACTGCCCTCCAGGAAAACCAAATGCCATTGGACCGCCTAATAAGGAAAAATTATAAATAAATCATAAATAAAAAAAGAATGACGTTGTCTTCGGTGACACAAATTAGTCTAGCGTTTGGAATCCGGTCCATAATAAATAAAAAAAGTAAATAAAGCTTATAAGAATATTTTTTAATATAATATGTACAATATAATAAACAACTAAGCTACTATTAACAGCCTATAAAATTGAGGCACATGCGGTAATTCCTTAAAAATACATTTTTCCTAATCAGTAGGAGAGGGCACAGGGGAAGGAGGAGGAGGTAACGGGCTAAAATAGGTCGAAGACCTGGAACTCGGCGAGGGAGGGCAGCTTTCGCTATGGCAATGAGATCTAGGTGTGGGCGGTGGAGGTATAGGACCACCATCGTAACGACTACGGGTAGGATAATTATAATCGCTTTCATCACACACATCGGTAGAACAAGGTGTAGGAGGAGGTGGTTGATTAATAGATCGGTAATGCCTGTAAGGGCGGTAACGTGAAGAAGGGCTGCTACCTCGGGTTGAAGCAGCAGTAGTAGCAGGACTTGGTGGAGGATTTAAGGTTTCTCGTGGATAACACAAAAGGCTTGAACCGTTTGTGCTGCTAGAGGCACCGGTAATATGATTCCTGTCGTAACTGGAACTTTGACTTCCATTGAGCATCGACATGTGTACAACATCGGGTATGGCTTTGGGAAATTTATTCTGAGTCTTAAAATGCATGCGAGGTTGCATGGGATTTAATGGATCCTCAGACTGGTCATGTAAAGGAGCTTCATTACCATTTAATCGTTTACGTATTAAAAAGAACATAACAGAAACAAGAACTGCTGCAAAAATGACACCAAATATAATAATAATCAGGGTGTCTGTGCCGCTTTTATTCGTAGAAGTGTATCTGTTAGCATCCATACACACAGATCTACGTTCATCTGCACCATCTGCACAATTATCCATGCCATCGCACAATAAAAGTACAGAAATGCAAACATCCGTGAGTGGACACCGGTATTCATCGGGACTTTTACAACAATGCGCTTCATCAAAGTGATCTGGACATTGTGCAATTCCATCGCACACATGAATTTGATCAATGCACTGTCCGCTTTGGCATTTAAATTGGTCACTTCTGCAAGCAGGGCAGCCTGCTTCGTCCGACCCATCTGGACAATCCATTTGTCCGTCACACCTCCAAGCTACAGGGATGCAATCCTTATTACTTGGAGCTTGTGCGGAACAAGTGAAATGATCGTTTCCACAATCTGGTAAAGCCGAGCATGTTCGTTTGTCATCTTGCAGAGCCAGACCATGGGGGCAAGCACAAACAGCGCTTGTCCCGTTTATTATACAGAGATGGGAGCAGCGTTTAGGACGGGGTTGAGCACATGAATGGTTCAAGTCCGGTTGTTTTACGGAGACAAGATCAAGAACTTGAGATGCATGTGTCAAAACAACAGAACGTGAACTTCCTGTTTTCAATTCGAGCCTTTGTAGCTGTTGGATTTCACGATCCAACCAATATAACCAACCTGAATGTATCGCTAATTGCGTTACTCTCGAGTTGCTTTCATTGAACACAACATGACTGAAAAGTCATCAGTGATTATGTGTTAATGTGTAAAAATTTAAAATACTCACTGATTATCTCCGTCGATGTTGCACATGTAAATGCTGTGACCTTGAGACCAAACAATTAAATCGTTTTCTGCATCTACAGCAATTGCAGCGATGTCACTGCCTTTAGTAATAACAATTCTTTGAGTCCCGTCCATTCGTGTTCTCACCAGTTGAGGTACGGATCCAACGTCGGTGAAAAATAACAATCTAAGCAAATAAAACGGTAAATTAAAATTTAAAAATTAAAGTAGTTTTACCTTCTTGTAGGATGAATAGCGAGCAACCGTGGTTTCTCCCCTTCTCTTTGTATGACAATTCCAACGGTTGAACTGTTATCTAACCGGGTTACATTGATAACATCTTGAGAAGCACAAGACCAAAATAAGAGGCGGCCTAACGCATCAACGGCAATGTCAAAAGGATGGTGGCCTTGATTTCCTGGTATAATTATCGACATATGCAAGCCCGTGTCAGAAACCCGTTTAATTGCATGAGTTTTACCTTCCACCTAAATTAAAACGAAATATATTTTGAAATCGCACAAAAATTGCAACGTACCCAATATAAATAATGATGGACTGGATCAAAATCGATTGCCTTGACACCTTTAAGTCCTTGTATTGGTAAAACGGCCTCAGGAGAATCTAAAGTATCCGGTAAGAGGCGGACAGCTAAATTGCGTTGACTGTAGATCATAAAACGTTTTGGTGCTAAAATTACACAGATTTAAAAATTAAATTCAAACTAATTTAAACAAAACTTACGAATACAAGTGCTATTTTGAAGAATGTAATGTGTGGGACACGCACAAACAAATGCAGTTGGATCCTCTTGCGACTGTGCGGGTTGTGCAAGACATAAATGAGAACAACCTCCATTATTAACAGAGCACTGATTAAAGCCCTTTTGTCTTGAAGAATGAAAGACCAGTAAATCGGTAGCACTTTCCGATAAGTAATGAATTTTACTGCGGTTTGATAGATTTCCTTTTTCCACCCTCGATATTTCTCCTGAAAATTTAAATCAAATCAAAGTAAAAGAGACGTTTGTTATTATTAATTACCAGTTATTTCATCACTCCAGTATAAAAATTCTTTGTAAAGGGTTAACCCGACGGGTTTCTTAATGTTATCTTTTACAATGACTTGTTTATCGAAGCCGTTTAAATCTGAAGAAACGATAGTTGGAGTAATCGTCTCCACCCAGTATATTCTCTTTTTCTCGTAATCTATTGTTAACGCAATAGCATGACGGGTGTTTATAACAAGCGTTTTTTGATTGGATCCGTCCATAGCGGCCCGTTTAATACTGTTGGAGTGACCCCATTCGGTCCAATACATATAACTAAAATAAGTTTTCACGTTAACAAAAGTTAAACCAACAAAAAATAAGAAAATACCCTTCTTGCGGTAGTAAAGCTATACTATGGGGTTCATCAATGTCTCTCCAGATTAATGTACGCCTGCTGGAACCTTCAAGACGAGCAACTTCAATTCGATGAGTTGCAGAATCGGCCCAATAAATATTTTGGGCAATCCAATCAACTGCTATACCTTCAGGTGACGCTAGGCCTAGTTCTACAACACGTTGCGGGTCAGATCCGTTTATAAAAGCCCTCATAATAATCCGTAATTTACTATCGCTCCAATATATACGCATGTTTGCCCAGTCAAAATCGACAGAACTAAAAAAAACATGTTTAGCAACATAGAAACGGATTAAAATATTTAGTTACTTGAAAAGGATTCGATTGTAGTTCTAAGGATGTCTCAGGGATGGTTTAAAATTCGGGATTTCTATAATGAAAGGGTTTTTGTTATTAAAATGTTATCATCACCTTGCATGTTTAACACCGGTTACCGGGATTGTCATTTCGTTGTTCCCATTTTCAATGCTAATACGTCCTATACTATCTTTACGTGTATATAAAAGAAATGCATCAGGTACAACACATTTGTGTCCGTTCTTGGTGAGTTCGTAACCTATTTGGCAGGTACATACGTACGTTTGATTATGTCTGTATAAACAAATATGAGAGCAACCTCCATTGTTAAAACCACACGGGTTCGATCCGGTCACTTCACCCAAGCGAATAGCTTTTAGTCCCATTACATTAGCGATTTGATCTATTATAACTTCTCTATTCCCTCCCGATTCTTTATGCACTCTGTCGATAGCTCGGCGCTGCCAATCTGTCCAATACAAATAATCACCCATGAGAGTAAATCCGAAAACGTGCGGTAAGTTATCATTGATGAGTTCCCTGCGATCCGAACCGTCCATATTCGCATACTCGATCTTATCTGTTTTTGCGTCACACCAATAAATCTTTTTATTTTCCAAGTCCAACGTAACCCCGTTTGGCCATCCCAAGTTCGTAGAAACAATATTTTCTCTTTCAGAACCATCCAAGTTAGATCGTTCAATTTTTGGTTTTTTATCATTCCAATCTGACCAAAACATCCACCCGATTTCAGGCGCAACAGCAATGGCTCTTGGTTCTATAAGGCCTTCGCTAATGATAACTTTACGATATTTACCGCTTAATCGAGCAACTTCAATACGATCTGTACCGGTATCGGTCCAATACAAGTTTCTAGCGATCCAATCGATTGCAATTCCATCAGGATGTTGTATCTCGGAAACAATTATATCAGACTGTTCCGTACCGTTTAATCTTGCTTTCTGAATTTTCTTTACTTCATCGTCAGTCCAATAAATAAATCCATCTACAGGATCGTAATCTACAGCTATATTATATTTTGTATTATTTAGAGGTAGTATTTTGTGTGTGTAATCTGCAGAATCTAAATAAATTATGCAAATATCAGTACGTCTTGCTAAAATTAAAAGTTCTTGCGGCCCTTTAGCGCATGTTGCATTATCCACAAGCTTTATTCCAATGGGACACGTACAAGAAAAACCTGGAGGATACGGTGCAAGTAAACAAAGATGAGAACACCCACCGTTGTTATTTTCACACGGATGAGATTCCATTGGTTGTCGTCTGGAATCCCAAACGTGAATATCCATCGGAACAAAATCTGAATGAATGAACTCTTTTTGATCTTGAGTTGTATTTCGATCATAAACATGAATAGACCTAAAGAAATAAATAAGTTACAGGATTTAAGATAAAACGTAAAACTTACCAAGTTTTCCAATCGGTCCAATAAAATTTATTTTGAAACTGGGTAAGCGCAAAAGGATATTCAAAGCCGTCTTTTAGTATAGTAGATCGATGATCACCGTTGTAATCCATGACATCAATAAATAATAATCTGCCATCGATCCAATAAATTAGTTCGGCTTCGTAATCAATTGTTAACCCGTTTGGCCAAAATATTTTTTCCGATACAATTATTTTGCGAGTTGCCGAGTCTCCATTCATTCCAGCTCGTTCTATTTTTGGAACTTCTCCCCAATCGGTCCAAAACATTAACCCTTTCATAGGAACTAAAGCGATGGCACGAGGTTGGTCAACATCAGCCCAGAAAAGAACTTTACGATGCTGACCTGACATAGTGGCAACTTCAATGCGATTAGTTTCGCTATCAGTCCAGTATAATTTATTTGTAAACCAATCGCATGCTAGGCCATCAGGTGATAGTAACCCACCACCACTAGTAACTATTTCGACCTGAAATTAATTTTCGATTAAAACGTTTATATAAGAAGTTTGGGTAGACGTACCTTGTTTTTCATTTCGACTCCATCAAATGTGGCGCAATGGATGTTTTCCAAGCCATGATCGGTCCAACAGACTTTCTTGTCGGCATAATTAAAATCCAGTGCAGCACCATCGGTTAAATTTCTTACGAGGATTTGTGGTTTGAGTTTCGTGTTGTTTGTGCGGACTATTCTTATATCCTTCATGGTGGAGTAGAGTAACATTGGGCCACCCGTTTGCCCAGCATTTCCTGTAACTGAAAGCTTTAAAAAGATCCATTTAATAAGACTTAAGTAACTTACCATTGGTTTCATGAAAGTGTGTACATAATATTATGAGGGTTGTAATGTAAATAAACGCATTTAAAGTGATATCCTTCATAACCCACATATACCCAGATATCATCTAGACTTCATGTTTTTACATCTCATTTCAACTAAAACCACAGACTAAAATAAACTGAACTTGTAAACAAACATAAATTCTTCTGTACTTTGGGGATCACACCACCTACATAATCGGCATCATAACAAAGCAAACAGTTACCAGAACAGGTTACTAACATGGGAGCATCTTTATGATACGAGGTGTCGTCCAAAAGTTCTTGGACTAACACGAGCAGACCTACCCGGAGCCTCTTAATTGCCCCTTCTCCTTCCAACTATGACTCCTTGGGACATAATAAAGTCCTAGGGGCTAAATTTAAGCTCCACGTAATTAAAAAAACATTTAGATGCTCTGGGACACTAAACAGGAAACCCTTCGCATTGTAGCCGGCAGCCATATGGACTGCAATTTCTAGAATTTCTTTTCCCCAAGTTCAGGATAAATGATTTCAATCTAATGGTGTACCTCCACGTTTTTAACCGACATGGGAGGTCCAGAGGTCTCTGTTTGTGTAAAAGTAAAACCAGATTAGAAATTAAAACTCCCTTAGAGTACTTAAAATTCTCGGTTAGGATGTATCCCTAATGAGCCCCAGGAAGGTATCCAGGATAATCGACATACAGAGATCTCAACCCATTACAGCTACCTTTGCTTCTGACGATTCCAAGACCTGCCTTTATGTGAATAAAAAGGAACGACAAAACCAATTATTGTTAATAAAATAATTTAATAATGTAGGAATTTATAAAATTACTCGATACCTATTAATACTTTCATATATGTAAATGCAGTAAGTATTCAAATTCCTTCATAATGTAAAACACATCAAAGCAGCGGATGGCCCCATTTTATTTCTCAGATATCATCAGGATGTTGAATCAAGGGTGCTGTATCTTCGTTTCCATAATCGGAATCAGTCGAACCTAAAACCAACTACCATACTAAAAACAAACTGGCTTCGTAAATTAATAAGAAAAAGTGTTGCTTACATTTAACTATTTATTTTATACAAAAGTGTACCTGAATACAAGTTTCACTGTATATTTAACACGAGGCGGATAAAAAATTTATAACGTCCACGAAGTTTTATTACATCAGCCAGCTTTATGATTTTTAGGGACGATCATAAATCAAACATCAAAAAAAAAATTGTTATCTCCACAGTCCCATTCATAAAACGGACCCCGAATACATTTAACGTTTCTACGAATATTTTGGACATATTAAGAACTGGCACAGTTGGCACATTAGTTTTTAGTTGGCGCTTAGAAATCGCAACCATCACCGTGTTAATATGCTATACAGGATGTCTCAAAATATCACGTACAAGCTAAAGATTTTATTATTGAAAATGGAAAACTTAGTATTCTATTTTTGTTGTTACGTTTCATAGCATAAAAAGAAACATGCAGTTTTATGTCTACTTCTTTCAACGTTATTAGTCAAAACACAGCCGTAACATATCATAAGGAAACTTATTATGCGAAAGTTTTGTATTTTCAATAATAAACTGTTAATACTTTTTGCAACATCGAATTGTGTGTTAAATCAGTTTTAAAATGTAAATAGTGAGCATTAATAAGTGAAAGTGATGTAAATCACAATTATTGGCTTTACACAACCAAAAGTAGTATACAAAGACAGTAGGTAACTTAAACTAACCGTTTCTCATGTGTAACCTTTCACACAATCCAAACGTACAAATAATAATTACGAGAGTGAATTTAAATTTTTTCATCAAGAAGAAATAAAAAGTTTTTAAATTTTTGTATATAAAATAATAAGTTAAAATGCGTAATAACAATAATGGAAGCGCAACAAGTGGATTAGTTCATTAATTAAACAATAAAAGAGGATCTTACAAGTAATAACTAGAAACAATCAACTATCGGAACACTGTAATGACTTAAAATACCGAGGAGCTTTGCATTTACAAAGCATGAAGCAACTAAATAGACATGCAACATGAAGTCAGTGCGATCTTGAGGTATTTTGGTATTTTACAGCCATCGCTCGTTATAAACAACAAGCAACGACAGAAATACGTGAGAGAATTATTGGTAATATTTACGGCTCCGTGTTTTAAAAGATCTATTAGCTGTACCATTCTTTTCTGTTGGCACAACGCTCGCTGTAGGGGGTGGGATTCGTTGTGGACCTCCTGGATAAGGTATCCTAAACAATTCTATGTGAAGATGATCGCAAATCTCGCTACAAATTTGTGCCGAATATCGTAACAAGTCAAATGTAACCCACACCTTAAAAAAAAAATGTAGAAAATTTTCAAGAATCCGCCGGTAACTTACCATACATAACCATAATACAATATTTTCCGGAATAAAAGTGTTAAAATACTGGTTAAAAAATAACATTGCCGGTCCAATTAACGACCAATCCATGTATTCCATTTCACTTTTAGTCATATGTGCTACCTGTAAAGGCACAAGATTAATAATAACAAAACGGGGTATTGTTGCAAGGTATAAATACCACAAGACGATTGGTAACTTTGGCAGCAACCATTCCAAAAGCTAAAATGTACAGGGCTGGATGCTGCTCGTACACGTGCTCAATTGATTTGCGATAAATTATAAACGCAGGAACCAATACCATCGAGAAAGGTATTATCGGGGATAGCACACTTGTGCCCTAGTAAAAAAAATCATTACTATGTTTCTTTAATCGGTTTCTCAAAAATATATCCTAAGATTAGTAACTTTATATCTGCCAATAGCATTTTGTTAAAAGATTACGTACAATCAATTTATAAATCATAAAAATATAAAGTCATAAGCTGTAGGAAATACAATGAGACACCGCATAATTGTATAATAATTGCATTTATTAAAGCAACAAACTTTTAAGTAGAAAACAGGCTTTAAAAAGATGAAATGATTTGCAATGGAACATTAACCATGAAGCGGAATTATTGACTTAAAAGTTATTACTCTATAACAGTGAGCAAATAAATAGCGAAAAATATTTAAGATGCAAATTCTTTTTATTTTGTACCTAGTACTATATTATATTGCATACGAAACAATTGCATATCGGTAATTCAGGTTAAAATAAAAAAAATTGCATCATACAAAGAATGCTCCGTGTTAAAATGTACTACATGCAAAAAACAAACTAAAAAATAATTCCAATACAAGCACTGGTAACTAAAACTGAAAAAAAGGGGTACAGAAAATAAAATAATCCAAGCAAAGCAAAGCGCCTACTAGCAACGTTAAGTAGTTAGTATTGCTCTACAGAAGACCTATTTGAAGTCCAACAAAAATTGCCAAATATTAAAAAAATATTTGGCAAAATTTGAAGGGCAAGGTTAGGCTACTACAACAGGTTGACCGTGGAGCAATCTTACAGCAACGGTGGATCCATTTTTGCCCACTCCGCCTGTGAAAATGACAGCTACATTAGCCTGAGCCAGAAGGAATGCCATTGCACAAGCCACCCCTATGGGTAACAGCTTCATCTCCATGTTCAAACCGGGGATCTTGGATCAAGAACATGACATAATTAAAACTACAAAGTCACTCAAAACCCACCAAAACAACTTAAAAAGAAATTACTGCCCGACTGAAAGAAACTCCACACCAAAGCCCCTGTTCTAAAAAAAAGGAAAAAAATGTCTTACAGCTACAGTAGAACCATTTTTTCCACACCCTCCGCATCGTATTACTTCTAAAAATTTTAGAAACTGTTGAAAGAAACCCGCGTAAAAAACTAGGCACATGATTTGGGCAAGATGTAAATTGAACGCAACCTATAAAAATATTAACAAGAATTAAATAAATAATAATAATATGTAGCAAGTGTGGGATCAACGTAATTGCTCCAGACAACCTGTATTAATATAACGATTAAATTATTTGCATCCTCTGAATTACAACATAAAAACAGAGAACTTGAAGTCGTACATCAGTCCTGTTTTTGTTTAAATAAAACCATTATGTCTTGACCTTTATTAAGAAATAAAAAATATAAGGAACGTAATAAGCCACACATGCATATCCCAAGTTTGTCCCAGTAAACCTGTTTCTACGAAATACCATAAAAAAAATTTAATCAAATATAGCGGTTAGCAAATGTTTTGTCATATCCATGCTGTAGGCAAATGGTGCGACTTACTGCAACTGTCGACCCGTTCTTGCCTACACCTCCTGTGAAGATCACCGCTAGCATGTTGTATAATGACCAAAGACCACACGCAAACGTTGAAATTGGTATCAAATACCACAAAACAAATATCTCACTAAAAAACTGTTACAACCTAAATATTAATTATTAATAATAAAAAACGTTTCCTACAATTAATAATAATTATATACTCATTAAAACTTTTATTTACTTTCTTTTATAATTTGTTCCTATAAGTTGACTAAAATACAGGGCGTCGTAAGTCAGCTAACTTAAGACATTCTATTTTTATAGGCCCCTCATTATAGAAAAATAAAGTCAAATGTACCTCCTAGTAGAGAGTTACAGCTGCCGACTTTAAAGGATTGCAAGCCAATAATGTCGAATCTTTTACGCTTCCAGACGAACTCTTATCATGTCCAAGCAATGTCTTATTTTTTTCCCCAAACAAACTGACTTACAAGACACCCTGTATGATTTTAAGATTGACTTCCACAGTCTATTAAAATATCTTTTTTGAATTATTTTAAAATTCAAGGCACCTTACCTTGGTTGACCAAATACTAGGTCCAAAAATTGCTGATATTAATTGTATCACAATAATAGAAAATTGTGCTTCTGTGACATCAACTTTTCCAAAACGTAACGTTCCAGACACATACGTTTGCCAATGGGCGCAATAAAATAATGTCATAGCACAAAAACACTAAAAAAATGAATTGTCAAATAAGAATAACCTCTAAGCCTAAGTAACATACTTGAAAGAACATCCATCCCGGATAGTAGCCCAGTTGGACGGCTATACAAGCGGATAACGCTACGAAAACTGTTGAAATTGAATCGCAGCCGTGATCAAATAATTCCCCAAGAGGTGTTGCTGTGTTTGTTCGCCTGGCTTGTTTGCCATCAATTGCATCTAAACTTTGGTATATAAATAATCCTAGGGCGCATAGAAAGCATGCCCATCGTGGTGCTTCTACTTTTGCATCCGGGGCATACCTACAACGGGATATTTTAGACTAATACGTGTTACTTTAGATCTAGGACTTACCATACTAATATAAGGGTTGTTACTATGTTAATTAGGAGCCCCAATATAGTAATGAGGTTAGGTGCTAGCCAGAGGGGAACTTTCCCCACTAACCATGTCCACCATGGTTGTAAGAGTATATCAAAAAAACTACTGCTACTACACGAATATTTATGTTCACTTAATCTTTTTAACTGGACATTCGAAAGAAGTTTTTGCTTGTACAATTTCATTTTTCGCACACTTCCTTCTTTTAACCTAACCGCACATTGAATAACACAAGAGATTCTTATTTAACTAGAAAGTCACCTACGTCGCGAATATTATATGCATAAAATATGAGAAACTGTTACGAATAATTTTGAACTTGCCTGGGAGGCTTTTGATGTGACAAAATTTATGAAAATGTAATTTTTATCGACAACAAAACGTCAACATTCTTGATGTGGAAATTACTCAAATCGCCAATCATCAAGTGGATACAAACCGCGATTGGGGGGAACCTACCTTGGGATGCACCGAGCAGCAATGTTTGGAATAACCAAACATGTACGATGTGTTGCCTACCTAGTTACATCCCAAGGTTCCCACCGATCGCAATTTGTATCCACCAATACGTACTTAAGAGTACTTTCAACACATATACACTCTCTATCTTTGTTTAGTATACCAAAAATAGTATACGCTTGTCTCTGTCGTTAGGGAAAAGTAGGTGAAACATATCATTTCACAACATTTAAAGCGGATTTTAAGGCGCAAAATCTTCCTATTTGTTCTAATTCAAGGCTAATAATGCTTAACAATAACTAAATTGATCTAGCACTATGAATAAATTATTTGATCGTTAAAAAAAAGATGCGCAAGCTGGTTGGTTGTGCTTCGGTGAAAGTCCAGCCAGTTCGTGCCAACTTTTCTTTACCATTTAATTAGCATTACTTGCAAATGCCTAGGATGAGATAACTAATTACCATTTCATGATGAGCAATAGGTAAAAATAAATTAACTTTCGCTGAAAGCAATTTATTTTAATATAGAGAGGAACAACTGATTTTACTTAAATAACTTTGAATAGAAATAAGTATGTCGCAACTAAAAGAAAATAAATAAATCTTAAATAAAAGTGTACAGTAATGAAAATACGCTATTGTTATTGAATTACTATTTACAAGATAGGAAAAGGGATGTAAAAAATAAAGCTTAAGGACTAAATTTGGGTTAAAGAATACAAAAAAATGCAACACAAATAACTAAAAACAAACACATGAATTTAAAGTTTAAAAAAAATCTTTCACTTCTCTTTAGAATAATTTAAAAGTGTCTGCATCAGAAGTCAAGTGTTGCAAATTATTCAGAATTACACAACTGGCTTATCTTCCTCTTACACAATCCCCTAATTACGCAGTCCCATTCATATGAGTACCCTGTAAACGCTTTCTAATTTCATCAACGAGTTTATCTTTTGGAATTTCAACTTCATTTCTGGTTGTGACCTCCCGAAGTTTAACAACCCCTTTTTGAATTTCCGATTCACCTACTATGACTGCCAGGGGAATCCCGTAGTCTTCACAGTGTTGCAGTTGCGCTAATAACTTTGGATTTTTCTTGTACGATTGTTCAACTTTAAATCCTTCATCCCAAAGTTCCTTACAAAGATTCATCCTGTGATCTATGAGGTTCTTCTGGGCCGAAGCAATAAATACCTGGATTTCAGTTGTCCTTACTTTATTCTGGGCTGCAGATAGTTTTGCTTCAATTACAGCAAAAATTCGTTCAATTCCAATTGATACACCGACACAAGGGACTTGCTTGTGTTTTGTATCGAACATGCCCACCAAGTTGTCATACCGACCTCCACCAGCTATCGAACCTACGGAACTGGCTCCATCTTCTCCTTGGGAATCACCTAAAAGTATTTGTGATTAATTTTAAAAATGAGGGACCGAAACCTATCAGTACCTAATAGAACAGCTTCGTAGATTACACCCGTGTAATAATCTAAACCTCGAGCAAGGCTTAAATCAAACACTACCTTTTCACTTACACCGTATAATTCGCAATAATGCAAAAGTAATTTCATTGCTTCAAGGCCTTCAACTGCAGAGCGAATTTTAGTTAAATTAGTATCGGCAAGTAATGCTTCAACTAGTTCTGTTTTTCCATTCATCCTAACATAGTGACCTATTTTATCTGCTGCTTCTTCCGATAAACCTTTTTCGTCTACCATTTCTTTTCTTACTTCCTCCCAAGGCGACTATAGAAAAATGTAAATAATATTTTAAATAAAATTATTAAATAATTTACTTTGTCCAGTTTATCAACAGCAGAACAAATGGACCTGAATTTATCTTGAGGGACTCCACAAGCCTCAAACATCCCATCTAAGAGTAGTCTATGGTTTAATTTTATAAGGAATGGGTCTAAATCGAGAGATTCAAGAATTTCCTGGACAACTCGGACACATTCTGCATCCGGTATCATGAGGTCGTAGTTGCCGGCGATGTCGAAATCCTTCAATAAATATTTTACAATAAAAGTTATTTTGTAATTTTATCTACTTACGCATTGATAAAATTCCCTGTATCGACCTCTTGCAATTGAAGGATTATCTCGACGGTATACTTTAGCAATTTGGTATCTCTTAATGTGTGTAATCTTATTCATTGCTAAATATCTAGCAAAAGGTACAGTTAAATCGTATCTTAAAGATAGAATTTCACCACCTTGATCTTTTAAATCATAAATTAATTTCGAGTCCTCTCCATATTTACCCGTTAATACATCCTGTAAAAAATATGTTACAAAAATGATGCTGCAATACAGTTGCTAGCTGTAAATTGCATAAAGTGATAAAAATGTTTTATAAAAACGTTATCACTTTTTCTTTACAATAAACATTAGCTTATAGTAAAACAATTGATAAAAAAACTACGTTTCATAATAATTAAAGGAACTTTATTTAAAGCATTGACCCACCCACTTTTACTTTCAAGTATAGGCAGGTGGAATTCAAAACGTTTTAGGCATTTTGATTGATTTCTAAGGAAGTGAACAACCAGTAGCTTGCTCAGAATTATAACTACATACCTTTAATTCAAATATAGGAGTGTCGATTGTTTCAGCACCGTGGCGTTTAAATACTGCTATGATTTTCTGAAATACGGATTCCCGTATTGCCATCTGTTGTGGTGCAAAATCCCTCGTGCCTTTGGGAGTTTTGAGAATAAACTTTTGCTGCTCATTTGAAGCATCTCCATTCTCAAGAGTTAGTTGAGATTTAAGTTCGAGAAGCTTTGCCACCTCACTTTGGATCTAAAAAAATATTATATATTTATTTTTTGACTCGGTTATTATTAAATAGAAATTTCGTGAAATAGTCACTGACCTGTGGTTTAGTAGAAAACATAGAGGCAGCCCGTAACAAGTTGAAAGTGTCCACAGGCCGTGACAACCGAGCAATAGTGCAGAAACGGACAAGCATCATGAAATGATGAAAAATCCTTGTCAGCACTTAAAATACCGAAAATTAAATAAAAATTTATTTTACCTGGAGGTCCAGGAATGTATTTTGTAAATGTATCAAAGAATCATTAGTAGGAGAGGCAAAATTCATTTGTTCAGAATCAGGGTAACTTTTGATGTGTTCGTACCAGCGAAGGATGTGCTCATATTTATTTAAATTATAAATCGGTTTAGCAGAGAATAGTTGAAATAATTCCTGATCAGTTTTCGTGGGCCAATATTCGAGAACATAACTTTTAGTAGCAAGGAAGCCGTTTAAGGTCACCAAATGCATTTCACTTAAATTATTGGTGAATGAGTAGCGGTTGGAATTCTAAAGTATTAACAACATTGAAAAATACAAGGCGAACCACTTTCCTTACTACACTTTAACAACGTAATAATAGGAAATAGGAATTATTCGCGTAATTAGAAAGTACAAGGCAAAAAATGTATAACCTCATTTTTTAAACCTTTAATCAATTTGAAAGGTTTAAACAATCAAAGAGAGTCATATTATTATTGCATTTAATTACGTAATAAACTCAATATTTCGATAAATAATAGAATCATCTTAAGAGAAGTACTTATGATGCAATTTTAAGGAAATTCAAAATTGCTCACCTTTTCCTTGCTTTCTTTGGCACTTTTCAATTTTCTAACCAAGTCACCTTGTTCTTTGATTAACAGCTCTAATTTTTCCTTGTTAGACATATTAATGTAACTTTTTGAATTTAAATATACAACTACACGTTTTATTTAACTTGCCATGTGCAAAAATTGGCCCCTATGTGGCAACTGACAGCAAGACGTCAAGGTGTTTACTGACGTCACGTCAAAAAAATCATGTGGTGGGGAAAATTGAAAGTTCCTAAAATTTGGGGGAAAGGCGGTAAATTTCAAATTTGAATCTTGTAGGAATGATCAGTCCAAATTTCCTCTCCCTTTCTCAGGGAGGCGGTAAAATTGACTCAATTTCTATTAGAGCAACAGATATATTATTCACCGATTAAAAATTAACGGATTGTGGCCAAAAATAAATTCGGACCCTTTTTATAATAAAGTTGCGCCATTCGATGAGTGGTATCCGCAACACTCATACAAATCTCACAAAACCTCAGGAGAATAAATTCAGTTAAAATAAAATAAACCTTTCAATAACGCGACATTAATAAGAATGAAATGAATTACCCAAAACTTTTTCTTGCTTCTCTCTTTTGCTCCAAAGTTACCTGCGCTGTTCTCTTTCTCCTGTTATACAACCCATTTTTGTGTCTCTCCTTTTCTTCTCCGTAGGGATGCCAATATGTAGGAGCTCAGGCTGATCATTCTCTTAATGGAAACTTAGGTTTTCTAAAAACAAAGAATCAAAGTATTTAGATAATAAACAGGAAAAGTAGAAATAAAAATATATTTTACTTAATTTTCTAGTGTTTATTACGTTTATTACAGAAATATTACACATAACATACTTAAATATCAAATATAAGAAAATTCATACCAAAAAATACTTGAAAAAAAATCAATCATACATGTTATACTCTTTAAGTACATTTTTAAGATAAACGTCTAAACATTTAGAGAAACGGCAGTGTTGAGTACGATTTCAAAGCCCACATACTACATAAGTATGTCAAAGATTATCAATTTAACTTGGACATTTGAGCATAAATTTGTAAACTACGCTTTTAATATTTATCTAGCATCTCGATCTATTAAATAATGGAAATCATTTTTTATAACTACTCTTAAATAATAAATAAATTGTGTAAACTATATACATATATAATAATGACTATATTAATCCATCAGATCTCTAAATCTGCAACATGACATATTTGTTATTATTACATTTTATTTTTTTCTTTTTGTTATAGAAACTTTAACACATCCACAAGACATATAATGCACAGAAAAAATTACTTAAGTATGTCCTTATACGTTAAATTTTATGTTTGGTAATGGAATCACATTTTAATTGATTAAATGCATTGTGCGGAGAGTTTTCAAAAGTTTAACGTTTTGCCAACTTTGTTAATTTCGATTTTTACCATTAATTGCAGACAAACAATATCACAAAATTTACAGAATGGGTTTAAAGACGAAAAATCAGACACTAACATAGTAGAAAAAGTGTCAACTTTTTCAAAATATCTAAGTATGGCACAAAGCATTACATCTTAATTATTAAGTAACAAAAAATCTTACTTCGTAGACAATAGTTTTCGAAACTCCTACTATAGATTAAAAAATTTGGGTCATCATCAGTTTTTGTAAAAGTACCAAAATGTTAGTTTAGAGACAAAGTTGTGTTATAAATAATGGGTTTTGTTACTTAATGGTCCACATATATTACACCCAGTACGTTTGAACATCATCTAGTGACTATTTTAAATGATGTACTTACTGTATAAAAGTAGAAATGTGAAATTGTCATTATAGTAGTAGGGTAATGTGTACTGAAAATAAAAGCTAGTTTTTAGATTGAGTTTAAAAAAAGCATCGTGCGAAAAGTGATGATACAAAATGACGGTTACCCCGTTTGTTTTTCTTCTTGAAACACAAACAATGGGAACCAATGTGTTCTAAAAACAAAGAGTTTTACATCGTCCAATATTCTGACTCACTGAACACACAGATTTTTGAAAACGATACAAATTTTGTAGTATAGATTTTTTTACCTAATACAAAATTTCAGCAGATTCTGATTCTCTTTAATGAGTTTTTTCATGATGGTTTTGTTCTATAAACTATTTCACATTTATTAAACATTGTAGGTATATGAGTAACGATGATTATGATTTTTATATATCTACTATACGACCCGACATTTGTAACTACACTTTTTTTAATATTTGAACATTTATGGATGGGTAACCTTATTGTAATGTAATATATTATATAAAAACAATTTCTCTTTAAATTAAACTACTTCTACTTTGGTTGTGTGCGCGTAATGGTCACCTTTTAACAGTTTTTTTAACACAAAATAAATTAATAAATAAAAATAGCATTTCGATATGTGAAATATTTACAAATTTAAAATACAGGGTGTTAATGAATTGTAGGGACAAGCTTGTAGGGCTTGCAAAACACAACAAAGCAAACAACTTTTGTTAATAAATGTGTGGTCAAAAGTGTTTTCTTTAGAAAATGGAGCCTTTTAAAGATTCTTTAAGAAGTACCTGAAACTAGGCAACCCAAATTGCACTTGCATGCATGCATTCAAATAACGTAGACGTGCTTCGAGTGTAGAAGCTGTGGGGCACATTTTGAACATTTACTATAATTTTGTTCATTTTTGTAAATTTTTCAAATGGTTGATTTTTGATTTTGCTGTTTTTTGAGTTGCCTATATTTAGGCGCTTCCTAAAGAATCTTTGAGAAGTTCCATCCCTGAAAGGAAACACTTTTGACCATACATTTGTTAACAAAAATGTTTGTTTTCATATATACTTTAAGCCCTAGAAGTTTGTCCCTGCAATTCATTAACACCCTGTATATAAGAACAATATTGTGTAACATATAAATAAGACAAAAATCGCAGGATCTATTAAAACTCGCTTTCCAATGGGTAGGTAAATAAAAAAGTTGGATAAACCGTAGGTACACGTTTTAATCATTTGTATTGCTTTTTAAAAATCTTTCCTATTTCGGTCCTAACAGAAAAACCCGAAAATTGAAAAACACCTGAAATAAGTTAAAACTTTTAAGTTTCAGCCATCTTAAGTAACGAAATTGGGATTAAATACCTAACTCTATTTCTTTCTTTTTGAAAAAAATTTGTATCCTGCTTTTCATTACGGAGCATACCTACCTAATAAGATTTTGTATACAGAATTTTGCACTATGAGCAATAATATCAGACTTATGTGTTTAATTTTAAAATTCTACATAAAATGGACATAAGGTGAGCGAGTGATGCGATTAAAACGATTAGAGCAAGAAAATATAATCACAAAAATTAGTCTTACGCGTAAAATTTATTCCAGTCGCGCTTTGTAACTTGTTTTCCAAATTTCGGCTAGTGTAACGGCGGAATGAAATCGGTGGAAAATGCACAACGGCAAAGTTACACGTTGAACAATGGCCCATGCTAAAAACCCATAAAACTCTAGTTGTACAGGATTTGCTTCGACTTTCTGCGTTTCAAACGTGTATATGATCCACATTGTAACATTACAAATAAGTAAGAATGTCACCACTTGCCGGCCTGGTTTAGACCGGTCGTGCTCTGGTAAATGTACCCGACGACGAGACACATCGGCAATAAATAATAATTGCAACACCACCTAAAGAAAATTATTATATTGAACACAATCAAAAAAATAAAGATTAAAATATTTACTTGTGCAATGGAGAGGATCCCCGTGATCATAACTAACAAATTTGGTTCTTTGGTAAATGCATTAAGTGATCCTGCGATCACACTGAACACTGCGTATATAAACAGTCCAAATGCTGATACCCGTAGTAAAATATCATTGAGGTCACTTTGATCTTCCACTTTAAACTTAAGTGTCTGCACCCTAGAATTAAGGGCCGAAGGTATGAGGCTTGTTCTGTTGATGAAAGCATGTGATGATCACACCAAAAGAATAAAAGAAGCATGAAATGAAAATGAGTTTAGCCATAGAGAGTAGTACATGTGCAGCATGAAAGAGCCAAATTGCAAAATGAATTATTACTAAAAATACGTACCTCACGAAGCCAATTATAATAGCAAAGATGCTGAGCACCATTAATACACAATGCGACACGTCTGCTAAGTAAATAGCCAATCGGCCCAATTCCTGATGATGGATTAACACGAAGAAGAGTATCAGACAAATTAACGACCCAACCAACATCAGTAAACCAAGGAACAATCCTTTTGAAGCTCCTACACAGTCAACACGACCATGTTGTGCATGTGCCATAGCCACGGCTCTACGAGATAACATTACTTCAAGTCGATGTTCCAAATCTTCTTCTGTTATGTATCTGATAAAACAAAATCAGAAATGTATTGAAATTAAATTTTATTCCAATTTACCTTGGATTTCGACCGATGTGCTTCCACATGACGTAAATAACAGCAGCACCAATCAACGAGTACTCAATAATAAACGGAAATAGGTAAGGAGCAGAATCTTGAACGATTGTGCCCATTATATTAACTCTTCCACAGTTCAAAGGATCGGTATTATTATCAGTATTGTTCGTTCCATTGTATAATGATACGAGAGCTTGTGGAAAGATTCCGTCTAGGAAATTTGATCCATTTATAACATTTGAGGATTCCTCAGCCACTGAAACGATTTAGTTTACAAATACAAGCTTGATAACTTAATTTTGGTTAGTTTTTTAGTCCCACATACCATTAGCAATGTTATCAACAAAATGGGGGCCTCTGTATTCAAAGAAATTTCTGTAAGGAGCTGTGGTCGTGGAGAGAGTCGTTGTTGCTACTCTCCATGCCCTGGTAGTGGTAGTAGGAGTAGCGACTGTTGTTAAAGCAACAGGAGTAGTTTTATTTAATTTCCATAGAAGAGTTGGAATTGTTTTAGTAGTTGTAAAGAAGCCTTAGCACATTAAACAGTGTTAGTATTTTAAGACCGTTAGTATAAGCGCAAGTGCAATTTTAAAGCAAGCAAATAAAGACTAAACTCACGCTTAAAAGTAGTTGCAGTAGTGGGCAAGCTGGTTGTAGCATCACGCAGTGTAGTACCAAGAGTACGAGACGTGGTAGTTGCAATACGTTTTACAGTGGAGCTCACTGAAGCAGTGGTTAGTGCAGCAATTGTCGTAGGAATTACATCAGGTACAGCAATGTGTGTACCTAACACAGCATTTGCATTGCGTAAGGTATGTAAGCGAATACTATCTGCAATTCGGTGTGTTTGCAATTATTTACAGCGTAATACACAACACATAAATCGGTAGTATAGTTACATAAGAAATTTTACCCAAAATTGTGCATTTACCTGCTAATATTCCTTCATCACTGGTATCGTTGTTCCTTTTATGATAATGTGTGATCTCTTTCAGATATTCTAGAACAACCGTTCGTATCCATACACAAATGTTTGTTGCAACTACGTGCATTAGTCCAAACCGTGCAATTACTTTGAATCGATGGATATTCAGCTAAAACATGGCTCTTATAAGAAGAGTATAGTTTTTTTAAACTTTTACTTACACGAGAATTCATAAAGATAAAGTACATCTGCATGAATGTAAAAATCATCTGGAGAACAGGGTTAACTCCACGAAGAATCATGTAACAAGCTGATGTAAAGGGAATTTCAAAAAATGCTCCAAATTCTAATCCATTGTATATCATCGTTCCTAGCCCAAATGCTAAACAAAAGAGTTGTTCAATTAAGAGAGTTACATGGTTCCGATACCATAACAGATAAGTTTTTTAAACAAAACTTACCAATAGCACCGATTCTTAAAAAGAAGCTACCATGACTATGATCATTCTGAGTAGTTTTCCTTTTCCGTACCGATTTGGTGACAATGGGTCCAGCCTCAATGTCTGCAGAAGGTGGGGGCGGCGGCGGTGGTTGTTGAGGTTGTGATGGTGGTTGTGCTTGTTCCTGCTGGATAACAGGAGGGTCAGAAGATTGTTGCGCGCCAATCTCCGCGACGGGCACCGGCACCCCGGCGAGCCCCGCGTCAACCACCCCCTCGGAGTTGCGACGATACGTGCTCTACCCCCGCAAAACCAAATAACCAAATAAGAAAGAAGCAAATTATAGAATAAATTAAGTGTGAAAAGGTGCGCTATGTTTGTGCGTGTATTTGGTGATTATAAGGAATAGATAGTTTTTGAAAACACAGGATGATACCTACTCGTTTTTTTTTCGAATAAATTAATAGTTCATCTAAAATAAACTTGGCCAATTTGGTAATTCCATAGAACAACAGCCAACTTGACCAAGTTTATTTTTAATTGATTTTTGGATAGAAACCAGTACCTAATTTTCATTAAAATCTAAAGACCCACACCCACCACCCAAACTTCTGTAAGGAATAAAACTTATTTTTTTTTAGATTGTTATAAGGACATAAGACAAGGAACAAATGGGTAGGTACTTTAGGTATAAGTAGGCAAGAGTGTAATATGTAATAAAACAAAAATATTGATAAATTTTAGATCTTAAAAACATACTTCGTTACTAAACTAAACTATGCATGATTTTTTCTATATTTTCTAATAAGGGTGTTAATGAATTGCAGGTACAAACTTTTAGGGCTTAAAGTATATATGAAAACAAACTTTTTTTGTTAATAAATGTATGGTCAAAAGGATTTCCTTTCAGAAATGGAGGATTTTTTAAGAAGCGCCTATATGTAGGCAACTCAAAATACATCAAAGCAAGAATGCATCTATGCAACTGCAATTTGGTATTTCTTAAAGATAATTTAAAAGGCTCTATTTTCCAAAGAAAACACTTTTGACCACACATTTATTAACAAAAGTTGTTTCCTTTGTTGTGTTTTGCAACCCCTATAAGTTTATCCCTGCAATTCATTAACACCCTGTAGGTACATGTTGTTAGTCGAATATTTAGTTTTTTATAAATTAATCTGCATTTTCCTCTTGCATTCTCTTGATTATTCTTATTATTAGGGCGTTCTCTCGGATTATTAATAAGAAGTAGGTACAAGGGTAGGTAGATACTGTAAATTTTTCTCGTTCAAGATTAAAGCTTCCTTATTTATCCAGTAAATATATTTTTATGGGCATTATAAGTCAATTTTTACGTTTTAATATTTTTTGTGATTAATAAAAATTGCTTTATACAAGTGTAAGTGCCAATAAAGTGCAAAAAAAGCGATGTTTAATTAATTTTTTTGTCTAAGCAATTGATGCATTTTTAAACGCACTATATTTTGGAAGAGGTGATAATGAACTATTTTTTGCTAATAAACTCAACAAATCGATATAAAATAAAATAAAAATCGAAAAAAAGCATCCTGTGTTTCCAAAATAGTTCAAAAAAGAACTATAAATATTAAATGTTGATGTATTCAAGAGTAAGGATTTAACAGCAAAGATGTCAGGTACAATAAGTTATTAGAAATTATTAATTTTTCTCTAAATTCTTTCCCAAGCTTTGCAATTTTCTTCTACTTTGAAAGTTTTTTAAACGTATCATTGTAGGAAAATATTCAAACTTGACAAGAATAGTCTTAAAATTAATAATCGTAGTGAGAAGGAAAGGTAAAGTAGCAACCAACCTTCGCTCACCTGGGGGATGGGAGAAGTCGATCTCTGTTGCACCACATCCCGCATCTTACGGGGAAACACCTCCCTCTATACACGCACAACAAGCTCAACAACACAAAATAACTTAAACTAAATTAATATAACGTTAAATAAAGTTAATTAACACAAAAAAAATGTTAAATAAAAAAAAACTAAGCCTCTAAACTTAAACCACCCCTTCAGTAAGTAATACATGTTTTAATAAATTTGAGGACCTAATAAAAAAGCGTATAATATAAATTATTTTTCGGTTGCCTCAATGCTTTAATAAAATAGTGCGTAAATGCGGTGTTAAAAATTGTTTTATTAAATGCCAAAAATATAGCCATAAAGCAAAAAATCACAAGCTTACCTTTTCCTGTTTCTTATCCTTCTTTTTATCCTTATCTTTATCCTTTTCCTTTTTCTTGTCTTCCTTTTCTTTTTTCTTCTTTTCCTTTTCTTCCTTTTTCTTCTGTTTTTCTTCTTTCTTCTTCTCCTTTTCCTTTTCTTTAACTTTTTCCTTGGGTGGCTTTTTAACTTTTTCTTTTTTGTCGCCCGAACAACACGTACTTTCTTGCAAGAGGAAGCAGAAGACGTATAGGAGGAACAGTATGCTCATTCCGTACAAGTACGTGAAAAAACCCTCGTAATAATACAGTGGAATGCTGTGAGTAACTACATCTGATATTACGTACGCTATGCAAACTACTATCAAAAGCTTCGCGTATACGAAGCTCATTATAATGAACAGAGACGTCCTGAAAACAAAAAAAATCACTTACTGAAAGATAACAATTCAGAAAAATTACATTTTATTAATATTTTCTTCTGAAACCTTCTGGATACGTGTTCACTAATACATGTCTAACTACATAAAACTTCTAACCGGTAGTATAGTGAGTGGATTCTATAAATATAATTTAAATTTAGGGTATAGGTCACAGCAAATTGCGAAAATTATATATTCAGTCTTTATAGACACTCCTACTAACAGTAAACAAAAGTTGTTAATGAAGACAGTTGTCCCAATTCCGTTAAAAAATTACTAGAAAACTCAAACAAAATTTTTAATATCGTTACTAATTTAAAGAAAAACATCTAGAAACATCCACACAAAGGAATAGGGTCAATATTGCTAAAATTAAATTGTCAAATAGAATAGAATTGCGTAAGAAATTTCTTAATTTATGCTGAAAAACTTTATGCGATTGAAAACTTGCTTGAACGAAATTGTAAAATATTTTCAGACAGATAGAGCTGGAGCCTGAAATACGGGGGGTAGGTAGTCTATGGAAATGGAAACAAATATACAATACAAGAGTACATCTAGTATTTACTCATGTTTATAAAAATTATTTTTATATCAAACAGTTAGTAAAAATAAGATACAAACACGATGGAGCACCATAACAAGAATTGGGCTATTGCTCCTATAATAATTAAAATAACACAGGGGGTATAAATGCAATAAAATAAAATATAAAATTATTTCCCTTGCTAAAGTAAATAGGAGACGTTTTTGAAAATCATATACCGAAAAACAAAATAACCATTCTTTTTTTCTTTTCTTTACTATTTATGATATGGTTGTCGCGTCCCGCCCACGCTGTTGGTACTACCAAAATCTGTCTGCGGCCAAAAATCCAGTAAGTAGGTACCTACTGCCAACACCCACTCAATCCAGATCCTCTTTATTGTCCTTTTTAATAAATCGGATATAAATGAATTAATATCCAAAGTTGAAAAACAAATATTCAATCAGGAATATTAATAATGCTCCCGGATATGTGGGTTTTTGATTATGAAAGCGATGAAACAGTTTATGGGAACAAAGAGCGTCGTATTCAAAGGTCGACAATGTACCTTTTGTCAGGCTTGGGCTGCACCTTTTTCAGCTCCATCTCTTTATTAGTGGCATTGTTTTTCTCTGCGATGGCATCGTTTCCGCCGCCGTGGGCCCGCGAAACCGGAAGCGTCGCCATGTTGTCGACAGACTCCACCTCGACGGTCGCGACCTTGACTTCGCCGCCACCCACCATTTTGTTTAAAATTTATTCCACAATATTTATATTTATACAATAATTCGTTGTACTGATCACATACGCGCGCATCTCGATGTCTTAGGCCGGAAAATTTCTACGATTCCCTGACGTTTCCGCACAAAAAAAAATCACATTGTGGTTTTTTCCAGTTTACGTATAATTGTTTATTAAAAACAGGGGCATCATTTTGTGTCCTTTCAGAACGAACGCGTTTCCGGAAACTGCACGCACAAGAAGCGCCGCCCGAGCTTTTAAAATCTATTTACCGAAAGCTTGCCGCTTATTCAGGAAGGTACTATGGAGAAAAGCTCGCAGGAGAGTTGCAGGAGAGAAGGGATGCTGCAGGATCGTCACGTGAAAAGCGCGAAAGCTGGGATTGGCCCGTTGAGAGCTGGGCCCGGGATTCGACCCAGTGACCTCGGATGACCTCCTCTAAACACAGATGACTTATTGTTTAAGCTTTATTTAACAATTAACAATTTGACCACCCCGACCAACCCTTAACTTCAATCATAACCGCCTCCGCAAAATATTTATAAAGTTTTATTTTTTTTTTGTTGTTTTCCCTCGAAACGTTTCTTATCGCGTCATTTTTCTATTCCATTGAATCTGATGACGAAGGTATCGCGATCGCGTAATTAAATTTCATAAATAGCCCTCATTTGTAGCAATTTACTATTGGGGATGCTGGGTACAGTAGCGTATTGATCTTGCGAACGCCACCCCCCACTTCCACTGAGGGCGTTAGCTACCAGAAAAGCTTTATGTTGAAATTTGGGGACAACACACTCGCGACCCTCATTTTGAAAGTGTGAACCACCTCTATAAAGCCTTTAATAACCCTTCGAAAACAACCAAAATCGGGGTGAATACTTTCTCAAACGTTGGAGACAAAAGGAGCATTCTGGAGAACCCTTCTGAAATCATTTCCAGTTGAATTTATTACTTTTCCTTGCAGGTATGAATTATCGTCTTATTGTACCTAAGTGGAAATCAAAATGGCTAGGAAAAGGATGAAGATGTCATGGGCGATGATAAACCAAGTTATAGCACCCGACATTAATACTTGCGCTAAATATATACCTAATATTTTTATTTCTTAAATTAATATTTAGAAAATATTTCCCTGGACTTTCTTTCTTGAATACGAAGCTTATTAGATTTTTAAACGAAGAGCTAAAGATAAAGGGCAAGGTCTGAACTCTTAACGGGGTTAAACGAGAGGTCGTGATAAGAATCAGGGAGGCATTTGATGACACCGTTGAGTCGTTATGCCAGACGATGGACGTTTATCCGATATATCCTAGCTCCCATGTCAGATATCTCCTTAATCTAGTCTTATGAATATCTCAAGACATTATTCAATATAAAGACACTAGGGAATAGGTTCGTTTAGAACTTAAACGGTGTGAGAAATTACTGTGGGAATATTATTGTTTCCAACATCATTTTCATGGGTTAGAGCGTCCCAAAAGGATTTTACAACAGATTAAAGGTTAAAATCCTCTTTATTGTTGAAAGTTCAAACACATTCCCTATTAGGAATCACCAACCAACCAATTGTTTTTTGCACTTACTTAAGAATATTAGTAATAATGCATGAAGTAATAAAAGTAATCAAAAACGCAACAGAAAATACGAGGTTTGTCTAAAAAGTAACGAGAACGAGACTGATTTTTTCATTTCCACAGTTGCGACTTGGTATAACAGTTCACAAAATCCCAGAATCTCCTGACGAAAGAACTAAAAAAATTCAAGACTTCAAAGACTGTTTTCAGGAGTGGGAACAAATTTCCGTTTGTGTGTGGCTTCCCAAAGAGAAGCAACATTAAATCAAGTTGTAATTACATTACTTCTTAGATATATCTCGTATTTCTGTTTTTCTTTAAACTTAAAAACGTTTGTAATGTTAAAAATGGTCTTGGAAACCATTTAAGACTTAGAAGTACAAGAACGTGATAAGTTCGACGTCATGTTCTGTGTGACTGATAAATGTTTGTAGATAAGAAAACGAAAATGATTAATATTTCTGTTACCACTTTGTCAGCGTAAAAGGACACGGACTTAAATTTAATGCTCTAAAGCAACATGTGTTTCTATGGTGGGAACAATGCCAGAGGGTACCTGCAAGTTCTTTTTCTTTTACTATAATTCCGTATAGTATTGTCATTAAGCATCATATTTTGCTTTACATAATTCTCGCGACGTTTAAACAAATTGAGACGAAACTCCCTAGTTATAAGTATTCTTCATCTCCAACCCAAAGGGAGGCTTTATCAACACCCACCTCGCCGAAAGCTTGAGATGGGAGACAGTCCTGTAGAGATATTATTGAGCTACCAAAATCGGAAACAGAGTTTCAATTTTGAGTTTGCATGTTAGTGGGTGACCCCGGATTAATTAAGAAAACTGTCTTAAATGCAGAACTGTCCGTAAGAACCAGGCAAGAAAGATACGCGATTGATACAACGTTTGGTAAGGTTTTTAGTGTTACCTGGATATTCTCTTCAGCACGGAATTCTTTTAACACATTAAATAATATGCTCTTATAATACCATAATTGAATCAACCATTGGATTTTGTTTATTATATAAAAGTATATTTTTCAATGTAATATTACGAGTTCGTCAAAATAGGGTCAGGTCGTTCTATAAATGAACAGAACGAACCCTTTGACTTTAAAACATGTATAAAAGTAGGTAGTATAAGAAAGTACATATTATATCAGATATTGCGTAATTTAAAGTAATTTTTTCAAAAGAGTACTTACTTAGCATTTTTCGGAAAAAACGATCTTTCCACATAATGGAAATCATCTTCAGGATCTCGAGGCATTAGTGGTGTTCTATCTGTACGCGTATGTGTGGGTGAAGTATGAGATCCGTAACCATCGGCGTTTAACTGAAATGAAAAACTGTGTTTTATCAACAAATTCAATTCACACAATTGCTGCTTATCGCCATTGAATTATTAAAAAAACTTTCCGCAAACTCGAATCACGTCCTCGCCTGCGTCCTCTCGATTTCAACATTGCATTTTACCAAGAACTAAATTTATTGCACCTAAATGGATACGTTTTTTATTGTTCCACGCTAACTTTTATAGCTGCACAGCCGATTAAACACAGACAACAAATACTGTTGGAGGTATTGAACATATTAGAACCAAGGTCTATAAGTGCTTGCTGTCCTATCTTTTAACAGAAATTTAGCACTGGTCGAAAAATTCGGGGATAATTAAAAGGAAAAGGGGAAGGTAAGCGAAATAAAGATGATGGGAAGAAGAATAGCAAATGGGGGGAAGAAATAAATAGAAAATGGGAGAAGGTGATTGATATAAAGAGTACGAATGCAGATCAGAAAACGAAGGGAAGCGAAAAGGGATAAAGAAAAAGTAAGAGGACGAAATTTATGAGAAGAAAGTACTACGAAAAGATTAAAAATTATATTTCTGACAATAAATTAATGAAAAATATTGATTGATGGGTTATAACCGGTCCTGGAGATACCCGGTATATTGTTATGCTTATGCATGAGAAACGCGTAAGAACAGAAAAGGGGAGAATCCAAGGGGTGGAATCGCGAACTTTTTTCTCTTAGTACAAACGTAACTTCAACTGGGCCAAATGAGCGAGAAACTGAAATGAATAAAAAATATCCGCTAAGATGAGGAAAGCCCTGCAAGGGGTAGCGGAAACTCTCCATTCCAGAGCTTCGAGTTTCTGGGGAAACACCTGGAACCAAGTAAGTTTGGAATTTTTATACTACCAAAGAAGAAAGCGTGCTTAAGACTCATTACGTATTTAAAAAAAATACCCAACGTAGGCCCACGAACTTTAAATTTAATCTTAGGATTATTCGTACCGATACCAAAATCGACATGAAAAAATCAAGATTTGATGTTGAAATATTAAATACATACCTTAACTACGGTGCCGACGGGTTGTTGGTCCATTATAAGGGGTGGAGGTTGTGGGATACTTTTCGAGAGCGGCTCCATAGGTATTTGCTCCCCGAGGAGCCTTTCTTTCATCTCATGTATGTAAGGACACCGCTGCATGCTGGATACTCTATACTGAAATTTGTTAAACATTTTTTTTTAGTAGGTAGTATACTTTAGTTTTTCAATAAAGAGGGGTTAATTAATCCTTCTTTAATAAAATCAGTAATTTGGACACTTGTGAAAAATTGAAGGTCTCGACCTTTCGTATTTGAAGAAATTAAATTATTTTAACCCTTAATTTAGTTTGGTTTCATCATGAATTGAGGCTTTATTATTTTTTAATATTAATTTATAAACACTAATAATATCTTAAGGACATTTCGGATATTTATATTTTATTTCCTATTCACAAGGAATTTTTATTAAAATTAGGTTACCATCTGCTAAATTTTTTGCTATACAGCACGTGTTATACGTTTACACCCTTCAAATAAACAAATACGCGTTTACTTTTACAGAACGTAAAAACAAACATAGAAAATTAGCTATTTTCGGGTTTAATATAGACGAAAGGTGCTAAGACATTATGAAAACAATCAAAATGTTTCCCTAATGTTAAAAAATAAATTTTTAATCAAATTAAATCGAATTTGAATTAACACATTTTTTTTAGCGTATAGGAAAAATATATCAGGTGGTAAAAACAGGCCAGAGTTCCATGTACTCGTTATTTGCACTTAATTTAATTTAAATACGTACTCGAGTGCAAAAATGAGGCGATTAATGGGCTTTGATGAGTTGAATTGCTTGCATGAGTGCTTATACAATATTTTGCGGGATGGACAGGGTAAAATAATAAGAAATGGTGGATTAAATAATTCAAGGCAGAATATTATTTTGTAGGAGTGTTAAAAGTCGCATTCATTAACAAATTTGCAAGAACCAGTTTTAATTCTGTGTGGGAATTCAGAATTCTATTATTAATTTTAAATTCATGGCCAAAGATTACTATTTATGTAGGCTACTGTTACGTGCACTTCCGCGAACCAAGTTTGGTTTTATTTTGAGTAAATGTGTGTTTCTATTTGCTTTTACATTTGCTCTTTATATTCTTAGATGTGCAGGCATGCATGAGTAGTAAGTACACTGGAAATTTATAGCATCGTTCAAAACTAACTGTAAAAATCAGGTAAATTTAAACCGTACGGTTTTAGTAACACTTAAATATTCTATATTAATTTAATCTTGAACTATTTCTGCTATACTATGACTTAAGACCCCAATCCCATCAGGGACGAAGTCCTCCCCAAACCTGGACTCTTCAATCCTGAACTCCCACCCTCTTTTTTTGAAGTATTTGTCATCTCCGTGATTTTGGCATATTTTGTATGGAGAAGGTTTTCTAATTCTAACACTGCACCCCTCACCACCCTTACGACGTTTTCCTATTCCTTCAAATATTTAAAAGACATCAAATCTGTATCACAAGGAGTCTCGCTGAAAAGGTTTTCAGGATTTTTTCAAATCAAGTCTGACGACGGGAATATCGTTGCGTTATCTCTCAAAGGGACGAATATTTGGGGTTTTCATGAGCGAGAAAGTGAGAAGCGGAAAAAAGGCGCAAATGAAAAGTATTTGCTACTAATGCCTAGCAGTATAAAAAAATGGAGATCAAAGAAGAAGAAAATTTTTAACAATTAAATTCGCTTCATCAAGAGATGCAGAGTCGTCAAAGGCACAGGTTCGAATCCTGCTTGAGGATACTCTTCGAAAGCTCTTTTTTAAATTTATTTTCGCAGTGATCCCTTCGTGTAATCAAGGGAGTATTTAATTTGTGCATTTAAAAACAAAATAAATTGTTTACAGACGATTTTTGTGATGTGCCAATTCTCATAATTTCTATGATAAATGCGACCTGAATAATAAATTTATTAAACAATAGCCCATATTTGAATATTTTTAATACTGTCCCTGTATGTTCTATTTTTACAAGCAAGGTGTTTTTAATGCTTAACACTTTACTAAAAAAAATCTGCACTGCAATTTTGAAATAAAAATCCTGAAAAATTTGGTTAATACGAATTTTATGCTTGCTTAAGCGAGGGAAACTTTTACAACATCCTGTGTAGAACAAACACAAATTCACACGAAATGAAATTACCAAAACAAATCGCCGACTATTATAATAAAACCTCAAGTACGTAAACATTTTATTGTTAAGGTTCGTTTTGTAAATTACCCCCTAATTCTCGCGTAAATTTGCGTTACTTTGTAATTTCAAACGAATCATTGTTTTGTTGATTTAATGAACCAGTAAAAAAAATTGCGATTGATTTGAGATCATGCAGAACCTCCTCCTACGATGATGATGGAATGTTCACTTAAAAGGGGAGACGTCCAAAAATAATCGAAAAGCAATTACTACATACAGAAATATATTGGTTATATCAGCAACTAAGTTAGAAGTGATCTTTGCATGTAAAATAATAAAATTCCTTCTGATGGTTATTTTCATTCAATGACCAACGTTTGTGCATCCACTGCAACGATAGTTTTTAAAACTACTAATGGGAAACTACAAAGTTTATAAATAACTAAAACTGGTATTTAATGACGCTTTACGGTTAGTTAAAAGGTAATCGATTGGAAAAAACTAACCAAAAGTGAAAATTCTGGGAAAATGCCAAGAGCAAACAAGATAACATTATGCAATCAATTCGCAGGAAGTCAAAAGGATGTTCTGACAATAGAAAATTGAAATATAGGGTGATGATTGTATATCGTATCTGATTCGAAGCAATTTAATGCAATTACGGGAATGGATATGGCATTTTCACGCAACTGAGGGCACTCCCGTCACAAACCATTGCCTGTAAAATAGGATTCTATTAATAATACAATTTCTCAACGCGCTGTTACTCATTTTGCTAATGGTTCATTAAATTTCACTACCTACAGTGAAATTAACCCGCGTGCTTATACTTCCGTTTATTATTAATTTTTTTAAGGGTGGTAACCAAATTATTTAATCCTATCTGAAATTTAAAGAATAGGTACTGCATCCCTAGTTGAATCCTGGTTCTTTTTATGTATTGATACAAACAAATTTCCTCAGCGATTTAATTTCATCATTATGAAAGTTACCCTTCTTTGATACCTCCATTTAAGGAAAACATTCCAACAAAAGCATGTTTAATATTGCGTTTTCCGAGTTCTCCAGTTAGAAAGTATGAGATTAAATGCCTAAATGGAATGAAGAAACGGAAGCAAAAATTTGCCATGTAAGGGTGTGTAATGAAACAGGAAGACTCTCGTAGGAAGGTACAATACATGACATGCATAAATAAAACGAAGCTTGCAATTTTTTCGTGATTGGAATTCGTATTCAAAACCAATCGATAACTGAACTCATCAAGGCAGAAGAGAATGTCAGATGCAATTTAAAAATATGTCTTATATCATTTATGGATGATTGATTATTATTATGTCATACGTAAGGAGATTGGAGAGACCTGAATGATAACCTTCACTGAAATAATAAGTTTTTTTAAGTTAAGCCGAAAGCAAAACATTTTCATGATAAGAATTTGTTTGCAAAAAAAAAGAAAACAAGATATAAATTTTAAAACATTCAACATAAAACTGAAGATTTTAAGTTAATAGCAAATTTGATTGAACAGTTAGCTCTAAATTTATTTCATAAAATATTCAGGTTTATGTGATTATGGTAAATAAAGAGGAACAGACATGCAAATATTGACTGCGTCTAAAGTTACAGGGATTTACAGAAAACGATTCGAAATTTCTCATCTTTATTGGTTTATCGAGTTTGCTTTTAAAAATCATAAAAAAAAGAAGAGTCCTGGGAAATATAATAATTCCAGCTTAGGTTTCGTCAGTTTTGGTCCCGAAGATGGTCCTTTGGAAGGAAATGGTCTTAATTCTCTAAACCCTTCCACCAAAAAACAAAAAAACTCACCTACATCTTTCCCATTCATGTTAAGAAAGAAGTGCCACGTGTTGTTGGTCAAAATAATTCAAAAAAAATTTTCAATTAAAAAAATAAGAGTACAGTGCACCGGAAATGTGTGTCTGAGGTGGTCTAAGTCTGCGTGCAGTGATGCAACACAAAATACCGGAAACGTAGTTTGTTATTCACGAAGTAAAATAATAACAAAAGTGCGTGCCTACAACTAGTCTACCGCGATTAGGTCGAGGAACTCGCGACCGTTGCTAGTTCGCTACTGCGCGCCTCTGAAAACTGCTCGTCCGGGTTCATTCCTGCAACCTCCTGCTCTACTGCAGGAATATAAACACTCGATGACCGGACCACATCTCCGGACTTTTCATTCTTGTAGAGAAGGAGATTAATCTTGATTTCTCTTGTTTTTGTTGTCATTTAATAACACGTGGTACAGCTTGCATGTGAGCTCTTCTTGCATGACCTGCAGTAAAGAACTTCTTTGTCTTAAGACTTTCAGGATGTTGTAACAGAAGAACTAGCTTCTTTCGTCATGGTAATTTGTTTTTTAAAGATATGATTCAGATTTAATTCGAGCGTGCAACGACTTAAAACACACCGGATTTGGATTTCCACAGGAAATGTTAAAAAAAAATTACGCTGCAGACCTTACGTAGATGTAGGTCCTCTGCTTCGAGATATCACGCACATTATATATTAATAGGTGATATTTTCAAAAGACAATAAGCATGTCGCTTCAGATATCATTTTCATCTCTCTATAATAGAACTCGCGTAAATGGGTAACATTAAAATATACTTCCACCCATAATTTCCGTAAGGGGAAGACTGTTTATAAATCTAAACACGTCATCACGAACTAAAATTTGGAGTGGTTTGTAGCAATTTGTAGTCGATTCTCTATTAGCAGAAACGGTAATATAAAAAAATTTCAAGTTGCTGCAGAAGTAATACTTCTAAGGATTTAACCACTTAACAGATTCCTTATATGAAGAAGAGCAGAATTAATATTTTAAGGGTGGTTTTGAAATATCTAACCATAATCGTACCTAATTGTTACGTTTTCTTGGTCCCGGGGGTTGTCCTATCTTCTATATAGGACGGAACAATTTTGAAATAAAGGTAAAGATAAGGTAAATAAAAAATAATTGCCCCAAATAGTCGCCTTCTATTCTTCATCCAGAACCCAAGCAGAGGTTATTTCAGGCCCTTAGTTTCGATAATTTTCTACGTTTTCCCACCCCGAGCGTTATCTTCCAATCCCATGTGTCTTTTGCTGCTAAATCTTCTTCCAGCGTATCTAACTACCCCTTCCTCTTCTGCTTCTTATTTTTCTTTTCTTCTCCCCCAATAGTCGCCTTTTACGACAGGAAGGGGATTCCCTGGTCTTATTCTTTATCCGGAACCCAGACGGATAAATCAGCGAAAAATTTGGGGCGCCCATGGAAACCCGGATACGTACAAAGAACGAACCGAGGACGTCTGGTAAGGAACTTATAGATACAAGACAAGCGTGTCTGGGTGAGGACGGGGGAGGTTTCTGTTATGTCCAAGCAAAGGAAAAGTCCTCAATATATTATTAGATTACACATCAAGTTGCGTTAATTTTAATTTAGTTTATTGAATGAAACTGTTATTGAAATAAGGATAATAAAAAAATATAATGTCGCTAGAATTCATGTTTGTCAAACACTATACACAATATTGCAGTTGCCTGCAGGAGATGCAAGCACTGATTGCATCTGACAGTAAATTAAATTGGAAAAGCGAGGATGCCTGCTGACCTAATTTCACGCAAATATATAACATCATGCCTCTAGCTAAAGAAAGGAACGTAATTGAAAAAAAAAACAAGGATGGTATAATAATAAAAAAAATCTTTGCCACACAAAGCATAAAAGTGAGGGCTACAAAATCTACCTACACGTGTACTACATAAAACAACAGTCAAGACTTACAAGCTTAACCCTGCATTTGACGGTTTTTTGATATCTGGAGCTTTCTTTACTCATTTTCAATCGATTTTAAATCGCACATCTTGTCCCCTACTCCATGTCAGCACAAAATTTCAAAAATGTTCCGAGACTATTCACGAACGTTGCAAATTTGAACCTCAAAATCGGTCTCAACTGCAATCGTTATAAATACGTGTTGCTAGGGGTGGTTCGAGCGTCCGCCGCTCACCGTCGCGAGGGCGCCACTGTCTTACGTCGTCGTGCAGTCTGCTACGGCTGCCTTTGTTTTATGCTTTGATTCCAACCCCCTTTTGTACACGTATGATGATACGGCTTTGTACGTGCGAGATACCCTATTTAACGGGCCACTTATTATTGTGGGTTGTAGGAGTGGGTCTATTTTTGGATTTTAAACATTCATCGCCCCATTAATGAAAGATGTTAAGCTACGAGTGCGTTGGAGAATATGCCCGTTTCCCGTATTTCCAATATCTGAAACGATTTTTGACTAATTAGATGATAAACTTAATCGCAAGAGTTTATTAATGTGGAACATAAAATTTAGATCCTAAAATTAGATTTGCGAAGTGTATTCGTTTGGAAAACTAAAATAGGGGATGAATTCGATTTAAACTATTTCAGGCACATTTACGTTTTAAAGTTTGCAACTTTTCGAAGTAATAATCCTTAGAAAGTAGGCTGAGGTATCACTCTTCAGCAAACAGTCTTCGGGGACTTCATTCCCGAGAACTATAATTCTTAAGCATCCCCTGAACCCCCGTTTAAGAACTCTACAACCCTCAAATCGCGTCATGGTTTTCTTTGGCCCTTTTTTTATGTTTTCCTACCCAGTAGAAGAAAATAGAAGGCATATTTGGTATACGGTTTTTAAATTTTAACAGGAGCGCTGAAATATTCCATTATATTCCTGAAATATTTTGGGCTCTATAAATACAAACTGGTACAGTGTTCGAGTGCTAATTGAAATTTAAATTCTGAAGTGATTTATAAACAGCTCTACATTTTGAAATGTAAACACTGCGGTCTGTGGCATCATAAAAACAAATTTAATCGTAATTCCAAATGAAACATCGTATGTTTTATGTAAAGTAGCTGAATGTTTACATTTTAAACCCTTTGTCAGCCCTCACTCTTATAAATAGGTATATCAAGTACAAACAAATCCGAGCCTATGTTTATTTTAATTATATGATTTTTTTACATTAAAAACCCCCTTTGATGTTGCTACTCTGGTCGAGTTATTGACCCGAATTTCTCTTAAAAAGGGAAGCGTAATGAAAGCGTAAAGTTTTTATGAATCCCATTCGGATAACGAAAGTGGAAAAAGAGCGGTAGCGGAAATGCATTTTACTCTTCACTGGGGGGTAGTTTTTCCCCCTCCAAACACCTGTTTCGTGTTGCGAACAAAGAGCATCGCGACGCTATGGACGCCGATCGAATACATTACGTATTAACTTTCCTGAAAACGTTAGACCTAAACAATTTATAAAGACCGTTTTGCAAAAATTCTTTACTTTTGCATGCAAAAATGTTAATTTTCTAAAAGTAACTGAACATCAATACATTTATGCGACATTAAAAAGCAAAAGCTGGGAAGGATTTGCAATTATTTTTAATTATTACCCAATCATTAAAAAAAACTTACTTGTCCATTTTAGTCGAAAATATAATCCGAATTTGTTGTCAGCATCGAATCCCAAAAATTAGTTTTTTATTGTCTCGTTGATATATCACGTGCTTTCGATAAAAAGACGATATGATTCGAAGATATGTAAAATGTCGAAAAACTAACTAAGTAACTTCGAAAACGACATATATTTTAGCACTAATACTACGGACTATCAACACCGACGACACTATTTTGTGTACACTAGCTACCCATACTGTACGATGCAATGCGTCAGTTCCTTCTGTTTTGGTCCCCTCTACTCTTCCCACCACGTGACTCGTGTGTTAAGGGTCGAATTGAGTTCCTGCAGTCCCTCTCCGTATTCTGAAAACACCCCCGAATGCTGGCATTAAATTGGGTACAGTGCGTACAAAAAACTTTCAAGATCTCCAAAATCTCTCCCCGTTTACTCAAAAAACTAATCCTCTTCATTAACAAACCCCTTGTTGATTCTAAAAACAGGTTGAACCCTTTATACAAAAGGGCAGGTGGTGTTTTGATACGATTTAGAGATAACTTTTAATGACGGTAGGGAGGTTTCATAATGAACTAGTCCTAGTAAATTAAACTAATTTCGTTCGCTATCAAAAAATCATAGATATTGAACTAAAACTGAATTTTTGCTACCCTAACACGCAATTACAGCGGCACAGTTGACTTTAATGGTAATTATGAAAATGATAAATGTACCCTTTATCTGGGGAACTGGTGTAGATCAATAACCATCCTCGTATCCCTCGAGAACGGCGGAAATAACTTCGTTCCATCATTGCTAACCAACCCCTGTATCCTGTTTCATCGATGCGAGTATGGGAATTCTTTAGTAGTTGGAGTTTTTTGAAAATTACGCAACGGCTCTTTAAATTCCAAGATTGTTTATGTGGGTTTTTGTGACATCATTTTAAAGGCATGGGTGGCAAAACCAGTACCTAGTTTTTGTGCACTATGCATCTATGTCATGTTACATAAGGAATTGGTTGTAACCACGCAATTTGTATAAAACCAAGTTTTTCTTCGTTTTTTTATTTTTTTTTAATTGTAGCAATAATATTCAATGTTACAAATATTATGTATGAGCACAAAAAGAAATGATAATAAAATCTCCTACAGAAAAGTAACATGATAATAAAAACTAGATACTTATTTACAATAAAATTCTAAGCAGACAACAAACAAATTACTAGAAATAATCGAAATTATGTACAAATTCTTATGGCACAATTTAACGAGTAACCGATAATAATAACCGTAGGTTTCAGCACATTTAGAAGATTATTCTGAACACGATTCCACAAGTACACGTATATAAAAATTATGTTAGGACACATTTCAAAAATTTATGAGCAATCCTAGTACGACCTACGAAAGATTGTTCCCTTTCACGCTATTTTTTCTTGAGACATTTATGGTTAAATCTAATTATGAGCAATTTTTGCGCGTTTTTAAATCTTCGCCTATAGCGAATCTCTATTGGTCACTGTTCGTTATATCCGTAAGAAGAATAATTAAATACACAGTTCCTTTTAGTAGTTCGTTATAGGTGAAGGTTCGGTACAAGCGGGTTTTGCATAGACGAACATTAAAAACTTTAATAGAACGTAAAGTACAATAGTACAATAATCAGAAGGTTACCTGAAAATATTTTTTCAAGAAAACTAACTAATTTTCAATCTGACTAACGCTACCCTTTTAAAATTCAGTCTGTTTTAAACGTATTAAAGTTTTATTGAATTTGTACTTCTATCAGTTATTAGTATTAATGGTGATATCGGAAGACAATATCTTAGTGGACATTAACATGGGTGGATTTAAATATCAGTTATAAAGTTTACTACGCTAATAATATTTTCTATTGCATCTATTAATCGTTTATTTTTATGCATTCAATTATGACGAGCCAGTTGTTTATAGGAACAACAAGGGAGGAAGGGATATTTTGTATAACTCGTTCTCCTTCGGAAACTTTTAAATTTAATCCGAAGAAGAAACTGTGCTAAGGTAGATTAAACTGAACAAAGTTTCGTAGAAACCACGTTATGTAAATCACCCTGTATACATCAGAATATTCTAAAATAGTTTCCTTAAGCCATCCCCTCTTTTACACGAAACTGTTATTCATGCAAGTCTTCCCGCACATATTCTACAAAGTTAAGCCAGAAACTAATAATAAAGTCAAACTTGAAAGGGGTGAAACGCCCCATTTAATTGTAAAGAAGATCGTAAACCGTAAACACCAAGTTATTACGTTGCAAAACTTTAAAGCAGTGTTGCACAAGTATCAAACTTTGAAAATAAATACCAACCCACAATCAAAATTGTTATTTCACTTTTAAGGCAATAAAAATAAGAGATATCCCAAAAAAAATTATCTTGAGCCAGGAATCGAACCTGGGGAAGTAAATTGCAACTCCTGATTCGAAACAGCGCGAATTTTTTTAGACGTGCAATTCAAAAGCGTCCGCAGCGCAGGTTCAATTCCTGTCCCTTAAGATGCATTTTTCACGTTTCCAGCCCTCTTGTAATTGAGGGGGTTTCTAATTTGGGTTAGTAAAGAGAAAGGAATTATTGCGATATATTCCACGCTGAGAAAAAAATAAATTAATGTATCCCTCGGGAGTTTTCTAATTATTCGAGGAAACCTCTTGTTATTCCTGTATTTTACAAAAAGAAAATGATTTATATTAACTAGATTTGCGAAGTACTACAACTTTCAAGTGGGGGCATAAAAACTATTTATGATAATAAGATTGCACGTTTATAAAACACCCTAAACGTAAACCAGGCCAAATCATGCCCAAAAATATTTTAGCAGACATAGCCGTCAATGCGGTTTTTGTTTTATTTAAACCTTAACAGGGTCCCCCATGTTTGTTTGTTAGGAGCCAATCTATTTAATATAAAATCAATAACAAAATAAATTATTCTATTGTATCGTTTACACGATTATTATACCTATGTGTGTAGGTGTATGATAAAACTTGTTCAAAGATATGTTTCTGTTTGTTATTTAATAAAAAACTTATCGGTACGTTGAATACTTTGGTATATTGTAGGTAGGTATACAAAATAGGTTGTACTATAAAGATTTGATCTAATCTACATGTACGTAGGTTTGATTTTATATGCCCGTTTCCAAATCTCACACAAACAGACGGTCGAGTGAAAGCGATAAAATATCGCCAAAGGCATAGAAACGTGCGTGATAATCGTCCAGGCCCACAAACCGTAAAAGTGCAACTGAATAGGGTGCGAATCAGCCCTGGATTTCTCCAAAGTGTTTATCAACCACATTGCTAGATTAGTTACCAGAAGAAAAGTTACGATTTCCCTACCCGGTTTCCTTCTAATTTGTTCGGGCGTGACACACGAACGTCTAGAAGCGTCTAACACGAAAATAGTTTGAAATGTCGTCTGTAAAAGGGACGCCAAGGCGGTTATTAATACTAATATGGTGTTTTTTTCTATTGTAAACTGCCCTCCTATTATTGTAAACATACTGTATATGTACATTCCCGTTTGCGCACCTATTAGAAGGATATTATCCAACTGGATATTCCTGCTTCCGTCGAATTTAAGCTGCCTCACTTGCCACATCCCGACGATTGTAGCAAGGGTCGTCATTCCGTAAAGGGTTAACTCGCAAATGTTAACTTCGATAACGGCTAATCCGGATAATTCAGGTCGAGAAATTAGAACAAAGAATAAAATCAAAGAGATTATAGTAAGGACTAGCAAGAGGATCCCTAAAAAGAGTCCTTTATGAGCACGGGCGCAATCAACGGAATAGTGATGGGGGCTTCTTTTATATGCAAACTCGGATTTAAGTTTTCCCGCGGCAGAATTTGGCGAAGGTAGTTTAGATATACTCTTCCACATCACGTATAATATTGCAGCGCATATCAAACTGTATTCGATCGTACAAGGGAACAAAAAAGGGGATGCATCTTGTACTAAAGTTCCCAGAACGTTTGTACGTCTGCATTCGTAAATTCGATGGGGTCCTTTAAGGCCTCGCGCTACTATGTGATGGGTATGGACTTCTTCAGGAAGGTGCTCGATATTTGGAAAGCCTAGGACGTTGTTTTTATAGGCCATACGGTGGGATATACGTAACGAGTTATTTTCAGGATTGTAAAACGTCAGGATTTCGTGCTTGGTTTCTTGAACGAGCACGTTGAGCCAAACGGATAAATTGGTACCGATCATGTGCATTAATCCAAATCTAGCAGCCAATTTATGTTTGTAGACTTTCATTTGCTAAAACAAAAGCGATATTAATATGGAAAATTTTTAAAATACAAGCTTACCTCGTTGTTTAAAAAAATAAAATACATTTGTATAAAAATAAACGCCATGCGTGTTGCAGGCGTTAATGCAAGAAGCACGTTGTGGCATTTGGTGTTGGTTTCCAATTCGAAGTATTGCCCAAATTCCAAACCTGAATAAATCATACTTCCAATTCCAAAAGCTGAAAGAAAAGTGGTTAAACAAATAAAATCAAAAATCCTAAAAATCCAGTACCGACTGCTCCCATTCTTAGGTAAAAACTACCATAATGGTATTGTTTAGGAATTGATGGTGACAAAGAACTTCTTCTAGTAGGACGATACATTTGGGAACTTGCAGTCTCCGCAGTTGTTTCTCCAGATTCTCTATCGGATTCTTCGCCCGAGTCCGATATACTCTCCTCTTTTTCAGCTTTATTTGATTCTGTGAAAATCAGATAAACCGTTTAAGACGCAATAACTGGAAAAGCTTGTGATTGTGTTTTCCATTGTGAATGGGAATGGAAAGAAATCATTTTGGTCGTGATAATGCGTTAAAAAACATTCAATTATCTTTTGAGATTCTTCGTATTGATGAAATAAAATATAAAGGGGGAGCGTTTTTTAAAGAATAACATTTGCTTTTACTTTTCTATGTATCTACCTACCCTTTATTATATTTTAATTTTTAATTTAATTAAATAAATAATTTGAGCTTACTCATCTGTGCTTCTTCTTCTTTTCTTCTTTGTCTTTTATCCTTTAGAAGCATGGTGTACATGTAGAGAAGAAAAAACATACTTCCGATGTAGAGGTACAAGTAATAAACTTCGTAGAACGAAGGAGGAATGTAAGTGGATATGACTTCAGCCATTGGAAACGCCGTTCCCATCACAACCAGAAGTTTCCCGTAAAGGGCTGATAAGGTCGTAGCTAAAGCGTCTCTGCATTTTAAACATATCCTTGCTTTAATGTTCTATTAGTACAGAATTTTCCGAATAATAACAACATAACGGATATAATCCTGGAGATGTTTCCACAAACAGGAAACTAATAAATCTTCCTCCTTGCACCCTCGCGTAATCAGTCAATAAGGAAACGAAACCTGACGGGTTTTGCAATTTTACTTATACTTTCCATTCGGGGCTAATAAATTTTTCATGAGCTATAAGAAAAGCACTTTGGGCTCCCCAAACAAATATCTCAAATGGACATCAATAAAGGTATCACGCGTTGATAATAAAATTACGTAAGCAATATTGTTGGACAGTATCTCCACCCTAAAGAACGTGCTTTATCGAGAAAACAGCATCAGGATCTAATAAAAGGGAAATGTCCTCGATATCGCATTGTATTTTTACTCCCCAACTACGAAGTGCAAAGAAATGCGGCAAAAAAAACGCAAAAGAGAAAATCAATAGTGTTCTCTGTTGGGGTGAAAGAAAACTCGGAATTTAGGGATGCAGTCGAGAGATCTCCACGTGTTTAAGTGGCAAAGTTATTTAGAAAACGCTTCTTTGTTTTTAAGGGCACTAGAGTTACGCGAGGGTGCAATAAGAGCGTTACTTAATTATTTAAGTTTCTTCTAGTTAATTGAACATTTCCCTCGGTTAATGTAAAAAAAGTACAAGAAAAAGAAACAAAATCTCAGTCAATTATTTTTGGAGGAAATCTCGAAGGAAAAGTTATTAAAACTTACGCTCCAAGTTGTCGCCAAGTGATTTGTCTTTCAGCCATTGACTGCTTTCGAATAACGGGAAATGGTGGAGGATAACCATAATGGTAACCCATTGGAGCTATAGCCATAGGTCCTGGCATCATTTCCCTAAAATTGTACATTATTAAAACTTATGTTTGGAATTAAAAAACTGTTACAAGGAATCGAACCCGGTCCGACTTTTTATTATTTTTATAAAATTTCATTCCAAGTATTTCAGGATTTTGATGAGATTAATTAACAAAACCTTTGCTTTATTCTCCATCCCTTCCAAAACTTTATAATATTTCATTTACATTCAAAACAAGAGGATGTTTCCCCAAACCACAAACATAGCATTGACGTTACCTAGGCGTCGTCGCAATTTGCACATGCCCTCCTTGTTTGGTGGGTTTAGCAGGAGAAGAATGATGACTAAGAGTTTCTGGAGAAACAATAATAGCACTGGGTGATGCCGGCGATGGCAAGAGGGGATCACCACCCCCTAAAGCACTGCTACGACTTCCTCCACTTATATTTTGCGGAGGGATGGTAGGCCAACTGCAACAAAATTGCACCTAAATTCGAATTAATAACAATAAATTGCGGTTGTTCTGTTACTTCCGGTCACCGTATCCTAAAATTAAATTCGCTCCCTTTTGTTTTCGAATAGAAATGTCGTTTCTGATTTAAGGAAGAATACGCACAGCGTAACGGTGTCTTAGCAGACCGGAAAGGCTACCTCAATCTCGAAATTAAGTTCGCCGACCTTTCAAAACTTAAATACAATGGTTAAGACAAAAAAATAAGAGAAACAGAGTCAAAATAACATTTCCCCTAGTTAATTGTCAACACGTTAGTTGTTTCTTAATGGTCTATTTTAAGAAACGGATCCGTTTATCCCATGGGACAGATGTGGTAGGTCTTGATTTTAAAACATTAATAAATTTTCAGGAAAAGATCGCGTTCTGGTTTATATTTAGAATCGCTGGAAGGTATTTGAGTTAACATTAGCTCTCTTTTGTTTTGGGAATTTAGAAATTCGAATTTTTGGAAGAACAGGAATTGTTAAAATATTTTTCTCGGATGAGCGAAGTTTAGAAATTTCATCTCCTCCTAATTAGTTATTTATCATCAAACTCAAGAATTTATTCAAGCATTCATGTTCAAGAATTCTAAGATGCAAATATTTAATTGTGGAAGGATCAATACAGGACAAGCTTACCCTGATTTTGGGATTTTAAGTAGGAACAAGCTTTTCGGCTTTACGTTGCAATCCAAACAAATAAAAAGGAGTTTAAAATAAACAGCAAAACATATTCAACTCCCGAATAATAAAAATTCCGGACAGAGTTTTAACATGAAAGCTAAATTGGGTTATTAAAAAAAATTATTAACTGTGTCATTTTGGAGGAAACTTGAACATTTGCATTTTGAAACGAGAGTTTTACATAAAGTTTCCGTTTCTTTTTATTATTTTTATGATGCAATTAAGGGTATGTTATTCAACTGAAAAAGAAAATACCTGAATGTTCTATCTTGTATCACCATTCTGACCTTCATATCACTCAAATTACGACTTATGCGTCCATGTTTTAAGCCCGGCCGGTTACAGATACTAAATTTTGTGGAGTGTTTAATGGATCTCATTATTCCATTAACTGAATCGTTCTATTAACATATTCGCGGGGTACTTCCTATACCTATATGTGGTGCAATTCACTTGACATTTCAATAAAGCTTTTCAGAACAATCCTTTAACCTTCCCAATCTGGGTGACAATGCTCATCAAATGAGCTTTTGGGAAGTTTGATTCATAACCTGAACAGGTTTACCACGAATTTATTCAAAAAATCGTACAGACTTTTACTTAAAATCATAAGCTTGGAAAAATTAGAAATGAAAAGCACTTCTATGCAACATGTAAGAAATGGTTCAGATTTGTATGTTACAAACACAGTTTTGGAAATAAAATTCAAAGAAGACTACGGTTTAAGGAAAGAAAAGGGGTTTTCTTATTTCCAATTAAACTTGTAACTAAATATGATAGAGAAACCTTTTCAAAGTGAATTAATATGACGTAACACAATACTTTTACTAGACTAACAAAGTATTAGGCATTGAGTTGACCCAGGTAAAATATCCGCGTACGTGGGTCATCGAACCTAAGGTAATTTAATCGAATATAAATTCACGATAGCAATGTTGAAAATAAAACAGTAATTTCACGTTTTGACAAATTTTCTAAAATTATTAAATACCGCTTTGAGTTCTGACTATAATTAATTAAATATCGGTCGTAAAATCAGCGTGGGGAACATGAAAGAGATGGTGAATGCAATAACAAGACGGGTGTTCCCGTATTCAGAGTAATTCGAGGGGTAATTTTAACATTCAAGATTAATTTTGAGCTATAATAAAATGATGGTAATTATTGCGGAAGGGCGAAGAAATAAAATGATTAAAGCTTTCAGCTCGAAATGTCAAGATATTTTTCAGAAACAAAAGGGTTCTTGGAAAAAGACCTGAAGATTTTTATATTCTTTTGATTTTTGTAAGCACCTTGAAAAAAAAGGCTACTACCTGTAAGATTCAAAATAAATCTTCCTAATTAATTTTACGTTTATTAATCTTTTTCATGACTGTTCAAAGTTATTTTCAGAGGGGCCATCGATAACATTTCCCGATAATGTGAAATTCATGTAACGGCCCTTTTAGTTTGAATTAGAATTCAACGAATGCGCATATAAAATTGACCCGATCTATCATTGTTACCGCTTACATAATATCCCAATTAAAATACCAAATCCTTTTTATGTTCATCAAGTTAAAAATCCGTGAAATCGAGGTATAAGGGTTAAGTTCACGGTCGATAGACTTCGTTGATCTGTAAAAATGTGCCCTTTTACCTCGTTCCTTCGGCTTTTGGTGGAGGCGCCGCGGTTGGGGTTGCTGTAGTATCTGCCGTTGTATCCCCTAAATCTGCAGCAGAAGTTGTAGCCATTTCTTCAATATCCGAGTCGATTCCTTTATCGAAATCCATATAAAAGGAATCCCTGGAATCGCTGGACCCTCTCCGGAGTTTAAGACTCAAATCTGGTGAACTATCATCCATCGTATTTTAATATTAATGGAAGAATTATTAATGATCCATTGATTATCTTTTTGAGGTTGAAAGGTGAGGGTTGTTTATTATCGATTACGACTGAGAAACATTAATAATTAATCGAAACATTTTTCAAAAAACGTCGAGGCAATGTTATCCAAAAATTTGCATTTTGAGTCGGAACGAAAAAGTGATGCCCTTGTGATTTAATAATGTAAGGGCATCAGGTCGTATGTAAATACTTGAAACATGATTTAAAATGCAAAACGGATCACAAAGAAGAGAAGCAGTCACTTGACACTGAGCACGCAACGAAAACAAATCATTATGAACGTCCCCACCGTGTCTGACGAGATGTTCACGGCCCTAACACCCAAGCACAACCAACACGCCGCAGCCGCACTGGGGCTAACTAGGGCCGGGGGCGCCCTTTTGATGCAGCTCTGGTGCAGCCGCGCGAACAAGCGGCATAACTTCACAGGGTAGGGATTGTAACAGAGGGTAGTGCGTTTGGGGGTAGGTTTAAGCCTAGAAAATACCGAATTTTCGAGGAAACAACCCGCTATTGGAAACCTTTCGTGCTGTCCCTTGAATTTTGTCGCTTTCTGCATGACACTTCCGGTCTTGCCGTTTGTGTGAATGCTGCGGCAGAATGTAATGCTTTGGTATTTCTTTTACGACCCTCTAATTTATGTGACAGGAAGGAAAAATGACTTTCCTGCAGAACTCAAACTCATAACTTTGATGAGGCAGTTTGAGTCATGACGTAGGGCGGAAAATATTCCACAGGACATAATCATTCTAGGACTTTACGACCCTTCGCTTTTATTTTAGTCATTTAACTTCTTCCAAAATCTTAAAAAAAATTCCAATGCAGTTATATGGAAATTCTTTAATAGAGAATTAAAACTTGGAGTATACGCCACGCGATAAGAAATTTTATTGCGCATTTTTTATATATAAGATATACCGAGCTAGGTATACCTTGAAAACCATGCAGAAGTTATTTAAAAAAATGCTTGTAATAATAAGACATCAATACCGGTAGATATCCCTTATTATATACAACAGGAAGTTGGTTCTTCCATGTCTTTGACGTAAAAATCATTAATAACAGTGCCATATGTCGTCATTTAAAAATTAAGACTAACATATGGTTCCTAGATGAGCTTACAGCGAAAAAGAGAATTAAATATAGCCTATAATAAAGTCAGAAATAAATCTTCTGAACTTTTTCGTCTTAGATTGTTATGAATTTTATTCGAATTTTAATGAAATAAAATTAAGGGTTTCTGGGATAGTTTTGTGGTAGGAAGGATGTACCTATTCAAAATCTACAGTAAACAGTATATTTTCAGGAACAAATCAAGTGCTGAACCATTATTTTGTTCTTTCACGAACAAAAATATCCATGCAGGGGAAGTTCAATTGGGGATGTCCTCAGGGTTGTACAATGCGAGTGCTGTTGCTGGATCTGTGAAGCCCTTGGTTTTCCTCGCATCTACAATCCAGTCTATTTTCATCCTGGAATGTAAGCAACTTCTATAGCAAATGTGAACACGATAGGATACGGTAGCCTACGAAACTTCTGCGGACTTCGTGGGATTATTTTTAGAGTTGTGCTGTACGATTGGTTGCCTAACCGCAAGGCGCAATGGTATAGTTTAATTAATTCACCAAGTGTCGATTCCTTTTCCCATGTGTTTTCTTATTTCACTTTTGAAGTTTCCACTTATACATCTTTTAGGCGAATTTTCTTCGTTTAATATACCTACATTAAAATCAAGTTGCGACGTTCAGTTATGTAATGTAATATGCAAATAGTTAATGTATTTTATACATTAAAGGTCTTCCAAAGGTTTACATAATTATAAAACAATTTTTATACACAAAAACTAATAAGGACAAGGTATCCTTTTTATTAATTATTTACATATTTTAAAATTAAAAATATAAATATATCAATATCAGTAAAAATAAGATAATACAACTGCCTCAATATAGAATATCTATAGCATTACTTTATATAAGATACACAAAAACGTAAACAAAAGATATCATTTAGTACCTATTATCAGTTTCTTTTGTCCTCTTTATATAACACATGATTGATACATAGCAACGATTATCAATAAAATTATTTGTTTCAAATCCTGAAGGTAAAATTCCATTAAGTGATAACAATCTTTGTGATGTAGAAATATTTACAAAGTAATAACTCAAGGTTTTGCAACTTATTTTTTTGCCAAACACCCTTGCCAGAGAAGTCCGCCACACGAGATAGATACAATAATGTAAATTATCACAGTAATAATCAGTGCAATGATAACGTACAGTTTCACATTTTTCCAAAACATGGATCGAGCCAAGTTTCGACTGGTTTTACGGAATGTTATAGACTAAAATAGTACGATGTACAATAATTCAGACACGACAAGTTTTTATTATACTTACGTTATTGCTTAAATTTTCAGTTTTATTTATAAGCAATTCCAATCTTTCACCACGCATGGCAATATTATCTACAACATTAATTTCCATTTTACTTTCCAATACCTGCTATTATACGGTCAAATAAAAAACAGAATTAGCCATGAAAAATAAACTCCAGAGTCCGTTTCCGTTTATTAAATGAAATTTAATTTTCATAGCAAACCCTTCATGCTCTTTATTTGATTTCATGGTATTTAACTAACGAGTCCTACCTATATTCTTAACCATAATATTTTTAAGTTCATCAAGTTCACCATGAACTTTAGAAATGGTATCAACATCGTGGGACTCTGAATAATGTTTCATTTCATTAGCTAAAACGCTTGAAAATTCCGTATTCATTGCATAAGCGATTGCATTTTCAGCATTAATTCCATATGCTGTTTGAAACCTACGTTTGATTTCATTAAGGAATAAAAAGGCCCGAGAACGTTCAAATTCCTATAAATAAAAAACAAACAGGATTGCGTTAATAACATTCTATGTTACCTACATCATCTGTTATGCACATGTAAATAATTCTAGCTTCACAAACGTAATGGAAAAGGTAGTTGCCATGAGAATAGGTGAGCTTGTTATCGTGCAAAGGTATTTTAGCGATTATCTGCTCGGTAACTTCGGCAAAGTTTCCTGCACACGAGGCATATTTAGCCAAAATTGTGGCACCTCGGGAGATCACACTGTACAAGAGTGGCATCTAAAAACATGTTCAGTTAACTGAAAACTGAAAAACAGAAATTATTTCTAGGGTTACTAACCTTTGTTCTTTATTGAATTTTCTAGGCTCTAATTGAGGCAAATTTTTATAACGAAGAACTTTAATTAATTTGTGGGCGATTTGGTAAAATCCTGGGAGGGGACGAAAGAGCAGCTTAGGGGCTGTTAATTCAAAATAAACACAACAATAATGAAACGTCAAACTGATCAACCTGATTTACCATAACTTTCACATGAGTCAAGAACGCATGTGTACCGACTTCATATACGAGGTGTTTTCAGAAAATACTCGAATTTTTTTTGCGCATTAGATGAAATTCGTTATAAACTTTTATTCTAAATTCTACACCTATTTTAGTTTGGGGATGCTCTTAGAACGCAAAGGACATAAATAAGTTAACAGACGACTCAGAAACTAAGAGTCTTTAGTTCGAATAGTCAGGACAGTATTCAAAGAGAAATGATTCTCGGGTTTAACTTTTAAAATTTAAAAAGTATGTCTTACACATTTCAAAAACATCCAGAAAGGACCTGGCGCTCAAGGAATAATCCTCAGGGAATCTTCAAACTGATTAGAAATGCGATCTTTTAAAATGGGGAAGTCGGGATCTGCCCCCGATGCTGTGACTGATGGGGGTTGTACTAATTGCGACCTGTAGTATAATCTTTAACATACAAAAAGTATATCTTACACAATTCAAAAATATCCAGAAAGGACCTGGCGTTCAAGGAATTTTCAAACCGATCAAATATGCGATCTTTTAAAATAGCGAAGTCGGGATCTGCCCCCGATACCGTGACTGGGGATTGCGAATGCGAGCTATAATTTTTAAAATATAAAAAGTATATCTTACACAATTTAAAAAAATCCAGAAAGGACCTGACGCCCAAGGAATAATCCTTAGGGAATTTTCAAACCGATCAAATATGCGATCTTTTAAAATAGCGAGACGGGATCTGCCCCCGATACCGTGACTGGGGATTGCGATTGCGAGCTATAATTTTTAAAATACAAAAAGTATATCTTACACAATTCAAAAACATCCAGAAAGGACTTTGCGCCCAAGGAATAATCCTTAGGGAATTTTCAAACCGACAAATATGCGATCTCTTAAAATAGCGAAGACGGGATCTGCCCCCGATACCGTGACTGGGGAGTACGATTGCGAGCTATAATTTTTAAAATATAAAAAGTATATCTTACACAATTCAAAAACATCCAGAAAGGACCTGGCGCCCAAGGAATAATCCTTGGGAAATTTTCAAACCGATCAAATATGCGATCTTTTAAAATAGCGAAGTCGGGATCTGCCCCCGATACCGTGACTGGGGATTGCGATTGCGAGCTATAATTTTTAAAATATAAAAAGTATATCTTACCTTACACAATTCAAAAACATCCAGAAAGGACCTTGCGCCCAAGGAATAATCCTTAGGGAATTTTCAAACCGACAAATATGCGATCTCTTAAAATAGCGAAGACGGGATCTGCCCCCGATACCGTGACTGGGGATTGCGATTGCGAGCTATAATTTTTAAAATATAAAAAGTATATCTTACACAATTCAAAAACATCCAGAAAGGACCTTGCGCCCAAGGAATAATCCTTAGGGAATTTTCAAACCGACAAATATGCGATCTCTTAAAATAGCGAAGACGGGATCTGCCCCCGATACCGCGACTGGGGATTGCGATTGCGAGCTATAATTTTTAAAATATAAAAAGTATATCTTACACAATTCAAAAACATCCAGAAAGGACCTTGCGCCCAAGGAATAATCCTTAGGGAATTTTCAAACCGACAAATATGCGATCTCTTAAAATAGCGAAGACGGGATCTGCCCCCGATACCGTGACTGGGGATTGCGATTGCGAGCTATAATTTTTAAAATATAAAAAGTATATCTTACACAATTCAAAAACATCCAGAAAGGACCTTGCGCCCAAGGAATAATCCTTAGGGAATTTTCAAACCGACAAATATGCGATCTCTTAAAATAGCGAAGACGGGATCTGCCCCCGATACCGCGACTGGGGATTGCGATTGCGAGCTATAATTTTTAAAATATAAAAAGTATATCTTACACAATTCAAAAACATCCAGAAAGGACCTTGCGCCCAAGGAATAATCCTTAGGGAATTTTCAAACCGACAAATATGCGATCTCTTAAAATAGCGAAGACGGGATCTGCCCCCGATACCGTGACTGGGGATTGCGATTGCGAGCTATAATTTTTAAAATATAAAAAGTATATCTTACACAATTCAAAAACATCCAGAAAGGACCTTGCGCCCAAGGAATAATCCTTAGGGAATTTTCAAACCGATCAAATATGCCATCTTTTAAAATAGCGAAGTCGGGATCTGCCCCCGATACCGTGACTGGGGATTGCGATTGCGAGCTATAATTTTTAAAATATAAAAAGTATATCTTACACAATTCAAAAACATCCAGAAAGGACCTTGCGCCCAAGGAATAATCCTTAGGGAATTTTCAAACCGATCAAAGATGCGATCTCTTAAAATAGCGAAGACGGGATCTGCCCCCGATACCGCGACTGGGGATTGCGATTGCGAGCTATAATTTTTAAAATATAAAAAGTATATCTTACACAATTCAAAAACATCCAGAAAGGACCTTGCGCCCAAGGAATAATCCTTAGGGAATTTTCAAACCGACAAATATGCGATCTCTTAAAATAGCGAAGACGGGATCTGCCCCCGATACCGTGACTGGGGATTGCGATTGCGAGCTATAATTTTTAAAATATAAAAAGTATATCTTACACAATTCAAAAACATCCAGAAAGGACCTTGCGCCCAAGGAATAATCCTTAGGGAATTTTCAAACCGATCAAAGATGCGATCTCTTAAAATAGCGAAGACGGGATCTGCCCCCGATACCGTGACTGGGGATTGCGATTGCGAGCTATAATTTTTAAAATAAAAAAAGTATATCTTACACAATTCAAAAACATCCAGAAAGGACCTTGCGCCCAAGGAATAATCCTTAGGGAATTTTCAAACCGATCAAAGATGCGATCTCTTAAAATAGCGAAGACGGGATCTGCCCCCGATACCGTGACTGGGGATTGCGATTGCGAGCTATAATTTTTAAAATATAAAAAGTATATCTTACACAATTCAAAAACATCCAGAAAGGACCTTGCGCCCAAGGAATAATCCTTAGGGAATTTTCAAACCGATCAAAGATGCGATCTCTTAAAATAGCGAAGACGGGATCTGCCCCCGATACCGTGACTGGGGATTGCGATTGCGAGCTATAATTTTTAAAATAAAAAAAGTATATCTTACACAATTCAAAAACATCCAGAAAGGACCTTGCGCCCAAGGAATAATCCTTAGGGAATTTTCCGGGGGGTAATCCACTATCTAAAATCTTGTACAGGTATTGAAAAATTGACAAAAAATTTTGTTATTGACGGTATTGCACGTACTGCGGAGTATTGACAGGAACTGCATGGTATTGAAGAATATCGGCTAGTACTGCAAGTATTGACAAGTATTGTAAAGTATTGACAAGGACTGTAAAGTATTGACAAGGACTGTAAAGTATGACTATACTGCCAGACTGTGCATTTTACAGCATGGATGAATATCAATATATTACTATCTATGTGATCTATGTCGTTTTCTACTTAAGTATCGTTTATTTGTTCTTTTTTAATATTTAACAATGTTATTGATTTCTTGTGTAGATTTTTTGGACTGTATCCTCTACTGTATTTGTATTGTTCCTATACAAACTGAAATAGTTATTTTTTCGAAATAAATATCTAAGTATCTATGGGGGAGGCAGGAAGGTCTTGCCAAGATCAGGATTATAAGAAAAGTAAAATTGCAGATTGTGCTGAATTTCAAGACTATTTAGCGTAGACTTTTACACTAGTTTTTACTTTCCCATACCACCACTGGTATAGGGGAAGTACATATTGATATAATGAAAATTTTCGAAATTGAAATTTTCACGGAAATATGTAGGAGTTTTGGACCCCCAGGAACCCATAACAGTGGTCTAGAAAAAATGATGTCTGTGGGTGTGTGTGTATGTATGTATGTGACGCCTCTAACGCAAAAACTAGTGAACCGATTTAGATGAAATTTGAAATGAAGGGGTACTTATATCGAAAATTCATCGACAAAATAAGCTTTTAAAAAAAACCGAAACTTGAAGCGGAAGTTAGCCATGTTTTTTGGTAGCAGTTTTTTGAGAAACGGAATTTTGAAAAGCTGACTAGGGGATATGAAAGGGGGCCATAATTCAAGAGAAAAAGTTTTTTGCCGGACTCTCGAACTTGGCGAAATGGCCACTATGAATTTTTCAAAATTTGGACTTTAACGCACCATTACTCAAAAACCAGTTATCTGATGCAATGGCCCGGAAATTACAAATTGTTTATCAACAATTTGAACATCCTTTCTACTTGACCATATCACAGTATATCGCTTACGAATCAGTAGTTTCACTCTGCTTATTTTGTGGTTCGGCGCATGAACGCCGCGTGGCGACAGATTGGGGTCTGCGCAGGTTACGTAGTCACGTGATCACACGCGGTTGTTTTTAAATTCAAATCACGATAGTCTTGATTTGCCAAACTGTCAGAACTGTCATGATAAAATACTAATATCATACAGGAGCATTTGCATATTTATAACAATGTTCCCGTGTATAGAAGATATCCGATGCGCGTGGCTTCAAATTGGGGTCTGCGCATATGAAAAAGTTTTGCCAGCAACTTCAAAGGCGCCGCCTTTGACACTACGGACACTACTGATTCGTAAGAGATATACTGTGACTATATGTTCTCATGTAGATCGTAGTATTGACAAGTATTGACGAGTATTGACGAGTATTGACAAGTATTGATATGTATTGACAGTATTGCCGGGTACTGATTAGTATTCTTGAGTATTGACGAGTATTGACAGTGACCTGTACAGGTATTGACGCGAGTGGATGACCCCCTGGAATTTTCAAACCGATCAAATATGCCATCTTTTAAAATAGCGAAGTCGGGATCTGCCCCCGATACCGTGACTGGGGATTCCGATTGCGAGCTATAATTTTTAAAATATAAAAAGTATATCTTACACAATTCAAAAACATCCAGAAAGGACCTTGCGCCCAAGGAATAATCCTTAGGGAATTTTCAAACCGACAAATATGCGATCTCTTAAAATAGCGAAGACGGGATCTGCCCCCGATACCGTGACTGGGGATTGCGATTGCGAGCTATAATTTTTAAAATATAAAAAGTATATCTTACACAATTCAAAAACATCCAGAAAGGACCTTGCGCCCAAGGAATAATCCTTAGGGAATTTTCAAACCGACAAATATGCGATCTCTTAAAATAGCGAAGACGGGATCTGCCCCCGATACCGTGACTGGGGATTGCGATTGCGAGCTATAATTTTTAAAATATAAAAAGTATATCTTACACAATTCAAAAACATCCAGAAAGGACCTTGCGCCCAAGGAATAATCCTTAGGGAATTTTCAAACCGACAAATATGCGATCTCTTAAAATAGCGAAGACGGGATCTGCCCCCGATACCGCGACTGGGGATTGCGATTGCGAGCTATAATTTTTAAAATATAAAAAGTATATCTTACACAATTCAAAAACATCCAGAAAGGACCTTGCGCCCAAGGAATAATCCTTAGGGAATTTTCAAACCGACAAATATGCGATCTCTTAAAATAGCGAAGACGGGATCTGCCCCCGATACCGTGACTGGGGATTGCGATTGCGAGCTATAATTTTTAAAATATAAAAAGTATATCTTACACAATTCAAAAACATCCAGAAAGGACCTTGCGCCCAAGGAATAATCCTTAGGGAATTTTCAAACCGATCAAATATGCGATCTTTTAAAATAGCAAAGTCGGGATCTGCCCCCGATACCGTGACTGGGGATTGCGATTGCGAGCTATAATTTTTAAAATATAAAAAGTATATCTTACACAATTCAAAAACATCCAGAAAGGACCTTGCGCCCAAGGAATAATCCTTAGGGAATTTTCAAACCGATCAAAGATGCGATCTTATAAAATAGCGAAGTCGGGATCTGCCCCCGATACCGTGACTGGGGATTGCGATTGCGAGCTATAATTTTTAAAATATAAAAAGTATATCTTACACAATTCAAAAACATCCAGAAAGGACCTTGCGCCCAAGGAATAATCCTTAGGGAATTTTCAAACCGATCAAAGATGCGATCTTTTAAAATAGCGAAGACGGGATCTGCCCCCGATACCGTGACTGGGGATTGCGATTGCGAGCTATAATTTTTAAAATATAAAAAGTATATCTTACACAATTCAAAAACATCCAGAAAGGGCCTTGCGCCCAAGGAATAATCCTTAGGGAATTTTGAAATCGATCTATATCTATAAAAGAATAAATATTTAATAATAAAGAAAACACGTAGAACTTACATAAAATAAAGTAAGTATAAAAAAAACTGTATAATATTTTATTTACAAATAATAATTACAACTATCTTACAAAACAATTATCTTTTATTTACCTCAGATGGTATAATCTAATATTTACACTTTGCAAAGCAAATATTTTTTGAGCAACATAAAACAATTTTCATGCACAATCAGGGTGCTGACATTGTCTTTTTCAAATTTTATAACATCATAACAATATTTAAGTACACTAAAAAAGGGGGTCCCTATTTAAATAAATTTAACAAAACTTTAATCATATAAGGTAACTTCGCAATCGCCAAACAATAGCCCGATTTGTACGATTTTCACATAAATCGACAAGATCTAGTTAGTTGAAATTTTCAAAAGTAGTCGTTAAACGTAAATCTATGGTGAAAGAAGTAGAGAAATGGCAAGAAACCAGCGAACCAATAATTGCTTGTGATGCGAAGAGGTGAAAATCGTTTGTGAAGTTAAACACTACTATTTAATAGAAATTTAAATACTTAATAATATAAGTAGTAGCTAATAGTAAGATTAGAAAGAGAAGGGTGAGTTTTGAAATGTTAGTAAGAAAAGATAGGAAATGTGCTGGGAATTGAGCACCGGGTTTTGATAGCTTTCATGATTTTGATTGAAATTTCACGAATTTTAAGGAAAACATGATAAAAAAGAAATTTAGGGAACTCAGTGTACTTAAATTAGAGCGGTAACAAGACGAGCCTTGAAGTTCACTATCCTCTCGCTTGTTTGAGCCAAACGCTGAAAACAAATCACATATTAATCTCGGAATACAACATTAAATTAAAAAAGCTAATTACCTCACTGTACCTTAAGCTTTTAGCCGTTATTATATAGCCTTTACTAATAGAATATTTCAAATTCCAATATTTTAAGCATCTCGCGCAAAGCAAGTAAAACAGCGAACCGATTTCTTGTTCTTAGTAGAAACCTGAAAGTTGGTTTATTCTATTTTTGCCCGAGTTAAGCTATGGTGGAATTTTGGGACACTTGTTTTCATTTTTAACGTATACTTTTTTTTTTATTTTCTAAGCCAACCAAAACCTTCCAACCAAAACCTTTTGTCCCAATTTACCGTAAACAAAAATCCCTGTAAGCTTACCAGAATCAAATCTTGAATGAGATTGGCGATACCGCGATTAGCGATGACCAAGAGACGAGTAATTGGGCCGGGGATTCCTTCGCTTGATTTAGGGGCAACATCTACTTCAGCCACACCACCGACGCCTACAGATTTTTCGTCCGATTCTTCAGTTGCACCAGAACCTGCTACCAACTGTAGAGAAGAAGTCTCTTAGTTATGAAATAATCATGCACGAATCTCACGACCTTCCACCTTAATGTTATGCGATTTAATAATAATTTGTTGCTTACGTCTACATCATTTTTCAAATGTAAACGTTGCCAACTTTTAAACTACAAACGCAAACTCTAAACGGTGCTATTTCGACTTTGCTCTTTAAATGTGCTACTTTATAATTAACTCTAATTTAATTACCTACATGCTTGCTAATCCTAATTGCCTTTAAATTATACTAACCTTGAGGACCTCAACTTTTACCTTTGCCTGCTGAAAAATCACTCGGTGTAGTATTAGTTGGTACTTGTTGCCTATTCTTCAGTTATTCAATTATTGGAGACAGTGAATATTGCCGATAAAATATTTACTTAGTACAAACTGGAGTAAAAGTGAACGTTATGGTTATAAAATCGATATGAAATCAAAAAAATTTATGGCACCATTTATTTGCATATTTATTAACCGATATCGAACAAAATTTTTTTTAAAATATAATGTGAAAGGCCTCGAACGTGTTTTGTCACACCGATATAATTGAGAGTTTGGTAAAGTCTTAATTTGGAATACTTTAAAGTAGGTAAGCCCAAGCGTATGGTTGCAAAAATAATTATTATATCACAGCTGTTTCAATCTTTTCTGAATAAATTAAATCAATGATGTTAAATTACTACAATTATATAACTGTTTTCATAAAAAAAGTAGGTAATTAAACCAAATAACTGTCCTCGTTTTTAATAAGTTGGGTACCGAATATTTTTTTAATTTTTGAATTTTCGTGGGAACAAACAAATTTCCCTTTCACAAATGGAAATACCTCGATGAACTCTGTTTAAGAATGAGTTACCAATTCGAGGTACGACAAGGATAACCCCTCATCGCTGTAACTCCGAAACCTGGTGATTTGTTCTATTACACCAAGTTTTCGCGTCTTTCAGGGAGAAAATTCATTTTCAGAATAAAACAGAAACTCTCTGATTGGGTATAGCTTGATAACAATTTGTAGAATATTGATGGCAGGGATTGGCAAATTCCAGCGAAAAATAACTAAAGTCACTCTTCTATTTCCAGCTTTTTTGGCTCTGAGCTGTGGATTTTTAAAAATATACTCCGAAAGCGATACGTTAGTGGATCTGTGTCTAATACTGAAAGCCCTCGTTTCGTTTCATTTTTACGGAAACTAAGGAAAGCTGTCTTATTCAAACCCTTTTTCAGGTTTGTTGAAAATGGGAACTTGGGTCTTGAAACGTGTTTAGGTCTTTAATGTTTTGGTTGTTTATAAACACCCAACAAAGGAGAAGAACCCTAAAAGCGTCTTTAGAACCAAGTTTTGATGTTTCTTTCAGCAGAAAATTGTTTGATTTCCTGCTGAATACGTACATTAGCTGAAAGTGATTTAGTCCTGTGGAAGACGAGGACCTGGTTTTAGAAGCATATTAATTATACCCCTAAACACTTTTCATTGGTTAGAAACGGCCAAAGAAGAAATCTAAACGCGTTTTGAAAAATAAATTCAGTTTTCCATATCTGAAGGAATATTTTCGGTCCTGCTGAAAATAATCACTTGATTGCCGAACCGCGTTTAGCTTCGTAAATATTTTTGTTGTTTAGAAGCACCCACAGGAGACAAAGTCTAAACTCGTTTCCAGAACCAAGTTTTCATCATGACTGAAACTGTTTTAATGTTGCTGAAAATTAACTGAAAGTAGTATTTCAGTCTTGCTGAAGGCAAGAACCTAGTTCTCAAAAGGCATTTTTTTCAGGAAGCTGAAAATATTTCGTCAGAGAAAAAAATGAGAATTTGGTTCTTGAAAATCGTTTAGTCTTTTAAACATTTTTTAGAATAAGGGTTGATTTCATATCTCAACTACATTGGTAATAGTGAATCAGACTTTTCTTGTTGTTTGATAATAATAGTCTCCCGATTAAGACGGTGTGGAACTTTTGGCGTTACAGGGAAGTTAGAATAGCCAGCACCCTATTATTTCTCCAGGGTGTTACTACCTTCAGTCACTACTCATCAAAGGCTGAGCGCACTCGAAGACGGAAAATTCCTCGAAGAAAAACTTATTAGGCAACTTTGATAATTGCAATTAGATGTGAATATTTAATCTAAGACGAAATCACGAACACACATAAACGAGACAGCTTTAACTTCTTCAGAAAAAGTATGCCCCTCGGGAGATCGAACTAACAGTGCGTTGAACTGCTATTCTACATGGCCCCCTTAAAAATTTTCCATCATAAAGAGAATTTAAAGCGTTTATATGTTTAAAACCTTGATTTAATGTTGAAAATTAGTAAATAAGCATGTTTAACGTAAAATATGTTTGAGAAATCAGGTAATATAAACACTTTTAAATAATTTGGCGTAATAAAATTTCTAGACAGCATATTCCGTAACCCAAACTGTTTTTCTAATATATTTTTATTTTTGCAACCTTAGCTGAGCATAAAACATGTTTTGTATGATAATTACACGCGATGTGTAAAAAAGAAGACACAATTATTTGCCCAGTTCAAATCTTGTTGAAAATGGAATTTGATTTCGATTACGTAACCGATTCTTTTGTATCAACTTTTAATGAGCAGTTTTCGACCAGTTATTCTGCTATAAATTATAACAAAATATGTGAAAGCAAGTCAACCTTTCACTGTCTTAATTTGTAAAAGGAGCTATACTGAATTATAAAGAAGACTTTCATTTATGATGTCATTATTATTTTATGTATCCATGGTCGTTGAAGATGAGCAGCAGTAAAAGAAATTTTTCTGTCTGAATAGCTATTCTAATAAAACTAATGTCTTATCTCTAAGCACACAAATTAGTTTCTATTTACAAGTAATTTACATCGGGGTTTTTCGTTTATTCCCACTTTTTGTCGGTCAATTCGTCTTTGTCATGTCTGGGGGAAGGAAGTTTGTTTCAGGATACGGACTACAAAAGAACGTTATAAGGATAGCGCAGGAGAAGAGAAGAACTGAAACGAAAATTAGACATGATTATTAATAAAATATTAAAAGTTAAAAACAAGATGAAATGAAATAGAAAGAACCATTAAATAAATAGTGCTTGATCCACAGACATGACAACTAACCGAACGTTCGTCACATGAATTTTTTTCTTAATTCTTATGGCTGTGTTAATAATAACAGTAATACATTAAACAAAATTTTATACAAAAAATTCAAATTCAAGCACTATTTGTATTCACACCAGGTTGTCAGAGCTCGGAAAGAAAATTAGGCAAGATTGCAGTCGTCAAAAGAAATCTGAAAGTGGGTTAAGAAGAGGCTTTTTGTCCTTCTACCAAGACTTTTCGTCCTGTTACCAAGTCTTGTCCTCTACCAGGAGCGAGTCAGTAAAGCCAAAACAAGTTGATTTAAATAAAAGTGCAAGCAGTTAGCAACAGAGACAACTTTCGAATTCGTCCCTGGTCTTAGTTATTATTTAAAGCAATTAGAACCAACTACATGTGCAACCATATAAGCCTGAAAGTGTTTTTCTTTTCAAAATAAGCAATACCACAGACAAAAAGCAAAAGCCCAAAAGTAATAGAAAATAAAGTAGCCGGAATTGGGGGGTTCTGGGTACCTGGGAGGCTGGAGCAGTTGCCACAGTCTTGGACGAGGTGGATGTGGCAGTTATGCCGAATCCCAGATTTTCAGTACCAGCGACCATCCGATACACAGTGCCGACCGTACGTGCCGCTCGATCTGCTGTATTCTAAATAACTTGTATTACAATAAGGAATTATCTCGAATATAAAGTCATGTCAATAATGCACCATTCAGTCATCTTATGGGTCGGGAAATAATGTATTGTTGCTGTGGGGAAAAGTATTGTTAAGTAATTCCAAGCAAAACAATTTAATAGGCCATCATCAGTATAGTACCAAACTTAAAATAATCTAACCATTTAAATTTAATACACCTCAAGATTAATTCTTTGAAATACTTAGACATTAGCAGAACATGAAATTCAAATTGAGATTTCATTTCCTGTCCAGCGAATGCAACATTCTTGAACTGACCATTATTATTTGTACAACACGTAATGACTACAGAGTACCTGTGTACTAACGCGAATTTAATGTACCCTCATTATCACCATATTTGTTTAAATGGGGAACAATTTTGATGACTTAATTTACTTTGCAAAACCTATACTTGCCAATTTTTTCCTTGGGGTATTACATAAATCGTTAGAAGAAAATAGGTCTCGCAGTATTTGTTTGGTTTTACGTAATGTGGGTGTATTTTCAAAGAAACCAGTTGTATCCCATTGCAAATATTATTAATGTTGTAGATATTATGGAGCAACATAATGTTACATGTTACAGAGTGTTCAAAATTAATTTGACTTGATTTATTTAATTTTTCAAATTAAACTTCCTGTTCTGAATTTTTCCCCTAATATTCAGAGTTACAAATGTTTTCCTATGTAATTCATTAAAAGAAAAATGAAAGTAATACGTAGATATAAATTGTAAATAAGTCGTCCAAATTTTTAAGTTGTATAATAAATTATTATTGATGGATGCCATCTTTATAATTGCGTCACGTTCATCTTATGATTACGGTTTAGATTATGTAACAAATTATGAACTAATTTCGCCAATATATCTGCCTTGTAATTAAGTTTTAAATAATCATAGAGATCAACACTATTAACCTAAATTGAAGCGAGAAAAAAATATATTTGTTTGACTGCCTCAGGTTTTAATATTCGGCTTTTCATGAAAGGCGCACGCGAAATTTAGATTAGACATCTAAAGTTTTACCAAGCGTTTACGTTTTCCATGAAAATCTCGATCACATCAAACCCATTTTCCCAACCGTTTTTCAATGCAAATTACATTTTTGATCAAGTGAAAGTAAGCTAGTGGCGTCAGTGAAATCCAAGTTAGACCTAATTACTGCATGTTTCATAATCCTACCTATTGATACACTTTTAACTCGTTTAGACATATTGCAGATAAACTAAAAATTATAAAATTTATTGTCTATACTTGAATGGAATTGTTATATAAACTTGAAGGTAAAAAAATCGGATCCGAGTGTTAGAATGTTTCGTGTTGCAATGTCTCCTGTCATTTATATTTAAATATAAGATATTTATTCCTTCGGTTGTTAGTCAAGAATTTTTTTCTTGACTAGTGATTCAATAAAATAAAGACATCATTAACTATAATTCCTATGTATTTTTTATACCTTTTCAAACTTACATTACTAAAAATGATTTTGTGAACGTGATTGTGAGGAATGATAATTTTATTTGAAATAAAAAATGAGACATTTTTATTTATGCCGTTGTAGAAGTAGAAAGTTCAATAAAAATCTAAAAAAATTATAGATTGTTTATTTTTCTTTTTACTTCTTGAAGTGGTGAGAGTGAAGGTGTAAAATTCAAAGAAACGAAAAACCCAAATTTCGAGCCTTAATATAACACAATACCCTAGACGACATGAATTATTTATTATAATACAATTTAGGTACAACTTATTCTAAGCATGGAATGTAAAACAAAAAATATTTATATAAAAGGATGATGATCCTTATACGTCGAGGAGGAAGTAGACGTGTTAAAGGTTGAATACTAAACAGTTAATATTTCCAGATTTGGGTTTCTAAAGGATAAGGAAAATTAGGTTTTTCTTACAGGTACAAAAATAACCCTTAAAATCTTTTTAATGTAAAAAATTGCAATCAGTCGAGAAACACAAACTCATCTTACTTTATAAAACTTTACCTTCCTTTAAATTTCATTTAAAATTTATTGCCAAGGGAAGGATTTGATTTTTGCCCCACCCTATACAAAGATTGTTTCAAACAGAAGGATAATGTATTGGTGGTGAAGTAACAAAAATATAAAAGGCAGAATTCTTTCTTTTACATTTTTTCTTAATTTATTTTCTTCACACTCTATTTAATAAGAATATTCTTAATTTTTTCCTTGTAATAGAACTTACAACATCGTAACTGTTGCAACTAAGTGTTGGCGATTTATTTTCAGGCGTTTAATGACATTTGCCTACTCGACGTTGTGTATTTCTTTATTTTTAAGATTGAAATCAAATTTACGTCATCTGAGCGAAATGCTCAAGTTGCTGTTAACCTATCCATAAAATTGCTAAATTTAATCCTAGGAATATTAAAGTTATTCTAAACGTTCTAAAGGATAAGGAAGTGGAGAATTCTAGATAAACTTGTCCCATTTTCATCCCCATCACTTAGAGCTTACCCTGATGAGGTCAAACAGGAAGTTACCAGAACCTCCTGCTCCACCATCTCCACCGAACGGTAAGAATCGTTTATTTCTATCAGCGTCGTCGGCGTCGACGTTCGAAAGGTCTGAAGCTGGATCTGGTCCAGAAGCTGCGGTTTCCTGATCATCGGCATCCCTTGCTATCCTAATATGCCTTTTTGCTACGCTATCTTTCGTCACCGAGGGAGACTGTAACACACGTGTAACAATACCCATTTATTAAGATATCAATACGAAGAGGAAGAAAAGGGTTAATATGAGCGTATAAAAATGAATTATTTACAAGTTCGGTTACGTAAAATTGTGAATGAATAATATTGCTTAAAACACTTAAAAACCACTTGAATTCACCATGAAAAGTTGAATTGAGCTGGTTTACGCTTACATAAACACATCTGCGAAATTAAAAAGTTATGAAAACGAACATCTTCCCATAAAGTCAATTATATGAGAAAAAGAGCGAGAAACAAGAGGAAATGCAGCATCCCAAAACGTCAGTTGTTTGGAACGCACAAAATGAATTGTTAATAGAAGATTTGATGTTGTCTTTGAAGTACCCTTGACGCAATTGTCACTTTATTGCGGTAACTTGTACTTTCAAATTCCACAAGCAGAACGTTCTTTCTCGCACGTATTCAAACGAGTTGTACGAACGCTGCTGATATTAATTAAAGGGGTTATTTTTGAGGCGTTTTAGTAAGAACTGTGCATAATGCGTAGTCTCACTGTAAAGGGTGCCGGTGTTGACAGGAATGTGGTGGTTTCAAATAATGTGGTGGTTTCAAATTCAGTGGGTGTTGTTACCATTTTTAATGTTGTTGTAGCTTGTGTAGAACTACGACTAGTTCGCGATCTTAAATCATCACCCCCTATTTCGTTATTTTCCGTCGAGGTGAAGAAATCTGCACTCAAAGCGACCACCGAAGAACTTGTAGAAGTCGTTGTTGTACTTGTGGTACTGTTGGAATCATCCCCACTACGATTGCGAAGATCAACTTCTGTATCTGCTTCTTCATCGTCGTCATCGTCATCATCATCATCTTCATCGGGAGGAAAGGTGGGAAGAACAACGCTAACTCTTCCACCTCCTCCTCCTCCTGAACTTCCCCCGCTGCTTCCGCCTCCACCTAATCCTCCCGAACGAAGAAGGGCACCGCCTACTACTCGGAAAACTTGACTTGTTATATTTTGGATCACTGTATCAAGGACCTGAGAAGTTTAGAAATTTGGTTAATACGAATCCGAATATTTATATTCGACTCAGTAACGTTTACACTAAGAATGAAGTCTTTGCTTGATTTTCATCTAATAGGGATTTTTTTAGTCTTTAGAGATCTAGTAATCCGCTATTTTGCAAGAAAATGGTTACATTTTCTCCCCTGTTTCCTGCTGAGGTGTTGACAATTTGTAATGTTTGTGAAATGCAGTTTTGTTTTGTTTAAAACCACAAAATGCAATATTCTAAAATTTACCATAACATTTCTATTTGCAACTTTCTATATTGCATGAATCACAGGTCTAGACGAGAATGCACCCAATGGAACTATTTTACGATTATACAAACATATTATTATAAGGAAAAATAATTTTTAATAAGAGTTTTTATTATGCACGTGTGCATTTCCGTGTTATTACGTCCAGTAATTACAATGAAATTGCATTTTATTGTATTGGTAAAAAATTAGATGAACATTTGTCTTCGATAAAAAGCATGAAAGAAATAATGGGTCTGTAAGTGATTTCTGGGACACCCTCTATACTGAATGTGGTATATAATTTTCCCTTTTCTTTATAAATTTCACTGAGATTTTGCATATGAGAATTAATTAATGTCATAATTTAGAACACATGTTTCATACAACACCTGCTGAATTATCAGGACTTTCAAATCTGTTTGGTGTAATCCGAAAGTTAGCAACGAAGTTAGAAGAATAAAATTCCAATTAACGTCTATACCATTAATTTTGACACACCTTGATCAATATTGCAACAACAATATAGTGCCACTAATAATTTAGATACACTTATCAATTTTAATGATGTTCCAAACTTCCCCTACTTTGACGGGATTTTAATAATATTTTGAAATATTTCCATAAAGTGTCCCTGATTTAAAAAATATTATTTTGTTAAACCCTTAAAATTTTGCAAACCTGAAGAAATCCAAGAAGATCCTTGAAACGTGTAGTATGTTTTTAAATTATAATTTTATTTCTAATTTATGACCAAGTTGGGAAATTTTGTATTCACAACTTCATACGAATCATACCTTGTGCAAACGTTACTTTTATTTTTATTCAATCATTGAGGTCAATGGTTAATACCTAACAGTTATAAAAAATGATCAGAATTAGCATGTACTGTTTTTTATGCAACACATGTAGACTGTCGCATAGAAGAACCCAAGAATATTAACAATTTGTTGTTGGCAAACCTAAATATTTTTTTTGTTTTTGCGTTCTTTTAATTAATCAAATTTGAAACCAGGCACCCACATGAAAACCTTTCTCATTCTTTTTCTTGGAGTAGGTCACTGTTTGACGGTTTAGCGACCGCCAAATTATCATAAATTTCAACACCACCTGTGATGCGAGTACGTTGTAACTCGTAAAAGATAACTTAAAAGTGAAACTTTAGTTTTGCTGTTAATGCTTAATGGACGGAAAAGTTTAGCAGTGTTCCAGATGAGGTACAATCGAAGCAGAAGGTTAACGCATTGCGAAAAAACAACGCAATACTAAATATTTGGTAATAAATTTACTTATAAACAAGGGATGTTTAATTTTCATAAATGTTGCAAGTCTTGTAAACGAAACGAAATTATGTACACGCAAATGAGATAGACTTCTAGGAAAAGCGGATAAATACTACTATTTTGAAATTGTTTTAATTGACGATTGACATGTAAAAGTTTGTATCAATTAAAAGCGTTAGGAGAATGTCTTTATTTAACAAAAAATTACTTTACTGCATTTAATAAATACAAAATCTTGCATAATAAATCATAGGACCATTAATTATCCATGACAAATTTCATATAAAACTGAAATATAGAAAATATTTTTATTTAATACTGTTACTTTTTTTTAATAGTCATCTATGCGTGTCGAAACATTTTACCCCACCGATGTTACTTAATGTAGCTTCCCAAAGTTCAAACATAATTTGCAAAACCCTGACCTACTTAAAATCATCTTTTAAATATACGAATAAAACAGTACATACGTGTCTCTAAATCATTTTTTATAAATAAAAAAATAATAATTACCTGAAAGAGTTGCGGACACAACATTCGTAGTTGCTGAAGTTTTTGGTTGCTGTAGCTAATAACTCGATTAAGTACCTCTGAATTATCCGCTTGCCTCTTAACCTAATCATTCAACCAATAAATTTAATAATCAATCAATATCAAAACCAATAAATAATTTCGTCGTGGTCGTCTGTAGACTTTTGACGATTCGAGAAAGAGAAAAAGAGACCGATGTAGATGACCCCTTTATGACAACGACAAACAGAAGGAAATACCAAAGAGATTAAAATACAATTCCTTAATGATAAGAAATTTTATGGATGGAAAAACGTGTAAATGATGTAATAACGAAAAACTAATGATCTGGAAGTAAAAAGATCATTTTCGCTACCATGGTGATGTTATAAAAACAATGAATCAAGGAGTTATTATACAGAATGAGAAAAGAAGCTAAATCGCATGAAAAGAAAGAGAGCCATATAATAAATGAGTGCTCTAGTAGTATGTTGCATCTCTCTCTTGTACATGTGCATTAGCTTCTGTACTACTTCCGCTCATTTCAGTTTACGGTCCCCTCTGTTTTATGTTATGACATGCAATCAATATGAGTAAATTAATACAAAAAATATAAATAAATGTTAGTTTCTCAACCAAAATTAACATAAATTAGTAGTATTAGTGTGAAAGGTGACGGTTTAGGATTTGAATGATGTGCGGATTAATATTCAGTGCGTTGCTTTCTACTTGAAAGCAGTTTAAGGTTTTACAAAAGCCAGGTTTGGATAATAATAAAAATATGTCTTGTTAGCAACCTCTACTGTACGAAGAAATTAGAATAATTACAGCACGACTTGTCTGTTTATAATAATTCACAGTGCAATTGGAAATTTCGATTCTAGTTACCACTTTGAAAGCTATTGGATAATCAAGGACGCTTCAGATTAAAATGTCGTTATTTCTGCTATTAATGATTATTTTAAAATAATTTTCTACAAACCCTATTTATATCTAATTGAGATTTAATGGCATCAGAGCTAATGCAACTTTTATGCAATGATTTGAAACTAAATTATGCAGGTTTGAATTCCTCCAAGGAACCAAAGTGATAGATGGGTCTATGGGCTGTTATGTATTTATTGTTCACATTCAATGGAAGAGCGGGAGAATTCCATGTCTTCTATTAAATGTAGGTCAAAATAGAAAAATTCTTTTTTTCAAGTAATAATTTCAAAATTAAGTATGTCGTGACAGAAAATTTCTGGAGGTTTTCCCATTAGAATAATTGTGTCATTAGAGGTTTTAAATACAAATTTGTGTATTGCACGCCATAGCTTTTAAATAAATAAGAGATTTCTGTATACTTTCACTTAAGAATGCGTGTATTAAACTGGATAGTTTATTAAGGATTATTTAAAACACTTTCTTCGGCAGTTGAATATGAATTTACATGAGTTTGTTATGTTGCGTAAGAATTATCTTCCTCCGGTTCCGATTACAACACATCTTTTACTTTCAAAATGTTTTTTTTTAAATCGTTGGTTCCTATTTTTTTATGCGGAAACAAAACTATTTGGAATGCGACCAAAAGAAAAATTAAACGATGTTAGGAATTTAAAAATATCTTTAAGTAATTAGAGATTACATTAAATAGCAATAATAATTATTGTAGGTAAGCAGTGTTGCCAAATTTCTGCTATTTAAATGTAATTAGCAAATTAGAAAAAAATTAATTTTTTGGAAAAACCTATAATTATTACAAAAGATAACCAAAAAGAAGGTTTTACTTTCGAAATTATTAATTCAAACTAATTTGATTTGATTTGTACTTGCAATCAGAGCCAACTTGACCAAGTGTGTTTTAGATCACCCTGTATTAAGGGCTTAAATTTTCCAGTAACTTATTAATCTGGAGCGTTCCTTGTGTGTCTTTTTAATAAATTTTATTGTTACCGCTTGTAAACGAAGTTGAAGGGGCAAAGTCGATGAAATTTTCGGGTTTGTGTCTTACCCCGGTATTGAAGTCTCCAGACAAAAAGCGTTCCTTGTGTGTCTTTTTAATAAATTTGATTGTTACCGCTTGTAAACGAAGTTGAAGCGGTAAAGTCGATGAAATTTTCGGGTTTGTGTCTTAACCCGGTATTGAAGTCTCCAGCCAAAACTTTAAAAAACGCGATAATTTAAAACCTGTTTAAGTTTAAATAATTTCTGAATATTACTGACGTATTTTAAATAAATTTGGAATACTTTCACTTAAAATTTCAGCAATATTTTCCCTTTTTAGAGATACCCAATCAAATTTGTAATTATTATTGTCTTTAGATTAATTTTGCGGAAATACGATGAATTAAAGTGATGCACATTTTCCGGTAACATCCGCGTCTGGTGCTTCTGAAGACATGACATAATAACACCGCCTTGGAATGCCCAGCTAATGACGCGCCACACAAAACTTTTCTATATACACTTTCACTTACTTTCATCGGGCATGAAACGCTGAACTTTGTTGTTCTTGTACGAGGTTGTTTCGATCAGATATTATTACGTTGATACAACTACTTTCTTGAGACTCGACCCGAATTAAAGCTTGATTTTTATAATAGAAAATTTCTTGTATTGAATATTAAGGACAGACATTTTTTTTATTACGAATTGTTAGTGGGACAAGAAATATAGTAGAGCGCGTGCTTTATTAATATTAAGCCTGAAGCGAATTTATTTGCATACCGAAACCCAGATTTTTAAAATCTGAAACTGACCTGATTGTGAACTGAAACAATTCCTGTTTCTTCTAAAGTGGTAGGTGCTGCTAGACTTACTGCTACGAATGCACTTAAAACACACACAACACTAATATAACACTTCATTTTGACTAGACTTAAGTTACCACTCCTGAAACAAAATAAAAAATTAAAAATAAAGAAAAAACAAGAAAAAAAAATTAATTACAATATTAAAAGCGTCAAATAAACGTGTATTTTTTTTCATGCACTGACAGTTCAATTGTGGGAAGCTCTTTACTAATTGTATGTGCTATGACAACTGCATTCACATAGCAAGTGGCCGTGAAGCTTTGAAACACGAAGACTAGTCCCCCAAACTCTATGGTCACAAATAAGTGGTAATTTGCTATGCGTGTCGTGCCGATTAAGAAATTGAAGAAGGTTTTTCAGCGCTTCTATTACATTCTGTAGTAATAATATGGGAATTGCGAATTCGCATCAAGTGCGCCTGTATACGCGTACTACAAACAATAAATTGCAAGTGCGTTTATTTTATGACTCGTTACACCTAGATTTTTGTTGACAGGTTTTTCCGAAACCATGGAATATTTTCTTTGGAATTAAGAATGTTAATAGAGTTTAAGGATAATTAACTGCCCTCGTGTGGAAGTTACAAAAAAAATAAACAAGTTTTACTTATTACAAACTCGTGGAAATGTAGCAAAAGAATTAGATCTAAAACGTTCCTGAATTTCAGTTTACGTCCCTCATTGCAATTAGGCAATCTTCAGTTAATATTTCCTGACTTGTGTAATGCATAGTTATGGAAGAAAAATCTGGTCAAGCGATGGTTGTGGTTACTACATTTAACCTACATGAAATCACAGCCAACTCTAGCTAGTTATTTTCGATTTTTTTTTACTTGAGTCGTAATGATGATGCTATTAAGTTATGCTGAACTATTTTCCCCAATGTAAATAAAATGAGAAAATGATGATGAATACTACGAAAACTGTTAAGTTGTTTCTGTATAACTAATATACTTTAAACGTTTTTATTTCTTTTGGTAAGAACTACTTTTTCAGGAGTCGTCAGAAATATCCCAGAGGATTCCTGAAGGTATCAAGGGTTCGTAAATCTACTTAGGAGATACCAAGAAGACTGTACTAGTAGTTGTAATGCTGAAATATTTCTGCAAGTGTACTGGTAATCTCTGCATTTGTAAAGTTTCAACCAGAATTTCCAATACGTGTATAGAATGGAAATGAACAACCGCTTCCTTGTGTAGGTTACATTACAATAAAAACGCGAATTTAATATTAAAAAATTATTGTAAAATCAAACGAAGGTCGTAAACATTGCATATTATTTAAATAAAGATAATATATTAAGTTTTGTTGCAAAACTAATTTAAATATCACAGATACATTACCATTACTATTTTATTGGCTAGATGAAACTTTTAAAGAAATCTGTTACACGAATATGGTTTTTCCCTTATTACAACACAGAGTTTAAATGTTTTTTTTTTGTATTCATTTGCGGTGACCCTTTTATTCTATTAATTTAGACTTGCTATATTTTATCTTACTTGTTACAAAATGGTAAAGAAATTACCCTGATGAGTACCTTTCCTTACACTATTTCTAAGTATCTTATAGCAGAGCTAAATGAAAGTTTTACAACCAGTTTTTTTTAAATAAGTCTATGTAATTTTGAAAATTACTGGCTTACAAACTAAGAATTTTAACACCTTTGTTAATGAATGTTAATGTTCGTTTTGTAATTAAGCAAAATACCGTGGTATATAATAATAAAAATAATAAGCAAAATACCATACAATTGCAACGGAAACGCACAATTCCATTGTCATTTTCAGGACTGATTATATACTTAGATGGATTTATCATATCAAAATAATAATATAAAACAATCGAAATCACTGTCGTGACTTTTATTACCGATATTTACAGTAAATAATAATGGAAAGTTTATAAGAAACTTAATAAATGCATTGCGCAAGATGATAAAAATATTAAACCTATAGGTAACAGAAAAATATTGTAATATTGCTTAATTATTCCTTAAAATCCTATTTACTCTTTGTTGCAATCTACCATGTTAATAGTTATATAAAATGAAGTTACAAGTTTTAAAACGAGTTCGAATTAGGTTCGCTTTCTAAAATCAACGAAATTCTTTACGAGTCGAATTGATCTAAACGTAAACGACTAGCAATTCCAGTAAAATTATCGATTATGGTTTATGGTGTAGGTATATGGCCTAGACCTAATTTCAAAAAAGTACAAGGAAAAATGCAAATTTTAGAAGACGTAGTAATGAATTATTTTATAATTGTTAGCCACAAATTTTTTTAGTTTTGGTACCCTTGGGCTGAAAGAAATTAGTCTTGAAGCGTTGCAAATAATTTTCCTTTCAGGTCAACTTTTGTTGTTGTGTGTGTTTGTGTAAATAAAACCAAAATAATGACCTTCTTGGTAAAAATAATTATCATTAACATGTTTTTGTTAAATTCCTTTTTCTTGGTCGTTAAATTGCAAATATTTCCCGTGAAAAGTAAATTTTCAAAACTTGTTTTAAAAGAAGAATGTTGAACTGATTTTGATATGTAAATATTGACATTATGAAAACATGGGAGACAAGTAAACGATGGTGTAAATTTAATCTTAGGAAATACTTTTTAAATATCAAAAGCTAGGGTGGGAAATGCGTTATTAAGGTATTTATGAATGAACAATAATTTCACAAGCTACAACCACACCTGATGTTTTTTATAAGTTGTCCAATTTATTGCCTTCATTAAACAGAAAGAATAAGAAAAGGTTATTAGGATTTTCTTATCTGTAACTGGAAAATTGGGTAATCATTTTACAAAAAACGAAACAAGTTTAAGGGATTAAGGACTTTCCGATTGAACTAATTTTTTTACCAAATTGTCGAAATATTTTCTGTTAAACGAAAATATTTTTAGTTATCGGTTTGAAAATAAATATCAGTTTCTGAAACAAATCAGGAACTGCACCAACAAAAATTATTTACTTCTAAATTAAAAGACCAATTAAGGGTAATATTAGTGACCTTATTAAAATAACGAGTATTTTAACTTTCACTGGTTAATTTTTGATATCAAAACTTCTTCAAAATTTGTCCCCTTTTACTTCCGAAACTAGTTCTTATGCAATTTGGTTTATAAAGGCCCCAATTATAACACATAGAAGATACTAGAAGTGGTAATTACTGCAGCCGAATTGCGATTAAACCAGTCAAAAAACGGAGGAGGAAGAAGAATTTTTTTACCTTCAGATTTAGTTTAATTAATCTCATTATGTAAGAATCAACTTTGAAAGTAGCTTCCTTAGATATTTTACATTTATTATATGTACATAACTGTTATAAAACAGGGTAGTTATTACTGTCGGCTCTTAATATTTTAACATATACGGGGTGTTCAAAATATCACTACCAGACCCATTATGCCGCATATTTGAAAAATATCTAGCTCTATGTTGATAAGGATGAAAAATTGGAGGGGTTTACGAGACTCTTGTAAGGGTTGAAAAAAATGTTAACGTGCCATTTTGTTGTTGTTAAAGTAATTAGGAAATGAAATTCTCCTGGTCAACAGGACTGAAACTGTTTAATTTCTAGGACGCCAAGAAGATGCTATCTTGGATTTTTATCTTGAAATGGCTTCCTGCCGCCAAGAATTGAACAGTTTCAGTTCTACTGAATATAGAAATTTGCGTTAAGGTAAGGGGTGTTTTAAATTCAGAAAATCATTCCTAGATTGGAGGGATGCAATTCGAAACTGACAAAAGTGAGTAATAACTAAAGGGCGGATTAATATGCACGAGAAAAGGTGAAAATATGCGCATGTATATGCATTGAAAATATTAAAAATATGCAGTGCTTTAGTTAAAATATGCAATATTATATGCAAAAATGCAAACCAAAAATTAATAAAACGATATCACTGACATTTTGTTTTTCAAAAATTGATAATTCACTACACAAAATAAATGCAAAAAGCAATCGTTACAGTCAACTATTGTGCAATGACTGATGAAATGTTCAGATTTTAGCTATAATTATCTAGCAATTTTCCCTTTCTAGTCCATAGTTCAATACCTTAAACTAAACCCTTTCAAGCACTCCAATACATTTTCGTATAAGATACCTTAAGTTTCCTTTACCATAAATTCCTAAATTTCTGACGAATTTCTTGCTCACATTTTACCTGTACATATTTTTATATAATAGTAGGTACTCGTTAAAAGAATTTCATGAAATGATTAAAAAAAAATTTTTTTAATTTTTGGTACAAAATGGAAAATATACTACTTTAAATGCACAAATTATGCAATAATATGCACATTTTCCAAAAATATGAACTAAACTGCAAATATATGCAAAATATGCAAAAGTAAATTGGCGTCAAATAACTCTAATTAATGTGATTCGCGTAGATACGGAAGGATTTAGATACCACTTTCAGTATAACCAATATGCATTTTGCCTATAATCCGCCCTTTAGTAATAACAAAGTCAAACCCTGTATAGAGGTAATTGAACTTTTTTCAACCACTACGTTCTACTTGAATTACAAAAATATTATTTTAATGTTAAAACAGAAACATGAAACCATAATTTGACTTTCTCGACTTCTACTTTTGATTTCTATTATTACTACATGAATGAAAGTTCCTATAAGACATTAACAGTTAAATTAAATGTCCCATTCAAAATAAAATTAAATATTTATTTGTTTAACATAAAGGATCAATAAAATAGATTAATCCAAGATTTAAGGTGTTACATAATTAGTTCAAACTCCAAAATTTAATTTAATTACATTTTCCTGTTTTTTATAGCGAATTCTAGCATAAATGTAGTTTTGTATTACGACTTTGGTTATTTAATTTTAAATACGAAAAAAATGTGTTTATGTAATATCCATCATCAATTATATTATGTGGTTTATTTTCAATTAATCTCTAAAGGATATTCTTTAGTAACTGTGAATGTAGTCTCGTAAGCATACTTAATGGAATTAGATTATTAGAATGCAAAAACTACTTGCTTATTACTTATTAGTTACCACATTTTTTCCCTTATGGCTATGAGAAATTATTATTTATAAAACGTCATATAATCCAATTAAGTCCTCACAACAATAAATTCCTGTGTTTATAGAGCAGTTAGTGTTGCACTATCTACGACATACGATGTAATTAGCATAAAATGAATGCAAGTCAAAGGATAATTTCTAAAATTGCAACACCTTTTATGACCTTTCTGCTTCAACGCTTATTGTTTCGATTTTATAAACATATTGTTGATTTCTTTAACAATTAATAATTACAACAATCAATTCAAAATCTTTAAAAAACCTATTTTATAATCAGTTGTGGTAACCAATTATTATTACACAAATGTGATTGTAATCGAGCTTATGTGTTTGTAATTAACTATAAAGGACAAGAACATAAAGAGTAAGTAGGTAATTTTATGTAAATACATTTTAATAAACTATCAAGTTACCTACGTAATAGCCAGTGCCTTTCAATGTAGCTATAAATTTTTATTATTTACGTATTTCTCGCTAGTGGACTTTTTGCTCCATTTGTTACCATTGTTGATTGCACAAGTCAGCAAAATTTTTTCAAATTTCTACACGACAGAGGCCTTTCTAGATAAATGTCATATTAATCATTGATTTATCAAGTGCCCTTGTACAATTACATGATTACCTGTTATAGTTTACATAAAATATGCGTTTAAGGTCGTACTTTCATCCAGGATTTGCAGTAAATCCTGAAAGGAGACAAAGAAAACCCCCGTTTTATACTGTTTTATCGAAAAAAATAATAAGGTATGGTTACGTCCCACATTCGACGTGTTAGGAAATTTTTATTTAACCAAGGTGCCTTGTACTTTAAATGGAAATAACATGTATTATTATTACTGTAATTTTTAATTCCATTTGTTTATAAAAAAAATGGAAATTGCTCTACTTAAATAAAAACTCATAGTTACTGAAAAGGTTAATTAAATCGACTTGCAAATTTACATGTAATGTGAAGGATGTTGGATTTACCTATAATAGGCATCATAAAGAGACCAAGATGGACCTAAAGTTTTCTTAGCTTTTATGCTTAATAATGTATAAAAAAATTTGATTGGAAAGATGTGAAGGGGATTAAAAAAACCTAATCAAGTTAAATGAGATCACATTTTGAACACATAACAAAAAAGGTTTTGGATGAACGTTTTGAATTAGTGGAATTACGAAAACGCTAACGAAACCTACCATAGTCTGAAAATGCAGTTTTGGACATAATTAATTTTATGGGTTAATTTTAACGCCTGCGTTCGCTGCAGTAATAATCAATGGTGCATTACTTAATGCTTTAATTTATACATTTTTGATTTCTTTTTTATTATAATTTTATTTATTTCAATTTTAAGTTTTTCTATTGCGTTGTGATAATACCAATAATTATTGTAATATTGAAAAAAAAACAAACCAACATGGTGAGAAACTCAAACTCTCAATGATCTTGCAATAAAATTTTGCGGACATCCAGTCTAATGTAAATAAATATAAATCAGTACAATTAAAATTTTACTGAAACCCTCTGCAAAGCACAAAAACCTAATTTCCTGTTACCAGACGTTAGTAAGTCCGTATTTCCAATAAAACAATAAAAATAACACCGACAAAATGGTGTTTTGCTTCGAAACTGATACTTTCAACGGCCCAAAAAAGCTAGCATCTGATCACTAGGTAGCTAATAGCTTTCCAAACAATGTGACAACAATCACTTTCCTTAAAATATCTGCTTAAACGAACTGGTTTTTTTTTAAGTCTATTGGCAAATCGACACACAAACCTAAAACTGTTTTTTACGTATCCGCTGATAGTCCCGAAAGTTATGACATAATTAGCTTAATTACTGGTTATTTAAAGTTATTGATCCTTATTAGAAACTAATCTGTACTCCGTGCTAGTATTTTAATATTAGGTATATGGTAATGCAGAGGCGTAACTGAAAGTTTTCTTGAATTTTAATTCGTTGATCTGGAATGGCTAATTTGATTTTGTTGTAGCAATTAAATACACATACAGTTAACATTCTTTTAATAACAAAGACCACCATGTGAATAATTTTTGGTTGTAAATTAGTGAAAGTCTAAGCATTAATATTATGGTAATGATTTAAAAATGTATGTGTGCATTCCAAAATCCTTAAGATTGTGCGTTTTGGATTGTTTATCAAACGCTGTAGACAAAAAAATAATTTAAATGTAATATTAAAGCATAAATAAATTATTGTGAAATCAAGAAATTCAGAATGCAAATTGCAGGGGTACTGGGGTACGTGCGCCACTGGTGACCCCAAAAAACCCCTTTAAAATAATATTGTACTGTGATAGGTAAAATGTGGTACGTATTTTCATATGTAATAATTGGGAAAGAGTACTATATTATTATCATTATTATTACTAGAATTATCAAGGCATAGATGTACCCCCTCCCCATAGACGAGGCAGATTTAACCCTATTTAGGACTCGAATCCACGAGCACTACTAGCTTTTTAGCTTCGCTTTCAAAGACTGGGTTTCAGATAAGATATACCTATTAACAATAAGTAAATATTGATCGGTTTTAAGAGGGACAATATCTAAAGACATTATAAAGCTATTCTTTTCTTTTGAAAATCAAAAACATGACTATGGCAAATTAAAATTTGAATAATAATTAATTGAAACTAAATAAATTTAAATTTTTTATATACACACGTGTTAAAATTTACGATCATCTTCAATACTGTGATAGGCGTTTTATAAGATGTGACAAAATTTAAATAGTAAAAGGTGAAGGACAGTAGAGAAAGGTTACTTCCACATTATACATGAGACCAAGAAAAGTAGGAAGACGAAAAACACGATGGAAAGATTGTTCCTAAATAGCCGGAAGAGGATGTGTATAGAGCTACAGTCATATGGCGGATTCGGGGATTTATTTGAAAATAAATTAAAAGGGGACAAATACAAAAAGAAGAAGACAGCAATCTTAAATTAAGTTTGTTTTACTAGATATCTAAATAATACCCCCACTTTCTACGTCACTGGCACAATTTCAGTATTACAAACAGGTTTAACAACTCTGAAATTAAATTATTTGTACTTTCGATTATTATTATTATGAAAAGGGAAAATATTCCCGTAAACTCGAATAGATTCCCAGAATCATACAAAAGTGAAACTCATTTGAAAACTTATATAAGCTAACTAGATCAACGTTTGATTTCTCTAGAGAAAAACACGTGAATGCAAAAGTGTAGCAACTTGATATATCACAGCATTTCAAAAATCGAATTATTTTGACTTTACAACAACGTTTTGCCTCCAGCTCAATTACTAAGCAATAAAATAGCACACTTACAAGTAAAAGTAGTAAAATGAAAGTTCAGACAGCTTGTACGAAGGAAGCGTTTACAATTTCATTAAATTTTTGTTATGAATAAAAAGCAATTACGGTGTTAATTAAAATTAAAAAGCTATTGAAAAAAACAAATTTGAAAAAATTTTCAGGATTCAAACACTGAATAAATTTAAAATCCGAAATTTGGGGTAAACTTCACTGGTGAAAAGCTTCGCCACAAAGAAAAACTAAAGCGTAAGATAAGAAGCACTACATCCAATTATGATCCAATTAATGAAAAAAAAAACACTTACTGTAGTACTCAAAAGATTAAATATCGTGCACAAAACACAGAGAATAACTGACCAGATACTGCGAGTCACAAACGTGGTATTGAAATACTTTTGCTCTCCCGCCATTCCCTTCTTTAAAACCCCTACCACTACGCCTCTGTCATCTGGGGTAGTAGTTCCGCAAAATTATCCAAATTGCATATTATTAGATGCGTTCTTTGTCACGCATTTACTCCATTTTTTTGTTACAATCAGGAAGCTGCTTGTATCTGATCGCGTGTTTTAAATTAATTAATTGGTATAAAGAAATATTGGATTATTTTCAGGCGCTTTTGGCGTTTTAAAAACCTTTTGATATTTTCATTAGCTGTAATTGTTTCCAAATAATTGCAGCATAGAAATTTTTGAAAGTGGTCATGCATTGGGAAAAATACACAATGTTGTTGTTAAGTGTAAATTAGTTAAAGGTGCGTTTAATTTTTTTAAATATGAATAGCAAGGGTTTCACAAGGTGCCTTTATTCTTGTTTCTCACAAGCTCTATTAAACCTTCCCATAATAGGGGAATTTATTATAATTTTTTAGAAGAAGAAATGTTTAGGAAAAAAATCAAGGAAAGTAATTGTATAATTTTGTAATATTTTAGGAGAGGTTGGTCGCCCAAGTGCAAATGATTTAGAAATTTATGAAAGGCATAACAATTCAACAAGAACATTGTCAAAAATTTTATCTTTTAATATCATAAAAAAATTGTACTGTATTCATTTTGATAAAAAGTATGAGAAAGAACAGGATTTAACCATCGATTATGGTACTGTATAATTGCATACCTACATTGTAAACAGAGTAAATTACGTTTTGATACCCTTTAATTTGTAAGCCTTTTCTTAAAAACATTTAAACATTTTTTCTATGAAATATAATAAGGCCGAGGTGTGGAATTCGAATCCCGAGAATTTTTTTGAATTATTTTTTTAAATAAATCATGTGATTTCTTTTATTTTACTATTTTTTAACTTGAAAGTGGAGCTGTGATTCAATATGCATGATATAAGCTAAGATTTACCTAAATCAAACGAGGCCACATCATTTGCAAACAAGTCTATACTGTAAATTACATGAAAATGTTCCCATTCCTGAAGAAAAATATTTATTATTGGTTTACAAGAACATTGTTCCAACAGACCGAATACGGAAGTTGATTCCGTGATAGCCCCTAGCTTTTAATATGAAGAATTTTACAGTAATTTAAGACAAAATTAAATTCTTAACAAAAAACGGTGAAAATTTACCCAACTAAATGATAGCGAATATTTTAATAAGAGGACCTGCTGTTATATAATTAATTTAACGGAAGAAAAGATCACGCTATCAAAACAACTAGCAATCAACCAATAAATATTTGGTTTATAAATAAATTTTATATGCAATTTAAAATACGTGAGAATTATTTCACTTAAAACTAGTTAAAAGTACGAATAAAAATTGTGAAAGCCCTCCCTTATACATGTAACTTCTTATTTATTTGATAATATTATAACTTGTATAATAAACTGGTCTTTTTGAACTAGAGCAAACGTTAAGATGCCTTTTATTGAGAATTTTATCTTTTTTATTATACCTGGTTAAATTAAATTTTTTTAAAATGTAAATTTGTATTATACTTCCACAATAAAATGCTTAATTTCTGTGTCAGCATTAGAAGGTAATTTTTTTATTTAGTAATTCAGTTACTGTAGCCAGTATTTGCCTGAATTTTTTCTAGTTTCCTGTCTTAATCACTTCAGATTTTTTAAATTAATTAGTAACTGTAGCATTCTAAATTTTTAGATGCAGTCATTAACAAGGCATTCCACCCACTATATTAACTTGCACTTTCAGTGGTTTGCGTTCTTTTTTATATCATGCAGTATATTTAAATCTTGAATGCTAAAATAATAAAATATTTCCCAACAAATGAAAAACATAATTTTTTAATATGAGAAAGTGGGAATAAATTATTTCGACTTTAACCTCTGATTTTCACTTTTGTTTGTTTCGTACATCTTGGAGAAGCTTATTAGGAACATAGGAAATTATTGACCGAGAAAATATTTTCTAGCACAAGGAAAACAATTTATTAGCAACTAATTAAGCTATGGATTTTCCCCAAGTCGCCTTAGTAAACTAATCAATTCATAACAAAACGCATTACTTTATTATTTCTTCACAAACAATTTATTTCAACTACTACGGCTGCGAAAGAAAAAAATGATGCCATTAGAATTGGCTCACATTTATAATAATTGACCGTTAACAATTATTTTGAATGTGTCAATTAAAGGCAGAAATTTATTCTTTCACAGTCATAGATGAAACAAAAAGTTTCCCTGCAGGTTTCAGTCGGTTTCAGGGAATTTTTCAGGAATGTTACTACGGTAGATTTAATGAATGCCTTACAGCTGGTGTAACTGAAATATAACCAATAAAGAACAGTATTTCCTGTAATTGATATTGGTATGAAGAAGAAAGGTGTATCATTGACCAAGATAGATCGATGGTTATATTATAGCAGAGCAAAGTCAGGAGAAGCAACGTGAAAGTATCAACCTACTTTATGCAGGCAGCATGAAAAAGAAAAAACAACGTACTGACGATTGATAACGTTCATATGTATAATACCGGTCAAACATTGGGTCATAAATTAGTTTTTTTTTGTTATAAAAATTATAGAAATGTATTTATGCAACACATACTTTTAAAGCGTGAAATATGAACACAGTTTAGGCAATTAAAATACGTCAAATTCTTGTAAACTCTTATATAATTTTTGTTAAACACAACTGTTTTAGTTGACACTGTTTAAAATAAGTTTAAACACCTTAATGAATCAAGGCACACAAAAAACCGAGGATAGTTCACCCAAAAATATGGAGCGAGGCCTAATTGGTCTTGAAAAAGAAGCCTAGAAGCGTGTTCTACAAAATACCGATCTTCCACCCTATTCTAATCTTCTTTCTTTTCGTATGTTTTTCTAATGGGTAAAGTCGTAAAGTGATGGAGGGGTGGTGGCTTTTTCACTTTATAATTTTCTTTTTAATTTTTAAATCTTCTCTCGGTATTTTTCTTATTAACTTTCGCTTATTAATTTATTAATTTTTATGAAAAACAACATATGTAAACAAATGGAATTAATTCCAGTTGTAGTCGTGGAACATAAAGTTTCATTAATCGGTAAGTGATCTTACCCAAGTGGCCTCAAGCAAATTAAGAAAACAGAACTTGTTTGCTTAATTGGCACACTTGATCACAGTTAAATCGAGTGAATCGACGTAAAAGCGTCGAAAGTCAAAGTGAAAAATCTAAACTTTGTTATTGTTACAATTGCACCACTTTTCTACCTATATTTGCCCTATTGCAAAATTCCGTGGCTTTCCAGATTATCACGTCTGAAAAAACTACATCAGACTCGAACGTGTGATTACAATCATATCCGTCTCGTCTACGCTTTAATAAATTTCTCTTACAAAACCCGGTGACTAATGGGTTCGTTTGAAACAAAGCTATGTTTGCTAATAACTAAATATGTCAACTATTTCTGATTAACTTGGGAAATTTTTAAAATTATCAGAAACAGTCTTGACAAGCAACTTTCATGTCGAAGAAGTTGCATAAAACCAAACCAAATCTTGATTTTTCACCTGAAAAATGAGAAACTTTCTAGCTCTGAAATACGGAAAACTCTGTTAACGTTTCGAAAGGTTTGAACGCTTTAACAAGTGCGTTGCTAAAAACTGGGGCAGTTTCGTGAAAAAAAAATTATACTGGTTCTCCTTGGATTTCCAGACAGCATAATTGAAAGTATATTAATTATTACAAAGTGTGTAAGTCGATTAAGAGGAGCAACTGCTTCGTTTGTCAAAATAAACTTGCGTTACTTAATGTTTTGATAAAACCTTAAACTTTCATTACTTAATGAATGCGTTAGGAAAAATAAATTGAGATCTATTTGCAATTTTTAATTATTGTAATTGATCCAATTTTTATTTTGTAAAAAGGATTGCAATAGGTTCTTACTTAAAATTGCACTAAATGTTACTAACCGATGCTAAATATTTTAAAATAATTTTATTGCTTGCTGAATCTACATACAATTTTTGAACACTTACTATTATGTAATAGTTCAGAAATACACCCATGTTCACATGAATTTTTGTTTAAGAAAGTTGAATAACTTTACTAGAAATTGTTTTAACAACAATATCAGAGAAAATATTGTAATATTGTAAAATGTATTATACATCTAGTTGGCTTTGAAATTCGTTTAGGCGTAAATTTTGTATGAATTTCACAGTCACCTAGATGAATGAATACGGCCCCATATTAGTCGCCTTTTACGACAGGTAGGGGTTTCCCTGGGCCTATTCTTTATCCGGAACCCAGACGGATAAAACAGAAATAAATCTAAGCGTGCCATTCTCGTTTAACGATAAAAGGGATATAGTATTATAAAAAGGATTGGTTTGCCTAAACGGAATTGGATGATACATGTGCCTTAAAACTGGAAATGAAAAATGGGCCAGAAAAACTTTAGGGTGGAAGCTTAATATTTAAAACCAAATAAATTAGAGGGCATCCCTCAGAAGATCGATATCAGGGGAGTGTTAAGCAGAGATTGCAAAATTTCAAGTTGCTTTGGAATACCTAACACAAAATAATTTTATTTGGTGCTTTTTCTTGTACCTAACAAACTTTCCTTGGCATGTTTTTGAACACCTTTCCTATGTAATTGTTGAAGTAGATATCTTGTTTATAATTTAAAAGTCGCTTCAGAGTGAAATTTGTCGCCAAAAAATAAATAAGAGCAGCTGCGTGTGTACCAAGAAACGTGAATATCCAGACAGTTGCAACGCGACTTTCAAGTTTACCCAATTCTTGTTTAGAGTTTAGCATTTGCAGTTACTCAGAGCAACAAAGAATTATGCAGCTACGTGGTTTGTATCTTGACCAAAAGAACATGTTATAAATCATACAGTAAGTAGCACCTTTTACCCTAGAGGAGAAATCTAGAATATGGAAAACTCCTACTTTGTTTCAAAAGGAAAAATGAAGGAACGTTTTTGCAAGTCCATGACTAAGCTTCAATCATTGAAGGGAATTTTTGAAAAGGATTGTTATCATTTTTATGTGTGGGTGATACGTAAAAGGTTACATTCTAATTATCATTCGACGGATTCGACGTCAGTTCTAATTTCCATATTATACAGTTATAATATAAAACACAAAATAGCACAATTATTATATTAAATAAAAATTTCTAGATTAAACCACAACAAGCTCGAGTTATATTCTGTCTCATTTATAAAAAAATTCCTAGTATTTATATGTACCTGCCTTAAAATTCTTACAAAATAATGAAATTTCACAATAAATCATAATTTTCGTTTAATACCAATTTAGTGAAAGAATTATGCCATTTCCTTATAGCAATACATAAGGAAAATAACCCATTATTATTATTGTTACGTTATCATGTCAACCATGCAGACTAAATAATAGCAACAAATTTAAACGTCAACAACAACTAATTGAGCTGCACGAAAAGCAGACGACCAATGCAACCATTTCGATTCCTCTATACTTAGAATATAATTAGAAACCAGCGTACAACTTTTATTGCAAAAACCATCCCTCCTTATCGGTCAATTTTATTTTAATCGTCAGAAATATAGGGAAAAATTCAGTATTGTTTAAGAATTCAAAGAAAACGTTTTTAAAGTAACAGTTTTAAAGTTTACAAAAGTTAACTTTTGTGTGATAAACGTCTTATACGGTTATTTAACCTAAAATAACTAGTTCTGTCCCCCCGAGAATACTTATTACACAAAAATGTTTTAGTATACATGAAGCACTTATGTAAAGGTACGAAAGACTTCCTTAAAATTGCTACTACGTTAACTAAAAATTGCTTAATTTAAAGTGCTTCGTAATTTATTTTTACTATCAAAATGAAAGTGTTTGTCTTGATTACGTGCTTATCCATTTCCCAAGCATTTCCCTCGCCCAAAATTGGATCTTCCAAAGAGAGCAATTCACTAACACAGGTAAGCAAATAGAAAACCGTTGGGATTTATACAGGACGGGAGAAAAAAAAAGATAGGCCTTGAACCTGAAAGCCTGAAATTTAAATTGAATATAAAATAATGAAATTTGGAACACGGTTTAGTTTTAGTAAAAACTACGATTTGAGAGTTTCCAAGTAAAAACTATGAAAACAAGGGCGCCTTAAACTTGAGACGCAAGCTATTTTTATTTTCAAAAAATTGTATTTTTCTAAATATTTGCAATACTTAAGAGATAACTAACAACCAAGTATAATTTACTTTACTCGTAATTTTGTCTGGGATGAAATAGATTTCACAATTTTAATCTTGAATGTTACAAATTTTTATCAAAATGTGTTTTTCACACACGGAAGCAATTTTCTATTTTCTTATACAAATTACCCATAGGTAACCCTAATGATATAATTTTCTTAGGTTAAGGATGAGATATCTACGACATTTCCAAACTTAAAAAAGTCAATAGAAAGTCCTAACCATGCGAAGACAGATTATAAAGAAATTGCTCACGTCATAGAAAAAATAAATGCCCTTAAATCTGGACGAAGTAGGACTTTTGGGAGCTTGGCAAGTTTTGCTGTTGGGGTACGTCTAAATTTTTTATTTTTAATGGGTTTCAAGACTCATATAGAAATCTTTTTAGGGTCTCTTGGCAGCTCTAGATTTAGTGGAAGAAGTCATTTTAGAGGGAGTAAGTAATACCATTAGAAAAAAATATTTGTATATTATGTACCTATTACGCAAAACTTGAAAGTCTTAATAGTCGTATCTACTTCGACGACGATAATAATAATACCGTAATAACAGGGCATGAGTAGATTATGCGTTCATGTAGTAATGAGACGGGTTGCAAAATGTATAAAGTAGTACCTATCTAATCAATATTTCTGTTACTAAAACAAAGAACTTTCATGGTAATTATTCTTGGACATGCATGGCTTACTATAGGATGTGAGGTCTAATATTTTGCATGAATTAGTTTTAAGTATAAATCATTAACGGTGTATATAATTACGTAGACAACAGCAAATATCGATGAAGACACCGGAAACTTCCTAAGGATGCGAAGGCAAGAGGTACTTGTTTATTTTTTTAATTAGACCTAATTGTTAATCACGATCATTATTTGTAAATATTGTAAATAAAATCAGGAAACAACCACTCAATCTTCCACAACGGAAACTACCACAAATTTCGAAACACCAACAGCGATTAGCGATTCATCAGAAATTACAACCGAGTTATCAACCACCACAGATTTTTTTTCTGAAATTACACCCTTTGCAACAACCTTCCGTAATTTCGACAACCGGGAAATTTTAAACGAAATTGAAGAAAATTCCACTAACATTCGACAGCCTAGGCAAGAGGAAGAAGAAGAAGAAGAAGATGATGATGAAGGTGGTGGAGGTGGATTGCTAGGAGCTATTATTTCAGGATTTTTAGGAAGTCTTAGTAAGGTAAGTTTTAATCACCCTTAAATTTTTGCGGAAACTAAATTAAGGTTTGTTTTATAGCCCGATGGTAGTGTCGATGTCAATGCCGTCGTGTCCGTAATTGGAATGTTAAGCGCGGTAATATACGATTTTTCAATAAAACCCTTTTTCTTTTAAACCAGGATTTGTTTTCAGGTGAGAGAAGACGGAACGTATGACTTTCAGGGACTTTCCGATACATTGAGTGCATTCTTTGGGGTAAGTTAATTATTAACATATTCTCGTGACCTTTTTTTTGTGTAAAAAATAAGTCGAGTAAATGTTTAAGTTCTGCAAATCACATTGTGTAACCTCAATTAATAATTATGCATAAAAATATTGACGTGCTCTATAACGGGATTGTTGCGGTAGATTTCTTGGTAAAAACTTCTAGTGAATGTAATCATTACAATAAATTTATTTAAAACTTGCCCTTTTACTTTATGGAAATACTTTTTTAATCGCAGTGTTTTTTTGTTAATTGCTGCATGATTAATAATATGCAAAAAAGGGATTACAAAACGAGTGTGACAAAGGCAGCCTTAAGTGACAAATAGTTGCTGGTACAAAACCTTTGGTTCAATTCAAAAACGAAAAATACTTTTTTCAATCAGCAACCTTTGAAATGCTTATTTAATTTCAAAATACATACAGGGTGGATCAGAGGGGCGAAAGGTGGGTGTAATTCGAAAAGTATTTGTCCCACAGTAATCGGAAAACGTTCTTGTAGATGAAATCGCTCATGAAAAAATCATTAAAAATGTTTCAGCCGGCGATTCCTGCAGGGAACTCATTATAATATTACAAAAAGAATATACGGAATTAGATCCAACATTCTTAATGAACTAAATTTAAAGTTAAATACCAAAAAGAAAAGTATTTTTTGGTGAATTCCGTTTTGCACGACATAAAAATTATATTCCTCTAATTATTTAAGGATAGAATTTACGGAATTATTCTCATAATTATTCCTTCGTGTAATAATTTCAATTTAAAAGCAACTGATGAGATCTTAATGTAAAAATTTCGTATTAAGATCTCTTAAAAGTAGATTATATTTATAATAATTATTCGTTACCAGCAAAAAAAATCATTTAGGTCTTTTTTTAGTGGTATTGGACCATTTACTTTCTTTAATGTAGACATTTTTTATTAATGGTAATGGTGTTTTGTCTACCTATTTTTTTTTAAGAATTATGTTGCGGGGTATTTATTCAGTTTCCGTATTATTTTAATATATTACGGCATTGCAGTGTTTATTTATCTATTATTACTAAAAATATGATTCCTGTATTTCGTCCCCTCCTTTTAACTGAAATGATGCCGAAAAGTTAGGAGTTTTCGTCAAACCATGAAATATATGTCTGTTAGGACTAGTTCTATGAGATTTTCAGCACCCGTAACTGAAATTCTACAATCTTCTGTCCCTAAGTAAAAATTTGACCAATTATTAAGGCAAATGCTATAACATAGAAAAGGACTTCACACTTCACCCGTTTCTTAAAAGAAATAGTGCCTCATTACCAATATAAAAATGCAATATGTCGAAATCAGCATCATTTAATCATACATTTAATTATAATTAAACGTTCACTTCAAAAGTTTGATTATAAAAACCCATAAAGCTATTAAATGTCATAGATATCAAAGTGCAGTGAACAGGACTTGAAACTGAAAATAAATTAAATATTTTATTATTACAAATGCATGTAGCAATAAAAACAAGCTTTCAATCGCCATTTTTTCTCATGTTCTAAAAAGTGTTTTTTAAAGAACTCAACTTCCTTTTCTTGCAAGTTACGAAAGCCACGATTATAAAAATTACAACCACAATCACAACTAATTACTTAATCGTATATGAGTTTGCAACCGATTTATGGTCGTAAAATCTTGAAACATTGTTTTAAACAACTGATAGAATTTATTGCTTATGTTATTATTTTTCAGGGGGACGATGAAGGTGGTTCCGATGTTGGATCGTTCGCTGGAGGAGCTTTAGCTGCTGTTATAAATGGCGTAGCAAACCCACCTGGAGCGGTAAAATTTTTCTTATGCAATAGAATAACCAAACACGGATTGATTTCTCTTAAACTTCCGGATGCTATACACGTTTCATATTAAATCGTACCTCCAAAACGTAATATTTTTTATGACCTTAATTGCAGGTACAACGTTTACACCAAGAAAGTTGGCTTTGTAATTATCCGTAACCCTCGAGATATTATCAAATTTAATAATAAAACGAGCATGTCTATTTTCATTTCTTTTTCTTCTTCCTATCAGAGAATGGACATCATTATTTTGTTATGTTATCAAGTATTGGAAATACTTTGGTTCTAGAATTGAACCAAACAAAAAGATTTCTCAATTAGGCGTTTCTTCTTCCCCTTATTTTCTACCCCAAGTCTAAGAAGCGCATTCTTGGATTCTTTCATTACATGGCCCAATACTCGGTTTTCTCACTCCTTAATAATATTTCGCATTCCTTCCCTATTTTTCGATATATTCATCCTATGCCTCAATAACTTCCCCATTTTTACAAATATTTTATTATCACGCAGTGATTATAATTATTAAATGTTTATTTTTCAGAAAGGTGCTGGAAATTTTCTAGGGAATCTCGTAAAACAAGTACTTCCAGCTTTAAGCGGACCGGTAAATGTTATATTTGTACAGTTTAGATTAGTTAAAGGACTATCTTAAGGTCAAATTTGATGTAGTACTACTACTATTACAGGTGTGTTGTCAAAACGGGGCCAGTTTATTTAATCCAGGTCTGAAAATATTTAAAAAAAAATGGATGTTGTAATATAAAGGTCACTGATCTACACTCTAAATTTAATACTTTCTATTATAACCAAATTTTTAACATACGCATGCCTGATTAATTTATTCATTTATTATGTGCATAATTTGGTTATTTTCTTTTTAGATGTAAATACTGTAAATGTAAAATTGTGTATGTTGGGATGTAAATTTTGAATTGTAACGCGAAAGTACACGTTATTGCATACCTAATTTTTAATTATTTTTAGGGTCCAACACAGGAAGGTGTTACCACAATAAAACCTCAAGTAAATGCTGGAGGTTTCTTGTGGGGTTTGTTAAATTCCCTTTTTGGAAACGGTGCTACTACCGTAAGTACTTTTTTCTATTATATAGCCTTGTAATTATTTCTGTTGTTTATTGTTACGCAGTTAATCAACACTAATTATTGTAATTGAGATAATAATTGGTAACGGTTCGATTTAGTTTTTGTAATCTGCAGTTTCCCACGTTATATTAAGTCTGTTTTGTTTTCTATACAGGGTGATTCACTAGGAGTGGCATGTATTTGCCCTACACGTAGCCACTCCTACTGAAGTAGCCAACTTGAACAATTTTGTTTTAGATCACATTGTATAACAAATAAATAATTTATCTATTTATTTATTTCAAAAAGTTAATTCTGAATCAAAATTAATTAAACCTTTTATTTTCAGACCGGAATGAAACCAGTCTCATCATTCGTAACGGTAAACAAAATAATTAATTTTAAATTATTATTAATAATTTATAATCGTTCGTCTTTATTTTAGATTAAAATGAACCTTGTAAAGTTTCTCTTTTCTGCATTATCTTCCATACTGTCGGCGTCTTCAAGTGGAAAAAATGGTAAAAATTGGTAATTGAAGATATTTAAAGTCTAATGAATATAAATGTAAATATTACAAAAGCGTTATGTAAATAAGATATATTTTTTTAAAGATCTGTAGAATTAAAAGAAAAATTAGCTTTCATTTGTAATTAAACTAACCTTATGCAAATAAACATTGACCTAACTTTCTCTTGATTGATTATAAAATTAAATAAATTAAGAAAACGCTTGGAAAATCTTTGTAATTGTTCTGAAGTAACTAAAAATGACATCAGAGCAACTAAACGTTTGGAAATGGCAACAGTTTATTTTGTTGCATAATTTTAGAAAAAGTTCCAATTCCGGAAATTGAAAAATATTTTAAAGACGCAAATTATTGAGACATGAAGAAACTTATGCATAATGTGGGGCACTCGAGCAACCTTCTTCGGAATCTGAAGGTCACGTTATTAAACACGATATTCTTAAGAGATACTTTCACCAAATAAACCAATTTTATCTAATACCTATTAGACTACGACCTAATAAAATAGTAGGATATCGCACTTATATTATTATTATAAACAAGAAAATACTGCAAAAATTGGGTAGGATCCTAATGCATCCTAGGATCACGCAATCATAGAAAGTCCGGAAGTTATAAGATGACTGACTATATTGACATCTTAGGAGAATTATGCATTAAATATGCAGTGTTGAGAAATACCTACTCATCTCTGCTTTCTTTTGGTTTTTTAAAACTGAATTTTTATGGACCTTAATGTACCTCTAATTGCATTACCACATCAATAAAACTAAAAGATTTATGTCGTGAATTAGAGAAGAGAAGAGAAATGTTTGCCTAAAAGGTGCGGAAACAAAGCAACCCTAAAATAAAGTTACGAAATATTTAATTCTACCAGTATGTTGCAGGCCCATTTATGGGGTACAAAAAGGAAAAGTCTTAAATGTTAAATCTTAGACCATCCTATAAATTATTTATTGCATTATATTTAAACGGAAAGTAACGGAAATTTTTATTATTCCACCAGAAGTATTAAATAATTTATATTTTAAGCAAGACTTTCTAGGGTTTGTTTCTTGATCTTGCGTTGATATTTCCAATGACTAACTCTTAACTCTCTTTCTTTTCTTGAAATTGTTTAATTCCTATTAAGTGAGAGTGACTCACTGAACATTAATAAATTTTTATCTACATTTCCAGTTGAAATTTCCACGAGTTTTAGTAATGTAAGCAATCTTCGCAAGGCTGTATGATAATGAAAGTGTGTATTATTAATAGTATTTAGGAGTTCATTGACTCTTTGAATATATTATTTCTGGTTACAATTCTCACAAGTGTTTTGATCTTTTCTTCAATGGTTTGTGTTCGATTCATTTAACGCTAACAATAAACAATTAATGTAAAAGAAAAACGTTACAGGACGTTAAAGGCTGATTTATAACGTTGTCATTATGCAAGGTACAAGAATAACATTAAATAAATGATAAATGGTGTAAAAACCGGAAAGATAATTTATTTTAATATCTCATCTGGCAACCGGATGTTACGTTAATTGGCAGGACCTATATTTTTAATTGTAACAATATAAATTAATATATACAGAAGGAGCAACAAACTTGGATCGTGTAAGAAAGGGATTCTGTTAATTTCGGCAACTGCATTTTGCATTTTGTAGAATGTCTTGGGTATCGTTTAATTTTTCAATCTTCATAAGAATACACCCTCCAAGTTTATGGTCTGTTTTGACAGTCGTCTTAAGTGAAACGAGCGATTTCCAAATTCGAATGTCAATAAATTGTTGCTGTTTCTTTGATTATACAAAGCGAAAATTCAAACCAATCGAACGTCCGCATTTTTACCTACAAAAAACTTCTTTACAATTTAGCTCAAAAATATAAAGTTTCGTCCTTGTACAACCATCACCAAATCCATATTTTCAAATACGGGCCTTGATATTTTACTTTTTCTCCTACAGTTTTCAAAATCTCCTTAATGAATATTTATACATTCACCCCTGAATATGACGTGCTTTAAAACTTTACTACCTGATTTTTCCACCACACTGGAAATAACCGAAAGTACCTATTGACTAATATTTACTCATCTTAGCATTAAAATTATACAGACCCCAATAACCGTTTCGCAAGAACAATAAAAGTAAAAGAATGCACATATCCTATCTTTTGGGTTTTTACCACTTTCGAAATGTTTTTAAGATCCGGAGAAAAATTAAAGGATTTATCTGGACATTTTTGGGGAAATGCATTCGTGCGATAACTGGAGAATCCTTTAATCGAAAATAAAACAATACTGCAGTATTATTTAAAAGGTATACACTTCGAAAGCAGCTCGACATTGAAGAAAGAGAGAGTGACTACCAATAAAGTTTCTATAGGCGATCTCTTCAGTGGGGATAGTCAAGACACAAACGAAGCGGTTCGATTTTAAATTCTTGTATAAGTGAGAAGCGCGCCTGTTATATTTTCCATAGTTTTTGATTAATTTCCGCGCGTGTCAAACGATTTATAAACAAAGTGATCAATAGTGAAACCAGTGGGCGAGTCCGGAAGAAAAACTTCAAACCTGTAAGTTCAAAGATCCACTTCCTTTCTTTTAATTGTAGTTGGTTGCTCTTGACGAGAGGAAGAATTAGATAACTCGTTTATGTAATAGGAGTGGCTTGGAAGTGATCTTGATTTAATTATCGTTTTTATATACAGAAATAGAAAGCATTTTACTTTTAATTTAGGAAGAAATGCGTTTTTTTAATTCGATGGTATTTGCTAATATGGATAACATTTCTAGATTTTTTTAAGCCTTCAGCTGTTGTTGGTCTTCGACATTTACTTTTGAATATAGAACAGTTGGGTTTGTTGGTCAAGAACGAGTATGTAGTAACAAAAAAAAACTGGATGACATGTACGCAATTTTTTGTTTCATCATTTTAAAAATTAAGTAATATAATTAAGAAAAAAATTAATTAACAGTAATAGAAATACAGAGTCGGTCTTGAACTTCCTTGCGATTACGAAGTATGAGATTAGTAGTAACCTTTGGGATTTAGTCATCGATGTTGAGTAATTTATTGAGTTTAAGGTGACATCGAAAAAAACTGCTCTACTTTAAATATTATTGTAAAAGGTTGGGTTCTCGCAATGATGGCGATAATGTAAACATTACATTACTTGCAATCGTTTTAAATGAAGCTGAGAATAAGATATGACATTGAAAGTTGTGTTTGAAAGTCACCCCTCCTTAGGGTAACTCATATCTACCATAAAAGGACTTTTGCATAATAACCATTCAATTGATAACAAGAAACAAATGTTCTGAGGGCTGGCTATTTTAGAGTGGCCCAATACATACATGTTTCAATAGTTCTTGTTAAATTTATACCTACTTATAGAAAATGGTAGACGCATCTTTATGCTTTGAAGTTTATCTGATAACATTTCTTACTTTTACAATAAATTATAACATAAAATGCATAGCATAAAATGTTATGCTTAGATAACCTTCAGTTTAGGATTTAATTAAATTGCATATAAGAGCATAAGATATTCATGAAGGTTTTTAGAATGTTGAACATTCTAATTGGTAATTGTTCAATTTAACGTACTTATAAATAATTTACGTTTTAAAACAATCAAGGAAAGTTTATAATAATTTTGTTAAATGTCTTCCCTGATTTTGTTAAATTTCTGGCACTAATAAATAATAATGGTCCCAGGGTTGGAGTGAGTATATTTTACAGCCTTATAACTCCCCCCACCTTGGAGAATCTATGAAGGGGTTATCTGTTTGAGACTCCCTGAGAGACTCCCTATGTTTAGGACGTCTGCATTCTAAGACCGTATATCAATTTTTATTTTCCTATAAAGGATGACGGAAAATAGATACCTAAGAAAAATTCCCGGGGGAGAAACAATTCCGTGGTAAATTTGATTGATTGAATTCGTGAGAATACACGTCGCTGATTGGATGACGAAATGTGAATTAAATTGTCGTTGTAATGTCATTTGTAATATCGAACGTCGTTGGCATTGTTATAAATATTTTAAATTTGGTGGTAGTTAAATATTTTAAAAGGAATTTACTAATGTACAGTGTCAGAGAAGTCATGGTCGTTACATTTTTTCAGTTTTAAATATTTGTAAGCACAAAAAATCTAAAACAACATTTTACCTTGAAATTTTGTATGTCTTTGATGCAACAATGGGGTAATCAAAGTTAGCATCATGCATGTCATAGTTTCGCATTTATATTTTCAACTGCATCATTTTTAAATGAATATAAAATTGGAGAAAACTCGTTGCATATATTTATCCATAAAAGTACAATAAAACTGCAGTAATAAAAAAAACATTAGGAGAAATCTTTGTCTATCAACAAGTAGAATAACAAGTTCCTTGATTCTACGTTTAATGTCTCAATCAAGAAATTATTGTTCCGGTTCATAACTCTATAATGACAAAAGGTTAAATTACAGGTGTTTTTCTAGTTAATGCAGTTAAAAATCAGACAGAAAAATCTTGTTTCATATTATGCAACAAGCATGTACTTATCTTCATCAAAACTTTCACTGTCTGTATATTGAAATAATATTTCAAGTGCCAATTAGTTTTTTGTCGATTATTTAAATAAAATGAATATTTGTGGTCTTAATTTAACAGGAAATACCATTAATCTGCTTTGCACATCCGGAATGAAGTTTTAAGCATAACTCGTGACATTCTAGTTAAAAATTTTTGTAACATTAAAAGACGTATAATGATTAGGTACAGATATTTTAAAATGAGAATTTCAATCATGCATGGAGAGTTAAAGGTCCATAAAAATTGAAATGTTCATTAGCATTACTATAAATAGCATCAATAAACTCCTTTTTTACTCAATTAAATTGAAAGTATAACACTATTTTTAAAAGTATTTTGTTAATCCGGGGCTAGTCAGGTTTTTGAATGAATACAAGAAGACGTACCTAAATTTCACTTATTTTAATACTTAGGAGTTTCCAAAAGTATTTCTGATTCTAAGAATAGTTAATTGTATCGTAATTTGCAAAGACGTTAGCTGAATTCTACATTCTACATTAAATACCAATAATATTGTTAAGTAATTTCATTTAATTCGTCAGAGTAAAGAAATGTAGGTAAACATTACAAATAGGCAACACATCGTACGAGGTTAAAGGTTGCAACAAACAAAATGTTCAACAATAGAACATGTTTCAACACAATACACATGTTTAATGATAATAACTTACGTTGAGGAGACACAAAAAAATCACTAAACGCAAGTCTCCTAAACGTTGTGGTGAAAATTAATTACGTAGTGTAATTATAATTACCATAAGTACTTAATTATCTCAGTGTGTTGTGCATTACTCAACATACAATTGCAGCTAAAACTAAATTAACTTGCCCAGTAATGCAAATATACCAAGTAATCTTTAACATACACATGGTAACGTTTCGAAATTTGGGTTTTTAGGCTTACAACTCTTACAAGCACTTAAAGTTAGCAAATAATTAACTGTAAATTAAATTAATGAAATATGGAGTAAACAAGGCCTTGATCATTTTTGATTTTGATTAGAAAAATTACGATGGTGAAAAGCTTTCGAATTAATTAAAAGAGAGAGTAACCAATTAGAATTAGTCATAAGCCTTGTAATAGTTACAGCAATTATTTTCAAATTGTTTATTAAAAATTGAGATATAATTACCTTTGTTTGTTTTAATTATTGTTCTGTTAACTTTTATTATTGAACATTTTTTTAAAGAAATTAAATGAAAAAACAAAACCAACTTGGTCAGGTTTTCGAACTATCTAATTAATCATTACTGTACCTAAATTTGTTTATTTTCTCGAATACACGAATTTTTATCCTGGACTTTGAGGATTGAGGAAAATTCATCCTGATTGTAAATTAATTAACAAATAATGATAATATCGCAACTGAGAGTTGGAACAACGCCCTCATGAAAATGAAAACTTGATTTAAAGAAACGGGACCTGATTTATGTAAATAAAACTGGACTGATAAAGTGAACGTTAGTGAAACCATTTGAGTCTGATATGAATTTATGTAATAATAGTTTATTACAATGTGAGCGCGGGTTTTATGTTTAATTACGCAAAAGGCCGTATGTCACATTTCTTCACGGTCAGAAAATATAATTCTTTTTCAGTTTACGGAAATGATAATTCAAAAGTGTTAACCAAATTTGAATTAGTTTAATAATAATTAATTAATAATGAAAAACAGTAGGAAAAATTGATTTCGCCAAGTAAAATTCCGGTAACGTTTAATTTTCATTGCCATTTACGCAAAACTTGCGAAATATACTTGAGACAATTTTATTAAACAACGTGCAATAATTATTGCTTAATAAAATATAAGTGCACAGCTTATTTTAAGCAGTATTACATTAATTATTGAAATTAAGTAACTGATATTGCTAAATCAGAGTACGTCTGTGTAATTTCTGAAAGCTTCAGGGAATGGGGGGATGTTTATTACAATTTTACAATTATATTATATTTTATTTTTTTAATTTCATGTTGTCTAATTTAGATCATAGTCTAATATTTTCTCATTAGTCGTAATAAGCTATCGAATTACTTTCTCGTTTTGTTGGAACATAATTACAAATACCCAATGTACGAAAAATGAAGCTAGGTTAATTATTATTAGGAGGATATAAATTACAAAATTTATATTTGCCCTGGTAACATGTAATCTGATATTTCAAAATATTGGTTGAGAAAATTAAAGCAACCATGGAATTTTTACGTTTAACCTTTGCAATTCTGTTATATAATAATCATCCTCTCGAGGCTTATGATTAAAAAGTAATACAGTTAGTATAAAGGATTTAAATGGGGAATTCTTAACGTTCAATCATTTGCTCCCCTAATTATTTTAGAGGTAGGTACTTAAAGTGTATTGAAATTTTTGACAGAGAAAAAATGCTGGAGTGGAAGTAGTAAAAGTGTTAATTTCTACGTGCAAGAAAGAGATCCATAAATAAAATAATTAAGTCCATAGACAGAATCAGAGAGATGAGGGAAAAATTATGTCCTGTATCGAAAAATTCTTCTGCAATTAATGGTGTCGCGTTATTTCCCTTAACTTGTTACAACTTATTCAATTTTTTATTAAAATGGTATTGACTACGCCACTGGTGTAGTCAATGAAGGCCAGGTTTGATTGATTTCTAACATCATAATACTTATTTCACGCATTTCCCTAATATTTTAAAACCAAGAACGTTGACAGGGAAAACGTTTAGAATTAGAATAGTAACTAAATAAGGGTTAACAGTTTCTGTGGTAACGAAAAGTATTAAAATTTATTCCTAACGAGGAAGCAATAAATATCATAGGAAATATGTTGAGTGGTACTCTGCTATAAAATAAATCTGCCACACCTCAAAATATCACCAAACTGTTGAATTTTTCTTGTACACCAAATTTTGTTTTATTCTTTTTTTAAAGGTATACTTATGTTTTACCTGTAGGTATGTATTATATAATAAGTAAATAATTAATTTGAATATTAATCTAGGATTTGAGTTACCGAAAAGTAAAAGTGGGAAAAATGTAAAATATGACCGATTATAAACAATTTTCTTTCCGCACTTTTAAACAAGTTTATTTAATTGAAGAAAATTAAATTCCTTCCTATTCCTATTCCTTTTCAAGCAGATCCTATGAAATTGCAATTTTACATCCCTTCAGGACCTTTTCTTGAAAATTCCAGCATATTGCCAAATAAATCTTGTTCCCCACAGGTAAAAAATGCGATTTTATTTATTGGATCTCAACTGTTTAAAGAGATTTAAAATCTACCCCTGGGGGGAAATTTTCCCTAATATACTCCACATTCAGAAACAATAAGATCCCATAAAAATTTGCAAAAAAAGAATCGATCTAAGTTCAAGACCGTGAAATGCGGTGTAGACTTGGATGTTTTAAATAACGCCAAAAAAGCAGTGGCGTATCAAGTGGGGCCATATAGATGTACCATTGGCTCCGGAGGTACCCTCCTTGACCCCCTTGCTGTTCATTCGCCTAAACTCGCGTCTACATTCGCTGTCTCTTGCCGAGAGTGAGCGACCTACATATGCGCTAGAAATAAGACGAATTTTAAAACTTTATCACATTCACTCTTTAGTCACCATTCTAAGTGTAAGAGACGTTTAATTTGTTAGTATATCATTTATTACTTGGGGATTTTAGTCGCCATTTTATTTTTTGTTTGGGTTGTTCCAATTGTAACGCCATCTTTGTTCCACTTTTTGGATTTTGTGATGATTCTTGTGATAGTGTTATAAAAAAGTGTGATGAATGGATATGTTTTTAATTATTATTATTATTATTTTGAAAACAATTTTAAAGTGAATTTTGTTTCAGAAATATGAGGCAGCACGTTTGGATCTCGGTGGGCCTCGTTTTTCTAGCGATTTTATGCAATTTTGGGGAATGCAGATCGTTAGTTAAAAGACAAATCCATTTAGATGCATCTATAGATCCTCAATTGCAGGTATGTATAACACATGTAGAATTTTAAACATTCACTTCCGCGTTAGAATAAAAAAATAAACTAGAAAAATTTCTTGATATGTAACATTGCAAGACAAGGTTATAAAAGAGATTTTGCACGTGAATTGATAAACAGATAAATGCTAATGTTAGAAATGGAAAGTTATAGTAGATAGTTATAAGTAAAAGATAAGTAAAAGTTACAGACATTTGCACTTTAATTAAGGAGATGAAATAATTTTAATGCGATTGTTTAAATTCCTGAAAAGAAACGTTCATTATTTTCATTTTCATACCTTCAGACCCAGTCAATTTTCAGGAACAGTAAAAATGTGTAATTCTTTTCATCGTTTTATTAAGGATAATGTGAAAATTGTATTTAAAAACTTCCCTTACATACGACGATTTAAAAAATATCAACCCTGAAGGTTACATTGTGAAATTTTCTGCAAACTAATAACCTGATTAATATTTGAAAAAAAACTCCCCTACCAATTGACATTTACAGTAATTTCACAAGATTAATGACAAGTCTACTTCTTCTTATGTTTCGTAATTTAACTATTACCTACATATTAACTATTTATAGGCGCGTACAAGTTTAAAATTGCATACAAGAACCAATTGACCCTATTATTATGAATTCAGTTGCTGCTTGCATTTCAAAACAATAAGTGTAAAATTTTAATAAAAATTTAATTGACATCCTCGCTTCTGATTGCATAATACTCTTTTTTTTAATTTATTACACAACCAAAAATTCTACAGGTTTGCGCTTTAAAGAAAACCTGAACTGAGAAATTAGTTTTACGTAACACATTTCGTGTTTGTGTGTGTGTTGGATCAAATAAAAAAAATGCGGATTTTAAACTAGGAAGGAACTAATTTAAATTAGTTGGGAGATAACATCCGTTGTTGTTTCCGAGAAATTTCATTAACAAACAATAAAAATTCAAACCGCGATGGCGAAAGAAGAAGGATGTAACAATCCAGTAAGATATAAATTGGTCTTGTATTGCGAGTGAAAGTTAATTTCTGAGATGATCGCACCCGAAAGCTTCTCACAGCTGGGAAATTTCACATTTTTCGGAATATTAACTTAAAAATCGTCCCCACTTTCATTGAACAATAAAGAACACGACCTTCTTGCCAATCATGTTGCAAAAGAACCTGATTTGAATAAAACTTGAATCGAAACATACACGCTTTTCACTTTTACTACGAATGTGGGTTAAGTAAAATATTCCCAGGTGTGATTTATGAAAAAATATTACGCATTATAATTTTCTCTTTCTATAAAAGTAAGAGTGATATTCAAATTTCCACAAGGCCCGGAAGGCATTGTCTGCAATAAGGAAAACTCTCTTAAGAATGCCGGTGTCAGATTATTATTTTCACCAAAACAAGTTTTGCTTTCTACCGAAACTTTCATAACTCATAGTAGTGGTTACAGAAATTTTGTTTCTTGGAAGTTTTTTTTTTAAATTACGTATACTACTGTAAAGTTCAAAAAGTTACGTATTAATAAACGTATAGTGAAGTTTCACTTGAGTCATCTCCACCTTTTCCTTTCTAATAAGTTTTTAATAATAACTAGAAAGATTACCAATAATTTTCAGGAAGTCGAATATGAAGACGACGAAGACCGGGACAAAAGAGCAGTAGATCATCCTGGTGATCCCAAATTCGCCATCAAAAATGCTTTACTTGGTTTTGTTTTCAACGTAAGTATTTTATAATAAATAAGGGTAAATAAAAATAACGCATTGAAATGAAAACCTTAAATTTAGAATATGTGAAGGCTTATTCAATTAAATAAGAATGAAAAATGTATAGCAAAATTTATTTCCTGAAATGTTTCACACGTTCTTGGTGTCAAGGTATAAAAATTGCTTGGCTGGGTGCGTCTGTGGGTTAATTTCTTTATTGTTTGTATTCGTACATCTCAGAAAATTCGATTTTAATGAAGTTTAGACTGTTGGGCTCCAAATTACGACTGAGCCAGTGTCTTTAATCAAAAGCATTTAATAGGGGCTCAGACACATAACCCTGTAATCGAAGACGAAACTTTAATACATTTTTAAGGCGGTACTTCCCCGGAATCTAATATTATTCTATAGCAGAAATTATCCTTAAGCGGTGTTACAAAATATCCATCAAACTCCCCTGTGTCTACTGAAGCACACTTTAAAGATATGGAGAATTATTTCAAGACTAAAGTAAATTCGATATTTAATAATTTTCATGATTTCCTCTCTGGGGGATTTTCTTTCACTTCATTTTCATCAATGTTGAACTTCTTAGGAAGACAATAGAAGGATATTTTCTTGTTGCTTTTCATTCTACACTTCTGAAATTCGATCGGCTTCTAGGAACTCTGCAAAAGCCGTTTCACCATTTCTTCACATCTTTTTTCTTTAAAGACTTGTTGTCCCTCATCATATAGGGGGTGGGGGTTGATTCGATTTTTCTTCAACTTCTGGTATATCTGGGAAGGCTTCCTTTTTTCGTCACCCGAAACGGTCTCCCGCGAGACTATTACATCGGATTTCCACGAAAAATTTTCTTTAGAAAATATAGACAATTTTTTCGACAGTTCCGCAATGTTCTATTTTTTGTAATACAAGAAATAACATTTAATGCATACGGTTGTTCTTATTACTAAGGTGAATGTCGATTTTGTTATGATTTTCGTGGGTAATAGAGACATTGTTGTGCATCTAAATATTTTTCCTGCATTCTGCATAATACATTTTTGGTTGTTTTAACTAGTCCCGTGCCCAATTTAGGCTGTTTGTTTTTTATTTATTTTTAAAACCATTATAAAATTCATTTTCTAATCAAATTGCAGAGCTTTCGATTTACCTATTCTAAAATTTTATTTCTACCAATTAAACTTTACGTCATAAAACTGCACCATATCCATGTAAGTCAATTAAAGTAAGCGGAAGTATAAAATATATGGCTTTTAATTAAAGTAAACGCATTAATTTATTATTAAAGTGAAATTAAAAATCACATAAAACAATTCATCGTTGAAGGTCAATGAATCGTCATTCCATCTAAAAGAAATTAATTCCTTTCTTTTTGATGAAGTCGAGGTTTATTACAGAAATATACCTACTCGATTCTCGATTAATTTAATTCTATTGAAGGATTATTTTAAGAATCGTTTTTTTTAAAGCAATGACCTGCATTACCTATAAGTAAAACAGTGTTGGTATTATTCAACTAGGATGTAAGTAGGTAACAATTGATTGATTATTTACTAGTCGTGGACAAAGAAATATAATAATTGCGGAAAATATCATTCTCGTAAAAGCTTAAAACTTACATAGAAATATATTACGTTAGTTTTAATATTCCTTAATATTTCCTTTCATAAAAGCATCATCTTAATCCCTTAAAATCATTTTTACAATTACCCACCCATTCATAATCATAATTCACAGAAAATCAACACGTTCATTGATCAGAAGACCCATTGGGTGGCCCAGCTAGATCACCTTAACATCGCCAAAAATAAAGCCTGGGGCATTCATCCTCCAGAAGATTCCCTATCAGGTATTGCAGGAGCAATTAGCGGAGTCATAGGACAAAAACTGCAAGCTGCAGGTCCTTTAATTTCGATTGTCACTAGTAAACTTACTAGTGGAAGTCTTGGAGGTTCCACTTCCGGTTCAACTCATGGTTCAACCGGGGCTAGTGCAAATGTTGGTTTTAATTTAGGTGGCCTCCTTGGAGGAGGAGGGGGAGCAGTAGCTGGAGGCGATGGTGCTCATGCAGGAGTTGGATTTAGCGCTTCCGGATTCGGACGTTAAAAATGTATCAAAATTTTCCTCATAAGATTTTTCTTTTCAATTCAGAATAACGTATTTTTTTAAATTGGTGACTATTAAGTGTGGAAAAGTATTCTTTTGTCTAAAGTAAATCTTGCCTTTCAAACACTAGAATGTGATTTTATTATTAAAAGACACAAAAACAGTGTTTTTCATTTTTTCATTGTAAATGTTAGCTTTAAATTTCAGCCATCACATTAATTATAAGGTCACTATTTGTTTAAAAATTTTAAATTGTAGAACGATAGCTTTAAAGCGGTTCTTTAGGTAGTTCTATCTCCAAGAAAGGATGGCAATATTTAATTTAAAACACAAAGTGTTTGTAATTCAAAATTGATATTAAAAATATACCATTTTTGTAAGTTTGTAATGCATGCCGGTGAGATAAATCAAAAATTGCTCAACACGAACATAAAAGTAAGTTAATTTAGTTATCTATTTCTAAAACATTAGGTAAGAAGAACCTAAAAGAAGTCATTTTTGTAATTTCTGTATATACATGATTGTTTTTGTATAATTGATTGTAGTTGTAGTAATGTAAATAAATTATATGTATAGTGAATAATTTATGTAAGTTTAGGAAGGTTTTTGTTACTGGAAATAAAAAAAGTTAGATTTGAGTTACTGTTTTTTATTTCAACGATTTTGTACGATTTGCATGGAGTTGTTTCAGAATTTATTCCAAAATTAATTAAAAATCTATAGAAATTGCCAAAAAGTTGCTACAAATTAATTTTCTTATACTTTTTTTAATTATGAACAAAGTAAAATTTTTCAATGGCTTTATTAAAATGACTAATTTTAAAATTACTGTAGTAATACGTACTGAAATATTATTCAACATTCCCCTTTTCATAACTACATTAAACACCATCCTTATGAAACATCACAACTACCTTTTTTTAAAGCAAATCTTGCAAAGTCTTTACCTCAATTACATGTAATAATGTACCAACACAATTAAAATCCCCTTTTCTACTTTAAAAATCACACCTTCATTATTCTCATCAAGCCTTTTTGTATAAAAACAATGCGTTATATTTATTTATAAGACAATTAATTTATTTTAATTAATAATAATTACTTCAAGTGTATTGTAATTTCAATACAAGAAAAATATTATATAATCATTTGCATTTTAATGTTTATTAATTATGGGATTTTTCAGCCTAGCAAGGGTAGTTTGTCGTGGGCACCTAAACCACTAACCACAACCACCAAACGTCCAACCACAACAGAAGATATAGTAATATTCGAAAAAAACAAGGCTCCCGCACTTGAATTGGATACTAGGTTGTTTGGATCCGGTTTCACCCTTATTACAAAAGTTTCCACCGCAGTAGGAGATTACATGATTGTAAGTTTTAAATTAAAGGAAAGTTAAAAACTACAAACTTGTGTTTTCAGAATTCAGCTTTAAGATTACAACGATTTCTGGAAGTATTTCGACCGGTAATAAGATCAGCGTTTGGAGTAAAAGGATTCGTAATTGAAGGACCGACAGACAAGCCTATTTTTTCGGATAATTCTTCCACGAGATAATATTAGGGGTTGGAATTAATGGAAATACGTAATTTTGCCATTTAAAATTTTGAGTCATTAGTTCTAAGTTAGTAAAACAGTTTCCAAAATTGTTCTAATAATATTTAGTACCTACCTAGGTACTAACCATTTAATTTATTATTCTTATTTTTTTTTCTTTATGTAACATTATTATAACTTATTTCACATTTGTTTTTATTTAAGCACTGTACACGCAATTAACCATGAAAATATATAAATTAATAAATAAACGAATTTAGAAAAAAATGAATCCTTTACATTACTGCAATACCTCGTTGAAAATGCAATTTCAAAAGAAATTTTCAATTAAGAATATTCAAACCATAATCAATGTTATTATTTTTTACAATTGAATCTCCGGAGGTTTCCCTTCTACTCCAGCGTTCGCTCTCTTAGTTTGCATGTCGCCTGTCTGCATTATATTCTATTTCATCAATTACGTATCAGATTATTTGATTATGATATTTTGAAAACATTTGAAAATGTGTATGCATATCTGACTAGTTTAGTTTTAAATACCAAATTATTAAGCGAAGATCCGGTGGGATGGATGAAACGCATCAGAATCCTGTTAAGAACTTATTCTGACAATCAAACGGCATATATAATATTAAAAACATCTATCACTTTAACTAACAGTCCAAAGGAAAAGCAGAAAGCAGCGAAATGGGAAAACCAAAATTCTTTCTCAAAAATAAATAGAAATTAATACTCAGCAAATATTTAAGTCCACCCTTTTTCCTTTTTTATTCATACCTATATAAAACAATCTAAATTCAAATATTCACGGAATTTTCTTGGATACATAATAATAACTTCCTTGACTACCCACTCCACAACATATTTTATCTCCGATCCTGTAAATCAGTAAACAAGACCTAGCCCCTTTCTATACAGTAACAAATCAAGAACTTGCATTTCAATATTTGCACTTAACAGTTACTTTCTTGCAATGATCTATGTCGAACCGTTTTAAGTCTTAACTCACAGACCTTGACTTAAATGAGTTAAGCAAGAATTTTTTATATGAAAAGGAGGCCTCGACCATCGACTATGCAAAGCCTGAACTGCCTGAACCAACGAAGAAGTGTCAGTAGTAAGTAGAGTAGAGGTGGTAGTCGCTGTAGTTGGTCGTTGGTAATTATCAGGTATTGATTACAGAATAGTGCTTTACGTGAAAGTGTCTCGACGGGAAATTTAGTGCTTCTGATTTGTTTTTCTTGTACGGTAAGTTGTACGAAAATATTGTTAAGGTGATAATAAAGTGAAATCGGTGATGATAACCTTGAAGAATCTTTTGAAAATGAAAGTGAAGATGCTTAAATTTTATGTAACATTAAATTAGGTTGCGGCATTTAATTCTTCTTTAAGTAAAGCAGTTTTGAAAATTGTCGTTCTAATTTGAACTCTTGTGTTTTAAATTTAACAGTTGGTGCGAAGGCACGGGACAGGAAGCTCATTTAAATGGTACCAATATTACTTCCGCATTTAATATCAATTTTTGTTTTAATCATGTCCAAAAAGTTAACGAGTTTCTTCTTAATTTCCACTCCTTCAAAAAAAGGCAGTTTTACTATTTTTAAATACGGTAGAAAATATTAAAAAAAATTGTAAAGCAAAATGCTATAACACGTGCGCGTATCGTTCGTTACATAATTGGAAAAGAGAGAGTTTGCTACAAGAAGCGCATAGATTCGTTTACGTTATTGCTTTGCAAATGTTTACTTAGGAATCAAGCTTTTATAATCAATCATTTAATTAAAAATACATGCAACTGAAAAAATGTTTCATTCTTATGTCCTTGAGAAATGGTGCTGGTAACATTTAATCTTGCGAAATTTAGAACTCAATCAAGTTATTTCGTAATCTAGGGCAGTTTAATAAAATTACCTACATTTATTTTACTCATATCAAGACTCTGCTGTAATTGTAATCAAGTAATTCTTTTGTAATTAGCATAAACAATTAGAAGTAATTTGCATGTAACCTTTTAAATTGTAAATGAATACGCAGAATGAAAGTTCCTGTTCGAACATTATCATTTGTTAGTTAATGAAGTTACACCTGTTACCTCATCATTGGAAGTTTGAAAGTGAAAAACGTGACTCATTGGCACGAATTGTCTCAACCAGTTAGGTTGGACTTGAATCAATTAAAAACGTCCTATGTAAAAATAAATTAATATTACAGGATACGGTTATTAATTCAACCAAACAGCCTACTGGCACGGTACATAATGTTTGGGAACGGTGGATTACCATTATTATAAAACACCATGTATATATTCTAAGAGTAATTCAACAAGCATAAAAATGACTGGAAGGCAATTAAAGTAACTGGAGCGTGTCTTATTAGTTTAAGAAATTAGTTTTATAAGTAGTAACTATATCTTATTGTCTTGTAAGGTTTAAAAAAAATCAACAAACTTTAAAGGAAGAAAATAAAAAAACTCCTACATAACTAAAGCTATAAAATTTTGAAAAAATTATGTCTCAAGGAAGCGCTTTTTATGATAGAAAGATACTTATAATAATAATAACAATAAAGAAATAAAAGACAATAATTATAAAATAAACAATTTGTCTCTGATTTTCACGTATGTGTTCGAAATTCGACTGCATAAAGTAATAATTGAAAAGGCCAATGAAGGAGAAAGTTAAGCAAATAAATCATATTAAGATGGGTTGTCTGAAGAATCATAATTTGATTACCTACAAGACGAGCCAGTTTCATAATTTCAATATCCCTAATGAAATGAGAGTGAGATGATGGCACCCTACGATGTGCGTATGAGCATTTTGGGCCGTCAGAAGGCGTCGATGTTTTTTCTTTAGAGTACCGTAATTCCAAAGGCAGGCCTTTTCGAAACCTACCCCTTGCATACGAACGATCGAGGTTAGAAACTTTTTGTTAAGGCAAAAAGGCAAGCGACTTTGAAAAATTGCCACTCTCATTTCAGAAACTCTACCCTCGTGAATGAACCTCCCCCCTTTTCTTCTATTCAATCTATCGATGTCTTTCCAGTCTCACCCTTCAACACCCTGACCTTCTCTTTACCTATTCTTCTAACGTAATCAACTGAGAAATGGATTTCATGATTTCCTTAACCCTGACTTCCATGTGCAATTTATAAACAAAATAATTTAAATATTTCATTTAAAGAAACTAAAATCGTGTCTGTAGATTGTTATATAACTCTAACGTTCTACATAAGAATAATCACCTTTTTATAAACACGAACGTTTCATAAGTTTTTTTATGTTTCAGGACATGGATCTAATTACCAGAACGTTGTTGCTATTTCTCATCTCATGTATAGCCATCACTTTGCAAAATTCTCAAAATATTCAAGAGCATGAGGAACACAAACCGGTAAGTTATAATTTTGAAAAAATAAGAAAGAAAAATGCGAGAAAACGCAAATAATGGAATTATCATCCATCCCTTACGATTTTGTTAACATAATGTTACGAAGTAGCGGAATGCCTGTCCCTAGTAGCTTTCAGGAAATTCAGAACGTATTGTATAGGCAACTAAATTTACAAGAGTGAAAAACTGTTGGTGTTGATTCAATAATAAAAACATTTATATTTTCAGGTTTTAAAATCGGCTACCAAGAACACTCCAAGAGATCGACGAGCTATTTTTTTTAAGAAGAAAGTAGGACCCGTTCGTCAAATTTTTGGTCTAATTTTTGAAGTAAATTTTCAAAACATACTTTATGCCTACACTTTATATAATTATTCTGTTTATTTCAGCAATGGAACGATACTAAACAAACTTACAGTATGATTAACGATATGTTGAACGAAAATTTCCTGCCAGACAATGCACCAGTAAGTAATTTTATTTATGTAACTTATCCCCATGTTTAATAACTTTTCAGACAACCACCTCTACAACACCCAATCCAAATTCAAACGTTACTACAAAACCCCCTCCGTTTAGAATTACAAGAAACGAATTGGCGAGAGTTTTGAGGAGAAATTTAAAAGGCCTTAACAGATTATACAATCTTGAGTTACAAGATGCACTAAAAGTAAGCCACTTGTCATGAATTAAGTTCTTTTGATTCATCTTTTGCATTTTTCAGCAATCGCGAATAACTGAAAGGGAATTCAAGAAAAATGTGTCAAGGGAAATTTCCAAATTTTTGTAATCTTAAAGAAAAGAAGTTTTAGGACTGTGATAGGTTTTTATGACCATGCATGCTCAGTTTGCTGCGTATTTATGTAATTATATCCCCTCTTTTTTTTTGAAACTATAGTATTTAATTTAGTAGTACCTACAAAAACTGTGTACTTTTTTATATGCATTCGTGTGTAAATATAAAGATATAAAAAAACCTTTGTATCACTAAGATAAATAAAAATTTTCTATTATATTTTCTAGTCTATTTTCCCATTACATCCTCGGCCCTCCTGCTTTTCTTTTCCCTAACCATTGTCTCCAGATTGTTACATTTTTTTGTAACCGGTGAAGCCTGGGTTAGGACCTGTAATCTAAGCGGAGTACCTACTCTGTACTTTACGTTTCTAAAGTTGGAGTAAATCTGATTCAAATTACCTTGCTGAGTTTGCCGAGGGCGCTCTACCTACCTACTAATTTTTTAGACACACTAAGCAGTTAAATGTTATCAGTTTTATTAACATCTAAAAGACTCTGGTCAACATTGGGGTCGGTACTAATAAAGAACATAATTTTCTTTTTACCTACTTTCTCAAAATCAACGACATAAACCCGTCGAAAATTGTGAAATAAGTTTGTTATTTATACTCAAAGTGAAGTTTTGACCTCATTGACCGTAAAATATAATGCTAACGATTGCAGTTGTATGTATTTAAGAGAAATCAAGTCCTTCTCTTTTATAAAACTTATTATAAAGCAATTAAGAATTCTTAGTTTCAATAAAATCAAACTAGTGTTAGAAAAACCTTTAAACTCTTCTGCATAATTTTAGTGTAAGAACTAATCGAAGAGTAAACCAAAAAACGTCCAAAACATGATTATAATAAAAAACTGTGTAGATTATAAGTATACCCTTTTACATGTTAATTATTTCAAATTGTCTGAATTGCTAATTGCAACATTTAAAACATTTAAACACGCCACCATTATATTAAGAACATCCTCATGGATCACAAAAAACTAGAAAAACTTTGCAAAACGTGGAAAAGTTAGTATAGGTAGACATCATAATAATAATACGTTTTATGAAAAAAAAAAAAACTTTCAGTTAGCGGATAGTTTTTATAATTTTTTATTATAACCAAAGACTATCCCCGGTGAAGAGGGGAGAGTCTTTGATGTAACAAATGTATAATAAAAACGATCGAAATTAAGATTACATAAAATCCACACCGAGACGCTCCTAATTTTTCATACATTAGTGTAGGATGAACATAATTATTTGCAATCCTTTAAAAAGTTGAATGAACTTTTCTGGAACCGTGCAAAAAATTCTGAATGACGTCAGTATCGACCCGATTAATATATTTTCCACGTTTGTTGTTCAGAAGCGACAAGTTGCGTCACTAAATTAATTTTATATGCAAATTATATTTTACCGCAGCTACTACTACAATAATAATAAACAGAATGTTGGAAAAGCCAAATTTGTAGAACGTAATTGCATATTTTTATATCAAAACATTGTAACCTGTTTTCTATTTTGGGTACTGTTTTTGAAATCGATGAAGAAAGCTACCCCTTTGAATATTATTCATTGACAATTTCTGTTGGAATTATATTTTCAACGATTCGATTCAAATTCGTGATGAGTTTTAGTGGAAACTCTGCAATTGTCTGAAAAATTTCAAATAGAAAAACAAAGAGAATTCAAAAAAGTGAAGGCCTCTAGGACCTAAGGGGTTGAAAATATTTTTAAAGGTTTTGTCATGGGCGATTATTGACCAACTTTTTCTCACTAATGTGGGACAAATTATTTACAGTAGCTATTTTTAAATATAAAGCTTTACTGGTACCTACATTTCACCCTCTTCTAGTTGTTTATGATTAGATATTCATCCCTGATGCACTTAGCTTCTTGCCCTTATATTACAAAAATAATAGAAACAGTTATCAAAACAGTCTGTATGTGGTCTCTTAAAAATTAATTGAATGGGTTTTCATTGTTTAATGTTTTCATTCAATCACTCTGTAATATATATGTAACAGAATGAATAATAACAAAGACCTGAACTTTTTTAACCTCGTATTGCATACATAACAGATAACAATTGGTTATTACTAAATGGGAACAAACATTAATAAACGTACAGGCTGTTCCACTTTTGTTCCTATCCACTAATTTTCCTAAAAATGTATTCAAATTAAATCCAACCCAAATTAATAATTTTTTAAAGAGCAAATTTTACAAAACATACCCACGTATGATAATATTATTCAAATGCAGAAATAAAACTTAGAAGGAGATGTGAAAGTGGTTACAGGAGAAAGCCCTATCATAAACGGACGAAGTTGTTGGCTGTCTTTACTGGGTCAGTGAGATGCATTACATCAGTTTCAATGTCCGAACGTTTATATAGACCATTGAAAGTAATAGCAAAGACAATACTTCTTCAAATCGCGAACGATTATTATCATAGTGGTTGCTGTTAGTGCGAAGATAAATTTGTGTTTATATTTTGCTGCAGATTTATTCACACAAAATGAGTAAGGTACGAATTTGTTTATATTATTTTACAATAGACAGGTTTAGAGCATTGAATAAGAATAAATGCATAAACAACATAATTGAATTATTTTATAATTCCTGTATAATTTTAATCTAAATCTGATTTTTCAAATTGTATCATAACATTGTTTTTTCTTTCATTAGGCAATCGTGTATGCCTTAGATAAATTCGTGTGGATGTTATTAATTGCTGTAATTACAACACAAGCGTTACAAATAGCAGGAGTTGTAGATGGACCAAGCACATTGGGGGAAATTACGTACCCCGAAGTAAGTATAAATGTTAAAATAAAAATTACATTCCAAGAAACTAAGTGAAACTATTGGTTTCTCTTTTTATTGTACTTTCTTCACTTTTAATTCAATTGCCATCATTTTTGTTGCTGCAGAGAAAGTTTCAATCGACATAAATAAAATCGTCTTCTTGTTAATATTTACTAATGTAATTTTTCTAGGAGCACGAATACGAATTTAAATTATCAGCAGGAGATTCAAGAGAAAAAAGACAAACCCAGGAACGGTCACAACTATTGGATAATATTTTTAACGTAAGTATTAATTAAAATCGAAAGAACAACAAAAACAAAATAATTTTTTTATTTTAATACCCAAATTTAAACTAAAGGCATTAACAAATTTTCTTCTGAAATTGGATTTCCACCCCCACCCGAATCATTGTCTTCATATTCATCTGCCTGATCTATTTTAAACGCAAGAGGGGCCAATGTTTTGCTTTTTCCAAACAATGGTGGAAACATTGTTGGATTAATATCTTCTGTACTCGTTTCTTGTTGAGTAGTTGTAGTTATTTCGGTTGTCTCCGTTTTTTCAGTGGTTGTTTCGCTTTCATCTGAAAACAATGTTTTATTCTGTTCCATTTATTCTGGTGTCTTTTACGCTGATATACCTTGAGCGGTAGTAGAAGAAGAAGTGGTAGTAGAAGAAGAATCGGTAGTAGTTATTATTTTAGTTATTTGAGTTTGCTCAGTCGTTTTAGGGGTGGTAGGCTCAGTTTTGGTACTACTTGTTTTCAAATTTATTAGAGTTTCTTTAGTGGTTTTAGTAGGCTTGGTTTTTTGGATAGGTTCAGTTGGATTTTTTGTAGCAACCCGAATGACGGAAGCATCAGTTACATCTTCATTTTTTTCATTATTTGACTCGGTTGCAACACATGCATTGAATTCGTAAATGTCTAAAGGACTAGCTGTAGTACCCATGAGATCTCGTTCTAACACTGGTAAGGGGTTTGTGCCGTTCAATTCTTCATGGTGCCCAAGAAGAAATTCAAACCAGTTTTGATACTCTTCAGTTTGTACGTCAGCAAACATAATTTTAGTTGCATTCCCATTATTACAAATTCCACTTCGCAAACCAACAAGAAGTCTATTTTCAGCAACAAGGGCTCTATCGAATTTTTTCGTACTGCATGTTGGATTCCCCATAACCTCGCCAATATGACAATGATCAGTACATGGAGTCGTCGACCATTTTTGGACAACAAATTTTTGGTATTTCTTCTCTTGCCCTTTGTTCCATCCGACACTTACACTTGATATCCAAGTGGTGTATTTCCCTTTTCTTGAAATTCTCACTGGACTAACGTATTTTCCAAACTTGAAAGGCTTGACAACTTTTACTGCAGTTGGACCTTCGTCGCCGAATTTAGCAATGGCCCCTAAAAGATATTCCGTTCCTTCTTTAGACCAATACGTACTTCCAGCTCGTAGTTTAAGCGCCGAGAACTCGTTCTCTTCAAAAATACAGTCTTCACCTAGGCGTTTAAATATATTTAATCAAAGAAAATTAATCAATGTACTCTTTTTACCAATCAGAACCCAATCTTTAGATAAAATTGTGCCAGTACAAGCTAAACGCCTTTCTCTGTTATCATCGTCGTAAGCGTCAACATTCAAAGACACCACGTAAGGATAATCTTGTACTAATTCACAAACCTCTCCTGATTTATCAGCTGTGTCGTTTTTACGTTGAAGAACACGATTGGAAAAACTACGAGGAATGCAATTGATATAATTTGTTGTGATTTTACGAAGACCACAACCACAGCGCTTTTCAGCATCGTCCTTATTGGCATATCCTTCCGTAGTCCAAGCACGGGGTAAAATGAAGCCAATGCACAATGCTAAAGCAATTGAGGCGGTAACGACGAGAAATGCTATACAGGACAGACATTTTTCGTTTGGTGTCAGTTCGGACATTTCAATAGGTTTTGAAAGGAAACTACTATGATGGATAATTATTTTTAAATCTTTGGTTATACCTACAAGGCGCAAATTTTCAAAAACTATCTACTTATTCAAAGAAAATAAATTAATTAAATATTAGGGTTTATAATAATTATGGCATATTAGATAAAATTTTTATGTTGTTAACTTTGCTTTTACTAGAGACGTTTCGAACGGGATTATTTCATCATCAGGCAGGAACTTCCTAAAGTTATAACTGCAAAAATATGAGTGAGTACGTACGTAAATATCAATTTTTTGGAAAGCTACCAATTCGTTGTAGCTATAAAATTATTGGTTAGGCATACCGTTTCTGTACATATACGTCTGAATTTTTTCACATTTATTTACAATCTTACTATATTTTTGTAAATACACTAGGGTGATTCACTAAAAGTCGCTTCCGGCTGTAACTTGAAATGTTTTGGTCCCACATAACGGAGAAAAGTTGTTTGTCCAAGACATATTATTTTCAGCCCGCGCTTTCAGACGTAGGTACTTTTAATTGAGACATGTTTCAATGTGCCTTTATTTTGTGCTGTTTTTAAAATACTGCGAATTCATGTTATCGCATCCAGGAATTGACGGCTGAAAGTACTTTTAATGGTTTTCCCATTACAAGAACGTTTTCGAATTAATGTGGGACAAATGTTACAGCCGGTAGCAACTCTTACCGAATTGCCTTGTATAATTTGCAATTACATGCACCATGCACGTTAATAATTAAAAACTAAACCGATTGAATCGAAGTATTAAACAAAGCAATTTTAATTTCAGATTCCAATAGCAACACTGAATTCGGTGAATGAATTATTACAAAGTACGCGACGATTCAGATTGAATAATTTTGCAAATCAACAAATTAGGGCTCCTAGAAAAACAGCAAAACATACTAATGGACGTGGATATTCTGACGGACCTACAGTTCAAGCAGATGGTTCAAGTTCCCGAGTACTTCTTAATGTTTAATATAATTTCGAAGAACTGAAATTTCATTTCCTTCTGGAATTTCCAGAAAAGTAGATTGCTTTCTTGCCCGTTTCTGGAGGGAAGGGTTTCTAAATTTTCATCCAGATATTACCTAATGATATTATTTTTTTATAAACGTATTTATTTGTAAATAACGAAGTGTGTATAATAAAAATTAAAAGGACAAGAATTTTTTACTAAGGATGTGTTTAATAAACACCTGCTATGGAATCTGATTTAATTTAATTTAAACAGGTTCCCTATAAATATTTCTTATGTAATCTGAAACTCTGTTAAATAATTTAAACCAGAAGAAGAAATGTAATGAGTTTATGATAAATTACCAAAGAAAATGCGTCACTGGAAGAGTACATTCATATTTGAAGATGAAGAGTAAATAATGGTAAATTTACATTAAACTCGCATTATATTTGACCTTCGGGAATATGCCTACGACTGGATTTTTTCCCCGAGCTCAATTAAGAAGCTTTTATGATATATACCAGTGAATTCTATATTCTTGTGTCAGTAAGACGGTGGCATCGGCATCAAATCATAAGAAACATAAAAACAAGGTAAAGAAACTTATTTTTATTTTTTATAACTTTAATTCCTAATTTTTAGAAATTTTTAAAACTTATCTCAAAATATTTACGTTACAATTCTGCTTTTCCACCCCTTACTGAATATTTTGACTATAAACATTTTAATATAAAAGTTTAGTTCTTCAAGAAAATGTATAAAACGCAAAACGCTGACGTCAATCTTTGAATGATTATATATTTTATAACAATATAATTAAATTTTTCACGTTACAAACCAGTTCTGAAACGCTTATTCATGTACGAAATTTTTATGTATTTTGATTTTTATAATAGACATTTCCTGGTAACACGCCAAGAAAGCAATTTGAATTTATTTACATTCTGGAACATTTATTGAATACGAAATTACAATTTCTGCGAGTTAGCCTATTAAAAGTTTTAAATTTTCTTTTTTCCAGATAATGAAAAAATTAATTCTTCTACTAGCTTTAACCGCAGTTGGTGCCACACCAATTCCGGTAAGTTCAAATATTATTTGTGTTAATCAATGTCCTCAAATCCAATGAAATTTTAGCATCACCATCATCATGGAGGATTTATCAAAACTGGATACATAGCAACAGGAGGTGGTGGATATGGGGGTGGAGGTGGAGAATACTATGAATCCGGTGGTAAGTATTTATCATTCTTTAGTAATGGAAAACCTTAAAAACCTGCTGTTGGTTAGAGGTAGTTCCATTTACTCTACATGGAATCACAGTCAACTTGACCAAGTTCATTTTAGAACACCCACTACATTACGATTATGATATTGAAAACCACCTTGTAGGGTTCTTTAAAAATTAGTTACTGGTGCTATTGTTTCCTATTGGTTTTGCAATTATTCCACAATTTTTCCACATAAGTAGATCATAAAACAAACAAAAGTAATTTTCTCAAAAGGAAACCCAAATAATATAAACTTAATAACTTGGTATTTCCAAACTCAAATCATTTTCTACAGAAAATCAATTAGTGTTATAGTTATCTAGCTGGAAACTGTTAATTATAAGAGTTCTCAGTAATTTCTAATTAACCGTTTCATCCGTGACGCAAGAAGTTATTTTACCGGTAAACTGTTGAGTAATTACTTTCTTATTTTTTAGATTTTTATATAAATGTTCTGGAATAATTCGTATTTTTTTATTAACAGTGGCTGGTGGAGGAGGCGGCGGAGGAGGTGGAGGATTGAGTTTTTCATTAGGTGGAGGAGGCGGCGGGGGTGGTTCTGGTTACGCAACAAAAACAGTCGAAACCCACGTAATTCACGAAGCACCGCATGTAGTTGCAGAAAAAGTAGTAGACGTAGAATTGGATTCTCCCCCACCTGCTCCATCAAGAAAGACCGTGATCGAAAGAACTGTAATTCCTAATTACGTAGAGAAAAAAGTACAAGTTCCTACATACGTCGAAAAAACCATACGTGTTCCCACATACGTTGAAAAAACAATCAAGGTTCCAGCAGCACCTACCATCGTGGAAAAAGAAATTAGCCACGAAGAAGCGCCCATTCAAAAACATGCAGTGAAGGTGGTTGAACATCATGTAGAAACAGCCCCAGTTGAAACAGTTTACGTTAAGCAAAGGTACCAGCAACGGCCATATAAAACCGGCAGGTGATAACGAAATTTTAATTTCAAAATTCAAATATTAATCATTAATTGTTATCAGTTGTATAATTTATCATTGGATAATCTTCGCGGTTTTTCATAGAAGAAAATGCAAATGTGATTTGTATTCCAGGGTATTATCAGGTGGTGGCGGCTATGGTGGTATAAGCGGAGGAGGATTTAGTGCTGGAGGAGGTGGATTCGGAGGAGGCGGAGGAGGGTATGGAGGATACGGTGGCGGTGGTGGATACGGAGGTGGATACGGAGGTGGAGGCGGAGGGGGTGGATTTTCCTTAGGTGGGGGAGGAGGAGGAGGAGGAGGAGGCGGAGGTTTATTCGATAATATTTTTAATGTGAGTATTAACAAATTAAAATAGAATTAAAATATGTTACTTATAATATTATGTTTCAGATTCCTGTTCAAACCCTTGGAGCGGTAAATGGATTACTGAATGGACTTGGAGGTGGAGGTGGAGGAGGTGGTGGGGGTGTAAGCTTCAGTAAAGGCTATTCTCATTATTAAACTTAATGTTAAATAATTTGATAATAGACATTTCCTATCAATTTTTTAATTTCTAAATAATAAAGTCTGTACAAAAAAATTGTTGTGTTGTGTAAGTGTTCTTATTATAATAAATTGTATTATTTTTTTACGTACTATCTTTCATATTTTTAAAGCAGAATAATGCTGAAATTTAAAATTTCTTAAATATTATTTTGTAAAAAATTCCGATTGCTCGACAGCTAGTGTATGACAGTGCCAAATCGTATCTACTTTTGATACTGAAGTCAATAATTTCGTGTTTGTGGTAGGTTTTAGAAAGGAATGTCCATGTAACACAACCATGATGCAGCATTGACCAGATTTAAAAACAGTGAACCATTTATATTGAAATTTCAAATATAAAATAAATAGATCGGCAGTTCGTTCCTTCAGTCATCTGAAGCACGAAACCCAACTTGACGATACCACTGACGTGGTTTTCCGCTTTTACCCCCATTACCCTTAGGAAATTTTATTAATATCCATATTTTTTGTAGACTTTTAAGTGAAATGGTATCATTTTCGTTTTAAAGTAGTAAAAAATCAAGATATTAAATTTACATTGAACTCCGATCATGATATTCGACCTTGGGCAAAACCTGAGGCAACACAATTCTCTAAGATTACCTGAGCAAGTTTTAGTAGGTATATAGTATAAGCTTTGGAATATTAAGGTGTCAGTAACATTAAAAGTTTTTGTGAATTGACACGCCACAGTTTGGATAATCAAGGTAAGAGTCTGATTTAGGAAGATTTGTCAAATATTAAATTTTCATTACGAATATGATAATTATTTTAAATCCAAAACGCATATTTGATGTTTTTTCTATTACTAAATTACAAATTAAGCATGTGTAAGAGTCATAAAAAAATGATTTAGTTGTGTCACAACTAACTTAAAATGTGATATTTATAAAACGTTAAAAGTTATTCTTTTACCATTTTTACTTTACCTACAGTTTATTTTGAAAAACTCTTACCCCATTTAAATTATATCTAATATCCTCTTCCCTAAGTTTAAATGGAAAGTGTTTGCAAATATTTAAATAAAATTATATTTTTCCATTAGAAATGTTTTCCAACACTAATTTTGTGTCAAGGATTTGAGTGTTGGGAAATTTTAGTTTATTTAATCCTTGAAATTTGAAAATGCAAATCTCAAAAGATTGCCAAGACACACTTTATTGTTTATTTATTTATTAATTATTATTTTTAAGTACTACATACTACAAAGAAATAAAAGTGAGTCTGCGTTCATTAAGAAAAGTGCTTTCCTTTTCGTTTTGCCAAAAAAATCGTTGAAATTATTAGCTATGAATTCAAAAAAATTTGATTTTCGTTGCCTCTACAAAATGATATTAATATCTTTAATTATTATCTACTAATCATGGTAGTAGACTAATTATTATAATTGATATTTTACAGATGTTGAAAGTTTTATATACGCTGTTGGCCTTGACTGCAATTTCCGCAAGCACGCCTGCTACTGTATGTGGTTTTTTTTATTTAATTCTAAAAAAAGACATCTTGTGTCCCATTAGATTATTTATATAATTAAAAAAGAGATTATATCTGGTTTCTGTTTTAACAAAAATAATAATTCTTTAATACCTACTCTCATCAGGTTGACGGAGGTTTCGGCGGAACTGTCGTAAAAACGGGATATATTGGAACTGGAAATGGAGGAGCAGGTAAGATTCCCAATTTTTCTATATATCTAATTTGGTACTTGTTATGAAATTTCCCCCTTTCTATTCCGTTTTGTGCTATTCTATTGATATTTCCCCATTCTTTACACCAACATATAATATTTCCCCACCCTATCATATTCTAGAAGCAATAAAGTTCTTTAGGAATCCTGACGTAAGCATGGTATCTATTCTTGGCATCACAAATAATAACATCTCAACATCTAAATATAACAAAGTCGACTTAATTTGTTATTGACATTTCTAAATCTCATGCATTAATTAAATAAAAAAGATACCGACTTTTTAGTTGCATTTGGCTTTTAATATTTCCCAAAGTTGCGAAGAAAAACAAAAACAAAATATTGTTAGTGCTATAGTATTTTTTATATCGAGTGCCTTATATTTTTTTATTTCAAATTTTAGTTTCTGGAAATGGAGGAGGCATCCTCAGTTTTTTAGCTTCCGCAGGAGGAGGTGGTGGAGGTTACGTATCGAAAACCATAGACACGCATGCATTTCAACCACCTCAAGTGCTTTCAGAAAAAATAATAGACGTAGAAGCACCACCGCAACCCCCTCCTGCTCCAGCAAAGAAGACTGTTATTGAAAGGACAGTAATCCCTCAATATGTTGAGAAAAGGGTTCGTGTGCCAACCTACGTTGAAAGGACTATACGTGTTCCCACATACGTTGAAAAAACAATCAAAGTTCCAGTTGCACCTTCTATCGTAGAAAAGGAAATCAGTCATGAAGAAATTCCTGTTCCAAAACAGGAAGTGAAGGTGGTGGAACATCACTCGGTCTCAACAGTACGTCCTTATTACAATGGTGTTGGTTTTCAGAAGTAAGTAAATTTGATATTTGGGCGATTCCCGTAAAAGGTTGTTGAAAAAAAAGGAAAAATAATGGGATACATTTTGTTAGAGTTGTGTCAGTTGGAGGAGGTAGTGGCTACACAGGGGGTGGTAATGGATATGTTGGAGGACCACTAGGATTTTCATTTACTGCGGGAGGAGCAGGCAATGGAGTAGGATTGTTTGATAAGATCTTCAATGTAAGTATTTGCTAATTCATTTATTACCCTATGTTTGTTGTTTCTAATATTGGTCGTTTTCATTTTAGATTCCTATTCAAACCTTGGGGGCAGTAAATGGTTTACTAAATGGTATCGTCAGAGGAATATCGGGAGGAGTGTCCGTCTCTGCAGGAAAAGCTTATTCCTACTAATTTATGAGAATAAAACATGATTATTGTGAAAGGTACGGGGACATGGAAAATAAAAGCCGTATTCCTATTACATAGACTTGAGGAAAATTGGCATTCCTAAGAAAAATTTTGGTAATTTGGCTTCTTGAATAAAACATGAAACGCCTTTAAAGTAGATCGTAACTAGTAACAATAATAACAATCTTTATTAAATAATATATTATGCACCTTGAGACTTAGAGGTAGGTAGAGGCAAATTATGTAATAAACTACTATAAGCAATCTAAACGAAAATTACGAAGAGAAACAAAAATTAATCTTCTTATCATACATTTGTATTTTCCATGGGCTCCTTTTATGATAATCATTATGAATCATCAGATATCTATTACTGTATGACACCAACCCAGTTTTAGAAGTTACTTTAGAATTAATTTAATCATACTTTGTAAAATATATTAAATAAAATATAGACCAATACGATTCCAACACTGGTATCTTTTTCTAAATTAAGGGATTCAAAACACGAGCTTATACTGACAATTTCATTGTGAATAAACAAAAATTGATTGTAAAATCTGAACAAATAATTAATCTTTTGGCGCTAGTACCTAATTTGAAGCTTCAAAAATGTCGGAAATTGAAGACCTGATATTAAAACAAAGAATAATTGCAAGATGCGCTGGGAAAGCAATGTATTATGTTTGAAATAGTAATTTCGTCCCTGAAACTTTAGTATTTGTAATTTGTTTAGTCAACAACTGGCTTTTAAGAGTTCCAGTATAGTTCAAACACACTTAAGAAATTTACTGAAAACCATTTTAAAGTTTCCAATAATTGTTATAAATTTTCCGCATTAAAGGAAAGTTACAAAAATTCGGTGACTTTAATGATACGTCAAGAACTAAAGTGAATATTAAATGGAAATTCGGATTCGACAATAAAAACTTTTAATTTACATTACTCTGGCATCATAAGTGACCTTCGGGATTAAGCTTAAGGCAACATTATTCCCAAGTTCACTTGAACGAGTTTAGGTACAGTATATAACGGCCTTTGGAAAAATTTCGGTGTCAGTAGCGTCAGTTAATTTGTGTGGTGTTCATAAGGGATACATTTTTAACAATCAAGGTAACTTTCCTTTTGTTAATAAAGATTAAAGATAAGAATTAAAATTAAAGAATTAAAATAGAAACATATTACAAATTTCGCGATGCTGTACCAAAATTTAAAAATATTACCTGTAGGTAACCAAGTCTTTAAAGCAAGAAACCAGACAAGATTCCTATAATTATGAAATCCAAATATTATTTCGCATCCTGAAAAGTACCAAAGGCTCAATTATTTTTATTGTTAAGATTTGAAAGTTTCGAAAAATAAAAAATTTACCAGTCAAGTTTAACAAATAATTATTTTTGTTTTTCTATATTAATTCAATAAAAAAATAAAGTACAATAACAACAAAGACGCAGGTGTTGTGCATTTTTATTGTTTAATCACACAGAAAAAATGTAATCATTTCTTTAGTTTCATGGTCGGTTCTATTTTAATTCAGTACGCGGTTACAAGAAATACTTTTCTGATTATTGTATCCATCCTAGCAAACCTTGCAATTCCTGGTTAATCAGTAATTACCTGATAATAATAATTATAATTGATTTCTATCAAATAAACCCCTAGATAAGAAAAAGCTTAAAACGCAAGTCATCTCCAAAATATAGGGAATTTTAATTAAAACTGGCTGTTATATATTCTATTTCTGAAGCTCCAATTAAATATTAGCATATTTTATGAAATGGAATTACAGATTAGGTGCGAACTTGTTAAAAAAAAGAAGCATTGACGTCAATAAGTAGTCTAAAATAAACTAACATAGTTCTGCTCATTGCAAACCAGTTTTTTTTATTAATGTTTTAATTACAGTATTAAAAGATTTTGTATTATTTTGATTTTAGTAATCCAGTTTTTTGTTTTTCGTCAATCACTTTATTTCAAAAATTTTTAAAGTTTCTGTTTCGAAACATTAATAATTATTATAAGTAGGATCATAATAAATTATAATTTTATTTTACAGATGATTAAAGTCTTTTGCGTCTTTCTGGCCTTGACTGTGGCTACCAAAGCTTTACCTACGCCTGTAAGTTTTTTTCAACATAAAAAACATACAAGATGTTTCATATATTTTAAATTCCCTCTATTTGTAGAAAATATTTAAAAAACGAATAGTAGTTTTGCTCAATTATCGCGTACTTATACGAAACGAAAAGACACACGTCTTGTATGGTTCTTGGAGATTGTCAGAATTTTATGATAAATGATGAGTGTTATTGTATTTATTATTTAGATTGGAGGAGGAGGAGGTGCAGGTTACGTCAGTTTTGGGGGTGGTGGAGGAGGAGGAGCAGTGGGGGGAGGTGGTGGTGGCGGAGTTGCAAGTGCAGCAACGTCTTACACATCTAATGGTAATTATACTTTTGCTAATCTGGCAGCAACATTTTTAATATTCAATACTTTGAATAATGAATTTCTGTAATTAAACACTTAAATAATTTCCCTTGGTAACTAAATAAACAAATCTTAATTAATTAATTGCTGTTACAATTACTACAATTTGGTAAGTCATAACCGCAGCTACTGCAGAAAGCTGACATAACATTTCCTTACAACTACTTCTAAGAACGTTCATGGAATGAACTTTGATCGTTCATTGAATATTTACCTTGTGAGGTAAGCCACTGTGCAAGTAAACTTCATGATTTCGATTTTTATAACCTTCCAGAATGTTTATTTTTTCATTTTCATGGTAGTCACAGTAAACTTGTTACCTACAAGTTTTCCTTGTTCCATAACTAAAAAATAACACTGACCATGTTTATTATTTTAAGTTAGAAGTTCCCAAGTTCCCCAAGCTTGTAATCATTTACTTCATACAACCCCCTACATTTAATTTTTTCAAAATATTAATTTAGAAAATTTTCTATTCTGTATAGTTGCAGCAGTCGGAGGCGGTGGAGGTATTGGAGGTGGTGGTATAGGAGGTGGTGGCGGAGGAGGTGGTGCAGGAGGTCTGAGTTTTTCAGCTTCCCTAGGAGGAGGCGGTGGAGGAATTGGGGGTGGATCCGGCTACGCATCAAAAACCGTAGAAACACACGTAGTGCATGAAGCACCACATGTAATTTCAGAAAAGATAATCGACGTAGATGTAGAATCACCACCTCCTGCACCATCAAAGAAGACTGTTATCGAAAGAACTGTAATCCCTCAATACGTGGAAAAAACCGTCCAAGTACCCACTTATGTGGAAAAAACAATACGAGTACCGACATACGTAGAGAAAACAATTAAAGTTCCAGTTGAGCCAACTATAATCGAAAAAGAAGTGAGCCATGAAGAAGTGCCTGCTCAAAAACACCAAGTAAAAGTGGTCGAACACCATCATGTAGAGTCAGGCCCGGTTGTTGAAAAAGTTCACGTCAAGCACAGGTACCGGCAACGACCACACAAAACTGAAAGTAAAACCGTTACTTACCACAGGTAAGTAACGAAACTTTGCTATCAGTTGGTGTTTTTGATACATTTGATTATAAATCGTGGTTTAATAATGAGTTTTTTACAGGATTTCTGGGGGTAGTGGTGGTGCATACGGTGGTGTAGGAGGAGGAGAACTTAGTATCGGAGGAGGAGGATACGGAGGTGGGGGCGGAGGAGGATATACCGGTGGAGGAGGATATACCGGCGGAGGATATGGAGGATATACCGGTGGAGGAGGATATAGAGGAAGTGATTATGGTGGTGGAGCTGGGGGATTCTCATTCAATGCAGGTGGAGGCGGAGGCGGAGGATTATTTGACAGCATTTTCAATGTAATTATCAAAAAATAGTGTATTATTCAACAAGCATGTAATGATGGCAATTATTCACGAGGATTAAGTTTACAAAACGAGACGTAGGGAAAGTCTAGTCGTCAAAGAAACCGTAACTGCGTACTTTACGTAGGTAGCTAACGTTTTTATTTTTATTTTAGATCCCCGTTCAAACTTTGGGTGCAGTAAATGGTTTATTAAATACTGTACATGGGGCAGGGGGTGGATTATCAGCTGGTGCCAGTTTCTCTGGAGGCAAAGGCTACTCATCCTATTAAATTTGATACACATTCCAATTTATTTTAATATAAAATAATATAAATAATTACTGTTAAATTTAAATATATTTTTTTAATGTTTTAATAAAGTACCTTGTGTAACTTAGGAAGGTTTTTAAACCAAAATGGCTCAAATTACGGTGAAAATACTACGTAAAAATAAATAATAAAACTACACTAGAAAGTTGGTGAGTAATTTTGGTAGAAAAGGACTAAGTAGATGAAGTTGGTGTAAGAAAAAAAGCGACGGATATAATCTCTTGAGCCAGTCAGACTTTCCTTTATAGAGAATCATCAAATTTTTCTAATAAATTATACTGTACGTTATAAACTATCTATTACGCAAATAGTCAACTGACCGAAGATTCGAGGGAAGTTTCGTTTCGAAGAAATTGAGTTAACTTTGTATAACACTAATTATTTTAAAATGATATAATAATACCTATATTAGCAAATGGTTTTAGAAAATATTTGTAAACTTCTCATTAAAGGGTATTAGGTAAATGAATTTTGAATACCATGCTTATTAGGACATTAATTAAACGAGTATCTTTAAAATCTAATACAGAAAATGAAAATTACTAGAAAATCTTTAAAAAAATACAAGATTCAGACTCATGCTCTGCCCTGAGGGTTTTGAAACCCCAGTTTATGCGCTGTTTTATTTATTTTCCACCCTTTATGTGGAAACAAATACAAATAGATAATTATTTCCTAAAATTAAAACTCTAACTAACGCAGTTTTAGCTCAATTTTTGACCTTAATTTACCATAGCAAGTCAATGACCAGATCACTTTATTATTATTCAAACAAAGTTGTTCGGTTACTCCGCAAACTTCATCTAGTATTAATAATTAAAATATAAGTAGATCTACATAAACATTTCCTGATAAATACGTTTTTCGATGAATTTTTCAAAAGTGAAGGCTGGCACGAGTTTTGGAAAAAGTGGAAAGGGATACAAAGAGGGAAATGTACTCAACCAGAACCCTTTGGGGGGACTGCTACTGGTTGATTCCATTCCTGCAACATTCAAAGAGCGACGAACTCTTCAGCAGTGTGTTTGTATTTTCCTTTCTCTGCTTCAACAATTAAGGTAAGATAAATTTTAAGTTTCTGTACTACAAATTCAATATAAACTTATTAATAACAAAAAGGTTTTATCAATTTCTAGAAACATGTTAAAGAAACTAATGTAAACCAAATTTTGGTTTCGTAATTCTTAAACTTTCTAAATTTGTGCTTTGACATGATAACCAATTTTATTGTGTGAAATGTCATCACACACGCATGCTGATATACAATATCCTAGGCAGAACTTTTTTAAATGCAACGCGGAAGTTATGTGATTTTAATTGATGAATATAACGTGTATTGTCATAAAAACTATGTTAAATCTGATGTAATATACCGAGGAAACTCACAAAGCGTATCAACCGTACTGGTTTTGGTTATAAACAGGACAACTCGTCAAAACGATAAGGAAGTTTTTATTTCGATGGTTTAGTAAATTATTTATGTCATTTATTGGACTATATTTTGGTAACGTTCGTGGCTTTACTTAGAAATATTATAACAAAAATAATAAATCGGTAGTCAATAAATAGAAAACCTATATTTTGAATTTTCAGAAAATTTCAGGTACAGTCTGATTTCCGATAGTGTTCTAAATTTCGAGAAAAAAATAAATTGCTTGTGTAAATTATTTTGCATGTAAGTCATAAACATTTTCTTCTTATTTTGCGAATTTTAGATTTAAAAAAATAGAAATAAAAGTTTGTCCACGACTCTAGCAAATAATCAATCAATTTTTTACGTGTTTCTATCGATTCTACGCTGCCGTGAATTATCATTATTCACTAGTGACCACTGATAACCATATTTATTCGTATTAAAATTTTGAAGTTGATTCATAACGTTTGCATTTGGTTTATAATACGTTTGTTATTCCTTTGCATTAATACCTATACGTCATAATTTTATGTTAATATGCAAATATAAGATAATACGGTGTGCTCTAAAATTTAAATCAAGGTTTAAATATCCGCTACTCTCAACAATAGCGGTTTTATCAGATTTGTTCAACAATGTAACGTAAGCTAATACACGCTAATACTCAATGGCTCATTAAACCGAATTACATAAAAATGTAATATCTAAAACACTAGTCTAGTTTAAAAAAATTGTGTGTTGTAATGTCGATTCTCAAGGACACCTCTTGATTAGTATTCAAAAAGGGAAAACGGTACAATAATATTTATTTATTCATGTTTAGGTAGTGGTTATAAATATTAATGAAAATTTTCAATAATAAAATTCGCAGTTTAATTCTTATTGCTTTGTTCTTGTTGGAGTGCCTTTTAGTATCTAAAATTATTTCGCATACTTCTCAAAACCGTGTTTTGATATTCCCGAGGACATTCCGCACCGTCTCCCTTTCCACTTTTCACTACTATTTTCATAGTCTGTATTATTTAAATTTGTTGAGCTAGTATTGGGAGGATAGGATGATAAAGTAAACAGGGAAAATATACCTATGCCCCAATTTTAAAAATGGAAGGGCTTGTCTAAAATTTAAAACTGGGGATGGAAGATGGAAACGAAATCCAAATATGCAAGGTGATAGAAAATTGGATTCTGTTCTGAAGAGAGTTTCATAAAAATTGAAGGGTTGTCCACGTTCAACATTGGATAATGAGTGGAATTCGGTGTAAATTATTTTTGAATTATTAATTATGCTAAAAATCTATACAGGTTGTTGTGTAACGATCCGGAAAATATCCAAACGACAATGTTTAAACAACCGCAAGAAAGTTTAAGTGCTAGATGAGATCGGTTAAAAAATTAACTCGTGTCTAAAATAAATACTCAGAATCGTAGTATAATATTAAACTTGAATTGACTTGAGTGTCTTTTATGTAATACGCAGTGTCCTAACATATAATTTTAATTAATAGTACCTAAAAGGCTAGAGGCATTAAATCTTCTAGAAACAGTATCGATTCATAACTTTCTAATACCGATTTTAGTTTAAAAATATTGCATAATGCATGAGTAAATAAATTGTGAAATTTTTATTTCAGAAAATATGGCAAAACTAGTAATATTTTTGGGTCTTCTGACTGTCTCGGCAATTTTAGCAAAACCAGCCAAAAAAGAAGCCCTTGATAAGGTTTGTATTCATTTTTAATATTATACAAGGCTTTTATTTGCAGATAACTTCTTGTACTAGTAGCAATTAAATAAAACACGGATCTTTAATTCACAGGCGACAGCAACTGATGTTGTGGTAAACAGTGTAAATCCAGAAAAAGTTAACATCAACATAGAAGAAGTTAAAAATTCAACCCCTGTAGATAATACCAAGTCCAACAGTGATGTCTACCTTACTGATGTGAGTTTTGGTACCCCAACCTCTAATGTTAAACCAGGAGCTACTGTTGCTAGAATTATCGATGACATTTTCCAGGTAAGAGAAAGAGTTTTCCAAAGTAATTTGATTCAAAATTTATTTTCCCTCATACATACCTAAAACAATTTGAAATCTTTTTATAGATACCTATCAGTGTGTTACAGTCCGTAGCAAGATTGCTTAGAAATCCGTTTCTATCAAATAAAACACCAGAAACAGCAGCTTCTTATTAAAACATAATTAAAAGAAATTATTCACAATTTTCTTTTTTTTTGTGTGTTACAACAATAAGCAATTGGTACTAATAATTGTTTTGTAAGGGTGATACTTAATAATGTTGTGTGTGTGTACATATTTTCCACTGTTAGTATTGTAAAAATTAGACTAGAAATAAATTTTGTTTTTGATTATTTAACCTTTTTTTTTGTAATTTGACCTTAATTTTTATTTATACAAGATACACCCACTTAGGGAAGGGGGGTCAATTACCACATCCAAGAATCTACAAACACCCACGGACAGGATATAATACTGTGCCTTTTGAGAATTATAATTCAGTTTTCCTTGGATTTTAACTTATAAATAAAGAAAGTGTTGCCTATTTTCCATTTTCTTTAATAATTCCGTCTATTCACCCTGTGCTTAAAAAGAATCCGCCCTACTGGTTATTATTCTAAAATAATTGAAATAGAACCCAAATTACTAAATTTAGGCTACTCTGTACAATTTCTTAACAGCAATTGCACTTTTAAATTACCAGCTACAAAGTATTCATCAAGGAATTCGCAATAAAGTCATTATCTTTCTGAAAATTTCAAAACAGACAAGTAGAAGTGGTTGTTGGTAACGTGGTGGGGCAGGCAAGTAAAAGAGAAAGTAATTATTTTCAAGATAATCTTAGTTCAAGCGTAGGTTTTCGTCTCTTTTCCACCTTTGGGTGGATGCAAAAGCGATACAGAATGTAATTAGTGATGTATAAGAAAAATATATAGGTAGGGGTTTTAAATGTCGATAAGAAGAACCTTAAAGTTACTTGAGTGGTGCGTTTCTATTTGCGATTAGATGAGACCTAAAAGGATTTTTTTTAACTGGGTAAGCATTTTATGTTGTGTTATAAAAAATAAATTAATGATTGGTTTGAATAAAAGATTTAGAAAATTATACGAGTTTGTTATTCATTATTAATAATAAAAGCATTCAAATAATTTAATAAAAATATCACACAAATCTTATAATAGGTTAAAAAAATTACTTTTTCTTATACTATTCCAAGTAGTAGATAATAAAATCACTATAAAATTTAAAAATTACTTTAATTAAAGAAAAGAATAAATTAAAAATTATCTCAAGAAGTCAATTAGTTACTGGATGACAAACCAGAGAAAGCGTTTCCGTGTATTGTAACACTTATTTAATCCAATAATGTACAAGAACGTGGATAGTGTTATAAAAAATACTCTCACTGATAATTTATATGTGTAACGCGTTGCAAACTTCATTTATAAAATAATAAATAATTAACTTTCTAACTGTCTTTGATATTTCAGTTTTAAGTTCGTAAGTGCAGTATACTAAATAATATTTCGTTTTGAGAGGGCCACCATGAAGAGCTTTATCCTGCTGGTGATTTTAATAGTAAATACTACAACAGCTTTTCCAGCAGAAAATTTATCTGGTTCTGCTCGTGTCGACTTGGGGGTTGGAGCTATTTTCAACAAGCAAGTCAATTTGAATAATCTAATAAATCCTAAACTGGATATTATACAACAGGCTAGCGTAAGTTATAAATTTACTTTTAAAAAACGATGTGAAAACCTCATTTTTTCAGGATATTTTAGCACAATTCGTTCCTGAAAGACCTAAAGGGCGTGAACAAGCAGTTCTTGAAGTTCCTTCCCTAATTCAGCAGAAAGATTCAATCTACGATAAAGCACAACAAGTAGTTATAAATTTTTTACACCCCAAACCAATCGTAGACACTATTTCTGAACATGAAAAATATGGAAATAATGGTGATCAATTTCGGTCCATTGGAAACGCAATTGTAGGTGGATACGAAGGGTTTTCTAATTTTATCAACACAGCTGTAGATGTAAGTAATATTGCATTATGATCTTATGCAAAATATTGTAATCATGTCATTATTGTAGATACCTTTTGAAACCATGAAACAAGTTACAAGAAAGGCATCATCTTACTTAAGCACCATAGGAGCAAAACTAGTGGGATTATAAAACATTTTTTTTAAATGAAATGATTCAATTTACGCCATATTAACGACTATCTTAATAAGATGTTAAAATATTTATTGTAAATATACATAGGTACTATGTAGAGGTTGTTATGTAAATAAGCTTGTATTAAGTACTAGTAACAAAATTAAAAATTTTGGATGAAAAATAAATATTTATTATCTATAAGCTTTGATATAGCCTATGCTTATAATTTTTGATACAGGATAAACTTCTATTAAAACTGATTAGAATTTACCCTGAACTGTATTTAATTGGAAGCTTGTAGGAGCAAAGGAAATTCAAAGTAGAATCGTAGAAGAACAATAATCTGAGAAATACCATCAGTGACCTGCCATGGAAAAAATACAACAAATAAAAGTACAGAAAAGGATTGTCTAGGCCTAAGGGGTGCATATTTTCTTCTTCAAGTGCCTTGCTTGCTTGAATGATAAATATTATCCAGGACCTAATTTCGTGATTTATTTAAAATTGCCTCCAGCAGCTTGCCTTCTATTTTATAGGGATCTGCTGGTGGCTTTTGCCACATTTGGTTTGATTCATAGAGAATAACGTGGTTTTTGCTTGGACTAAATGTCACCTAAATTAATCTAAATTAAAATTATTGATCTCAGAAAATATCCCAAAAAACAAACCCACTCATGAAATTATGATCATCAGTCTACAAGGCATCTACTAGAAATAAAATGAGGAGCAATTAAAATCTTTGATCACACAGAAGTAAACATCATTACATAAAAGGAATTGTGTATTCAATCTGCAATGTTGAATAATCAAGTCTCTTATGTAATGAAAAGTTTAAAAAAAATTAAATTTCATTTCTAGTAAAGACAGGTAGGCAAGGTAATCACTCGAGGTTTAATAAAAATTAAATTTAAAAAAATCAGACACTACCCCTATCAAGGATTAATCTAAATTAAAATTATTGATCTCAGAAAATATCCCAAAAAACAAACCCACTCCTCAAATTATGATCATCAGTCTACAAGGTACCTATCTACTAGAAATAAAATGAGGAGCAATTAATATCTTTGATCACACAGAAGTAAACAGCATTACATAAAAGGATTTGTGTATTCAATCTGCAATGTTGAATAATCAAGTCTCTTATGTAATGAAAAGTTGCAAAAAGTTACTATTTTGTATTAAATTTCATTTCTAGTAAAGACAGGTAGGCAAGGTAATCACTCGAGGTTTAATAAAAATTAAATTTAAAAAAATCAGACACTACCCCTATCAAGGATTAATCTAAATTAAAATTATTGATCTCAGAAAATATCCCAAAAAACAAACCCACTCCTGAAATTATGATCATCAGTCGACAAGGTACCTATCTACTAGAAATAAAATGAGGAGCAATTAATATCTTTGATCACACAGAAGTAAACAGCATTACATAAAAGGATTTGTGTATTCAATCTGCAATGTTGAATAATCAAGTCTCTTATGTAATGAAAAGTTGCAAAAAGTTACTATTTTGTATTAAATTTCATTTCTAGTAAAGACAGGTAGGCAAGGTAATCACTCGAGGTTTAATAAAAATTAAATTTAAAAAAATCAGACACTACCCCTATCAAGGATTAATCTAAATTAAAATTATTGATCTCAGAAAATATCCCAAAAAACAAACCCACTCCTGAAATTATGATCATCAGTCGACAAGGTACCTATCTACTAGAAATAAAATGAGGAGCAATTAATATCTTTGATCACACAGAAGTAAACAGCATTACATAAAAGGATTTGTGTATTCAATCTGCAATGTTGAATAATCAAGTCTCTTATGTACCTAATGAAAAGTTGCAAAAAGTTACTATTTTGTATTAAATTTCATTTCTAGTAAAGACAGGTAGGCAAGGTAATCACTCGAGGTTTAATAAAAATTAAATTTAAAAAAATCAGACACTACCCCTATCAAGGATTAATCTAAATTAAAATTATTGATCTCAGAAAATATCCCAAAAAACAAACCCACTCCTGAAATTATGATCATCAGTCTACAAGGTACCTATCTACTAGAAATAAAATGAGGAGCAATTAATATCTTTGATCACACAGAAGTAAACAGCATTACATAAAAGGATTTGTGTATTCAATCTGCAATGTTGAATAATCAAGTCTCTTATGTACCTAATGAAAAGTTGCAAAAAGTTACTATTTTGTATTAAATTTCATTTCTAGTAAAGACAGGTAGGCAAGGTAATCCCTCGAGGTTTAATAAAAATTAAATTAAAAAAAATCAGACACTACCCCTATCAAGGATTAATCTAAATTAAAATTATTGATCTCAGAAAATATCCCAAAAAACAAACCCACTCCTGAAATTATGATCATCAGTCGACAAGGTACCTATCTACTAGAAATAAAATGAGGAGCAATTAATATCTTTGATCACACAGAAGTAAACAGCATTACATAAAAGGATTTGTGTATTCAATCTGCAATGTTGAATAATCAAGTCTCTTATGTAATGAAAAGTTGCAAAAAGTTACTATTTTGTATTAAATTTCATTTCTAGTAAAGACAGGTAGGCAAGGTAATCACTCGAGGTTTAATAAAAATTAAATTAAAAAAAATCAGACACTACCCCTATCAAGGATTAATCTAAATTAAAATTATTGATCTCAGAAAATATCCCAAAAAACAAACCCACTCCTGAAATTATGATCATCAGTCGACAAGGTACCTATCTACTAGAAATAAAATGAGGAGCAATTAATATCTTTGATCACACAGAAGTAAACAGCATTACATAAAAGGATTTGTGTATTCAATCTGCAATGTTGAATAATCAAGTCTCTTATGTACCTAATGAAAAGTTGCAAAAAGTTACTATTTTGTATTAAATTTCATTTCTAGTAAAGACAGGTAGGCAAGGTAATCACTCGAGGTTTAATAAAAATTAAATTTAAAAAAATCAGACACTAGCCCTATCAAGGATTAATCTAAATTAAAATTATTGATCTCAGAAAATATCCCAAAAAACAAACCCACTCCTGAAATTATGATCATCAGTCTACAAGGTACCTATCTACTAGAAATAAAATGAGGAGCAATTAATATCTTTGATCACACAGAAGTAAACAGCATTACATAAAAGGATTTGTGTATTCAATCTGCAATGTTGAATAATCAAGTCTCTTATGTACCTAATGAAAAGTTGCAAAAAGTTACTATTTTGTATTAAATTTCATTTCTAGTAAAGACAGGTAGGCAAGGTAATCCCTCGAGGTTTAATAAAAATTAAATTAAAAAAAATCAGACACTACCCCTATCAAGGATTAATCTAAATTAAAATTATTGATCTCAGAAAATATCCCAAAAAACAAACCCACTCCTGAAATTATGATCATCAGTCTACAAGGTACCTATCTACTAGAAATAAAATGAGGAGCAATTAATATCTTTGATCACACAGAAGTAAACAGCATTACATAAAAGGATTTGTGTATTCAATCTGCAATGTTGAATAATCAAGTCTCTTATGTACCTAATGAAAAGTTGCAAAAAGTTACTATTTTGTATTAAATTTCATTTCTAGTAAAGACAGGTAGGCAAGGTAATCCCTCGAGGTTTAATAAAAATTAAATTAAAAAAAATCAGACACTACCCCTATCAAGGATTAATCTAAATTAAAATTATTGATCTCAGAAAATATCCCAAAAAACAAACCCACTCCTGAAATTATGATCATCAGTCTACAAGGTACCTATCTACTAGAAATAAAATGAGGAGCAATTAATATCTTTGATCACACAGAAGTAAACAGCATTACATAAAAGGATTTGTGTATTCAATCTGCAATGTTGAATAATCAAGTCTCTTATGTAATGAAAAGTTGCAAAAAGTTACTATTTTGTATTAAATTTCATTTCTAGTAAAGACAGGTAGGCAAGGTAATCACTCGAGGTTTAATAAAAATTAAATTTAAAAAAATCAGACACTACCCCTATCAAGGATTAATCTAAATTAAAATTATTGATCTCAGAAAATATCCCAAAAAACAAACCCACTCCTGAAATTATGATCATCAGTCGACAAGGTACCTATCTACTAGAAATAAAATGAGGAGCAATTAATATCTTTGATCACACAGAAGTAAACAGCATTACATAAAAGGATTTGTGTATTCAATCTGCAATGTTGAATAATCAAGTCTCTTATGTAATGAAAAGTTGCAAAAAGTTACTATTTTGTATTAAATTTCATTTCTAGTAAAGACAGGTAGGCAAGGTAATCACTCGAGGTTTAATAAAAATTAAATTTAAAAAAATCAGACACTACCCCTATCAAGGATTAATCTAAATTAAAATTATTGATCTCAGAAAATATCCCAAAAAACAAACCCACTCCTGAAATTATGATCATCAGTCGACAAGGTACCTATCTACTAGAAATAAAATGAGGAGCAATTAATATCTTTGATCACACAGAAGTAAACAGCATTACATAAAAGGATTTGTGTATTCAATCTGCAATGTTGAATAATCAAGTCTCTTATGTACCTAATGAAAAGTTGCAAAAAGTTACTATTTTGTATTAAATTTCATTTCTAGTAAAGACAGGTAGGCAAGGTAATCACTCGAGGTTTAATAAAAATTAAATTTAAAAAAATCAGACACTACCCCTATCAAGGATTAATCTAAATTAAAATTATTGATCTCAGAAAATATCCCAAAAAACAAACCCACTCCTGAAATTATGATCATCAGTCGACAAGGTACCTATCTACTAGAAATAAAATGAGGAGCAATTAATATCTTTGATCACACAGAAGTAAACAGCATTACATAAAAGGATTTGTGTATTCAATCTGCAATGTTGAATAATCAAGTCTCTTATGTACCTAATGAAAAGTTGCAAAAAGTTACTATTTTGTATTAAATTTCATTTCTAGTAAAGACAGGTAGGCAAGGTAATCCCTCGAGGTTTAATAAAAATTAAATTAAAAAAAATCAGACACTACCCCTATCAAGGATTAATCTAAATTAAAATTATTGATCTCAGAAAATATCCCAAAAAACAAACCCACTCCTGAAATTATGATCATCAGTCGACAAGGTACCTATCTACTAGAAATAAAATGAGGAGCAATTAATATCTTTGATCACACAGAAGTAAACAGCATTACATAAAAGGATTTGTGTATTCAATCTGCAATGTTGAATAATCAAGTCTCTTATGTAATGAAAAGTTGCAAAAAGTTACTATTTTGTATTAAATTTCATTTCTAGTAAAGACAGGTAGGCAAGGTAATCACTCGAGGTTTAATAAAAATTAAATTAAAAAAAATCAGACACTACCCCTATCAAGGATTAATCTAAATTAAAATTATTGATCTCAGAAAATATCCCAAAAAACAAACCCACTCCTGAAATTATGATCATCAGTCTACAAGGTACCTATCTACTAGAAATAAAATGAGGAGCAATTAAAATCTTTGATCACACGGAAGTAAACAGCATTACATAAAAGGATTTGTGTATTCAATCTGCAATGTTGAATAATCAAGTCTCTTATGTACCTAATGAAAAGTTGCAAAAAGTTACTATTTTGTATTAAATTTCATTTCTAGTAAAGACAGGTAGGCAAGGTAATCCCTCGAGGTTTAATAAAAATTAAATTAAAAAAAATCAGACACTACCCCTATCAAGGATTAATCTAAATTAAAATTATTGATCTCAGAAAATATCCCAAAAAACAAACCCACTCCTGAAATTATGATCATCAGTCGACAAGGTACCTATCTACTAGAAATAAAATGAGGAGCAATTAATATCTTTGATCACACAGAAGTAAACAGCATTACATAAAAGGATTTGTGTATTCAATCTGCAATGTTGAATAATCAAGTCTCTTATGTAATGAAAAGTTGCAAAAAGTTACTATTTTGTATTAAATTTCATTTCTAGTAAAGACAGGTAGGCAAGGTAATCACTCGAGGTTTAATAAAAATTAAATTAAAAAAAATCAGACACTACCCCTATCAAGGATTAATCTAAATTAAAATTATTGATCTCAGAAAATATCCCAAAAAACAAACCCACTCCTGAAATTATGATCATCAGTCGACAAGGTACCTATCTACTAGAAATAAAATGAGGAGCAATTAATATCTTTGATCACACAGAAGTAAACAGCATTACATAAAAGGATTTGTGTATTCAATCTGCAATGTTGAATAATCAAGTCTCTTATGTACCTAATGAAAAGTTGCAAAAAGTTACTATTTTGTATTAAATTTCATTTCTAGTAAAGACAGGTAGGCAAGGTAATCACTCGAGGTTTAATAAAAATTAAATTTAAAAAAATCAGACACTAGCCCTATCAAGGATTAATCTAAATTAAAATTATTGATCTCAGAAAATATCCCAAAAAACAAACCCACTCCTGAAATTATGATCATCAGTCTACAAGGTACCTATCTACTAGAAATAAAATGAGGAGCAATTAATATCTTTGATCACACAGAAGTAAACAGCATTACATAAAAGGATTTGTGTATTCAATCTGCAATGTTGAATAATCAAGTCTCTTATGTACCTAATGAAAAGTTGCAAAAAGTTACTATTTTGTATTAAATTTCATTTCTAGTAAAGACAGGTAGGCAAGGTAATCCCTCGAGGTTTAATAAAAATTAAATTAAAAATAATCAGACACTACCCCTATCAAGGATTAATCTAAATTAAAATTATTGATCTCAGAAAATATCCCAAAAAACAAACCCACTCCTGAAATTATGATCATCAGTCTACAAGGTACCTATCTACTAGAAATAAAATGAGGAGCAATTAATATCTTTGATCACACAGAAGTAAACAGCATTACATAAAAGGATTTGTGTATTCAATCTGCAATGTTGAATAATCAAGTCTCTTATGTACCTAATGAAAAGTTGCAAAAAGTTACTATTTTGTATTAAATTTCATTTCTAGTAAAGACAGGTAGGCAAGGTAATCCCTCGAGGTTTAATAAAAATTAAATTAAAAAAAATCAGACACTACCCCTATCAAGGATTAATCTAAATTAAAATTATTGATCTCAGAAAATATCCCAAAAAACAAACCCACTCCTGAAATTATGATCATCAGTCTACAAGGTACCTATCTACTAGAAATAAAATGAGGAGCAATTAATATCTTTGATCACACAGAAGTAAACAGCATTACATAAAAGGATTTGTGTATTCAATCTGCAATGTTGAATAATCAAGTCTCTTATGTACCTAATGAAAAGTTGCAAAAAGTTACTATTTTGTATTAAATTTCATTTCTAGTAAAGACAGGTAGGCAAGCTAATCCCTCGAGGTTTAATAAAAATTAAATTAAAAAAAATCAGACACTACCCCTATCAAGGATTAATCTAAATTAAAATTATTGATCTCAGAAAATATCCCAAAAAACAAACCCACTCCTGAAATTATGATCATCAGTCTACAAGGTATCTACTAGAAATAAAATGAGGAGCAATTAAAATCTTTGATCACACAGAAGTAAACATCATTACATAAAAGGAATTGTGTATTCAATCTGCAATGTTGAATAATCAAGTCTCTTATGTACCTAATGAAAAGTTGCAAAAAGTTACTATTTTGTATTAAATTTCATTTCTAGTAAAGACAGGTAGGCAAGGTAATCCCTCGAGGTTTAATAAAAATTAAATTTAAAAAAATCAGACACTACCCCTATCAAGGATTAATCTAAATTAAAATTATTGATCTCAGAAAATATCCCAAAAAACAAACCCACTCCTGAAATTATGATCATCAGTCTACAAGGTATCTACTAGAAATAAAATGAGGAGCAATTAAAATCTTTGATCACACAGAAGTAAACATCATTACATAAAAGGAATTGTGTATTCAATCTGCAATGTTGAATAATCAAGTCTCTTATGTAATGAAAAGTTTAAAAAAAATTAAATTTCATTTCTAGTAAAGACAGGTAGGCAAGGTAATCACTCGAGGTTTAATAAAAATTAAATTAAAAAAAATCAGACACTACCCCTATCAAGGATTAATCTAAATTAAAATTATTGATATCAGAAAATATCCCAAAAAACAAACCCACTCCTAAAATTATGATCATCAGTCTACAAGGTACCTATCTACTAGAAATAAAATGAGGAGCAATTAATATCTTTGATCACACAGAAGTAAACAGCATTACATAAAAGGATTTGTGTATTCAATCTGCAATGTTGAATAATCAAGTCTCTTATGTACCTAATGAACAGTTAAATCAGACACTACCCCTATCAAGGATTAATCTAAATTAAAATTATTGATCTCAGAAAATATCCCAAAAAACAAACCCACTCCTGAAATTATGATCATCAGTCTACAAGGTACCTATCTACTAGAAATAAAATGAGGAGCAATTAATATCTTTGATCACACAGAAGTAAACAGCATTACATAAAAGGATTTGTGTATTCAATCTGCAATGTTGAATAATCAAGTCTCTTATGTACCTAATGAAAAGTTGCAAAAAGTTACTATTTTGTATTAAATTTCATTTCTAGTAAAGACAGGTAGGCAAGGTAATCCCTCGAGGTTTAATAAAAATTAAATTAAAAAAAATCAGACACTACCCCTATCAAGGATTAATCTAAATTAAAATTATTGATCTCAGAAAATATCCCAAAAAACAAACCCACTCCTGAAATTATGATCATCAGTCTACAAGGTACCTATCTACTAGAAATAAAATGAGGAGCAATTAATATCTTTGATCACACAGAAGTAAACAGCATTACATAAAAGGATTTGTGTATTCAATCTGCAATGTTGAATAATCAAGTCTCTTATGTACCTAATGAAAAGTTGCAAAAAGTTACTATTTTGTATTAAATTTCATTTCTAGTAAAGACAGGTAGGCAAGGTAATCACTCGAGGTTTAATAAAAATTAAATTAAAAAAAATCAGACACTACCCCTATCAAGGATTAATCTAAATTAAAATTATTGATCTCAGAAAATATCCCAAAAAACAAACCCACTCCAAAAATTATGATCATCAGTCTACAAGGTACCTATCTACTAGAAATAAAATGAGGAGCAATTAATATCTTTGATCACACAGAAGTAAACAGCATTACATAAAAGGATTTGTGTATTCAATCTGCAATGTTGAATAATCAAGTCTCTTATGTACCTAATGAAAAGTTGCAAAAAGTTACTATTTTGTATTAAATTTCATTTCTAGTAAAGACAGGTAGGCAAGGTAATCCCTCGAGGTTTAATAAAAATTAAATTAAAAAAAATCAGACACTACCCCTATCAAGGATTAATCTAAATTAAAATTATTGATCTCAGAAAATATCCCAAAAAACAAACCCACTCCTGAAATTATGATCATCAGTCTACAAGGTACCTATCTACTAGAAATAAAATGAGGAGCAATTAATATCTTTGATCACACAGAAGTAAACAGCATTACATAAAAGGATTTGTGTATTCAATCTGCAATGTTGAATAATCAAGTCTCTTATGTACCTAATGAACAGTTAAATCAGACACTACCCCTATCAAGGATTAATCTAAATTAAAATTATTGATCTCAGAAAATATCCCAAAAAACAAACCCACTCCTGAAATTATGATCATCAGTCTACAAGGTACCTATCTACTAGAAATAAAATGAGGAGCAATTAATATCTTTGATCACACAGAAGTAAACAGCATTACATAAAAGGCTTTGTGTATTCAATCTGCAATGTTGAATAATCAAGTCTCTTATGTACCTAATGAAAAGTTGCAAAAAGTTACTATTTTGTATTAAATTTCATTTCTAGTAAAGACAGGTAGGCAAGGTAATCCCTCGAGGTTTAATAAAAATTAAATTAAAAAAAATCAGACACTACCCCTATCAAGGATTAATCTAAATTAAAATTATTGATCTCAGAAAATATCCCAAAAAACAAACCCACTCCTGAAATTATGATCATCAGTCTACAAGGTACCTATCTACTAGAAATAAAATGAGGAGCAATTAATATCTTTGATCACACAGAAGTAAACAGCATTACATAAAAGGATTTGTGTATTCAATCTGCAATGTTGAATAATCAAGTCTCTTATGTACCTAATGAACAGTTAAATCAGACACTACCCCTATCAAGGATTAATCTAAATTAAAATTATTGATCTCAGAAAATATCCCAAAAAACAAACCCACTCCTGAAATTATGATCATCAGTCTACAAGGTACCTATCTACTAGAAATAAAATGAGCAATTCAAATCTTTGATCACACAGAAGTAAACAGCATTACATAAAAGGATTTGTGTATTCAATCTGCAATGTTGAATAATCAAGTCTCTTATGTACCTAATGAACAGTTAAATCAGACACTACCCCTATCAAGGATTAATCTAAATTAAAATTATTGATCTCAGAAAATATCCCAAAAAACAAACCCACTCCTGAAATTATGATCATCAGTCTACAAGGTACCTATCTACTAGAAATAAAATGAGCAATTCAAATCTTTGATCACACAGAAGTAAACAGCATTACATAAAAGGATTTGTGTATTCAATCTGCAATGTTGAATAATCAAGTCTCTTATGTACCTAATGAACAGTTAAATCAGACACTACCCCTATCAAGGATTAATCTAAATTAAAATTATTGATCTCAGAAAATATCCCAAAAAACAAACCCACTCCTGAAATTATGATCATCAGTCTACAAGGTACCTATCTACTAGAAATAAAATGAGCAATTCAAATCTTTGATCACACAGAAGTAAACAGCATTACATAAAAGGATTTGTGTATTCAATCTGCAATGTTGAATAATCAAGTCTCTTATGTACCTAATGAACAGTTAAATCAGACACTACCCCTATCAAGGATTAATCTAAATTAAAATTATTGATCTCAGAAAATATCCCAAAAAACAAACCCACTCCTGAAATTATGATCATCAGTCTACAAGGTACCTATCTACTAGAAATAAAATGAGCAATTCAAATCTTTGATCACACAGAAGTAAACAGCATTACATAAAAGGATTTGTGTATTCAATCTGCAATGTTGAATAATCAAGTCTCTTATGTACCTAATGAACAGTTAAATCAGACACTACCCCTATCAAGGATTAATCTAAATTAAAATTATTGATCTCAGAAAATATCCCAAAAAACAAACCCACTCCTGAAATTATGATCATCAGTCTACAAGGTATCTACTAGAAATAAAATGAGGAGCAATTAAAATCTTTGATCACACAGAAGTAAACATCATTACATAAAAGGAATTGTGTATTCAATCTGCAATGTTGAATAATCAAGTCTCTTATGTAATGAAAAGTTTAAAAAAAATTAAATTTCATTTCTAGTAAAGACAGGTAGGCAAGGTAATCCCTCGAGGTTTAATAAAAATTAAATTTAAAAAAATCAGACACTACCCCTATCAAGGATTAATCTAAATTAAAATTATTGATCTCAGAAAATATCCCAAAAAACAAACCCACTCCTAAAATTATGATCATCAGTCTACAAGGTACCTATCTACTAGAAATAAAATGAGGAGCAATTAATATCTTTGATCACACAGAAGTAAACAGCATTACATAAAAGGATTTGTGTATTCAATCTGCAATGTTGAATAATCAAGTCTCTTATGTACCTAATGAAAAGTTGCAAAAAGTTACTATTTTGTATTAAATTTCATTTCTAGTAAAGACAGGTAGGCAAGGTAATCCCTCGAGGTTTAATAAAAATTAAATTAAAAAAAATCAGACACTACCCCTATCAAGGATTAATCTAAATTAAAATTATTGATCTCAGAAAATATCCCAAAAAACAAACCCACTCCTGAAATTATGATCATCAGTCTACAAGGTACCTATCTACTAGAAATAAAATGAGGAGCAATTAATATCTTTGATCACACAGAAGTAAACAGCATTACATAAAAGGATTTGTGTATTCAATCTGCAATGTTGAATAATCAAGTCTCTTATGTACCTAATGAAAAGTTGCAAAAAGTTACTATTTTGTATTAAATTTCATTTCTAGTAAAGACAGGTAGGCAAGGTAATCCCTCGAGGTTTAATAAAAATTAAATTAAAAAAAATCAGACACTACCCCTATCAAGGATTAATCTAAATTAAAATTATTGATCTCAGAAAATATCCCAAAAAACAAACCCACTCCTAAAATTATGATCATCAGTCTACAAGGTACCTATCTACTAGAAATAAAATGAGGAGCAATTAATATCTTTGATCACACAGAAGTAAACAGCATTACATAAAAGGATTTGTGTATTCAATCTGCAATGTTGAATAATCAAGTCTCTTATGTACCTAATGAAAAGTTGCAAAAAGTTACTATTTTGTATTAAATTTCATTTCTAGTAAAGACAGGTAGGCAAGGTAATCCCTCGAGGTTTAATAAAAATTAAATTTAAAAAAATCAGACACTACCCCTATCAAGGATTAATCTAAATTAAAATTATTGATCTCAGAAAATATCCCAAAAAACAAACCCACTCCTGAAATTATGATCATCAGTCTACAAGGTACCTATCTACTAGAAATAAAATGAGGAGCAATTAATATCTTTGATCACACAGAAGTAAACAGCATTACATAAAAGGATTTGTGTATTCAATCTGCAATGTTGAATAATCAAGTCTCTTATGTACCTAATGAAAAGTTGCAAAAAGTTACTATTTTGTATTAAATTTCATTTCTAGTAAAGACAGGTAGGCAAGGTAATCCCTCGAGGTTTAATAAAAATTAAATTAAAAAAAATCAGACACTACCCCTATCAAGGATTAATCTAAATTAAAATTATTGATCTCAGAAAATATCCCAAAAAACAAACCCACTCCTGAAATTATGATCATCAGTCTACAAGGTACCTATCTACTAGAAATAAAATGAGGAGCAATTAATATCTTTGATCACACAGAAGTAAACAGCATTACATAAAAGGATTTGTGTATTCAATCTGCAATGTTGAATAATCAAGTCTCTTATGTACCTAATGAAAAGTTGCAAAAAGTTACTATTTTGTATTAAATTTCATTTCTAGTAACGACTGGTAGGCAAAGTAATCTATGGAGGTTTAATAAAAATTAAATTTAAAAAAAATCAGATAGGCACTACCCCTATCGAGGATTAATCTAAATTGTTTTTTTTACAAAAGGAAAACTACCCCTTTCAAATTATTTTTACTTTCCCATACCACCACTGGTATATGGGAAGTAGTACCTTACCTATTGATATCATGAGATTTTCGCCGAAATACGTGTTTTGGACCCCCAGAAACCCAAAAAGGTGGCCTAGAAAAAATGTCTGTCTGTGGGTGTGTATGTATGTATGTGAATACCAAAAACGAAATATTTATTTTAGTATGGTAAAGTTTAGAGGAGGTTTCCACCTCCACTTTTTTTTGTCACTGAATATGGCAGACCTTCTTCCTATAATCTAATGCATGTTGGTTGTCTAACTTGCAGGGATTAAATTTAGTAGTCCTCAATTCATGGTTTAGTACTTTTTGGTACAGCTTTGATGAAGATGCTGATCTTGAAGTTTCCTATTGTATTTCCATCTACTTTAGGTAAGTTCCACTGATGATGGTGATTTTTTTTAACTTGGCCGTTTTTGATTGGCTATAACTATTGGCATTCCCCTACCTACATTGTGTCTCTGTTTTTTCTTGCACGAGTTTTGAGAATTCGTTCTTACTGTTGTCGCACTACCCACTACAGAATAAGTAGCAAAGCAACCCGTAATAAAATTATACCGACCCGGTTTATACGTTTTATGTAAAGAACATAATAAAAATAATATGTTGCCTTATTTAATTTTTTTTAGTTTTTTACCAACTTTACGTAACAAGTTACAATATCATATTCCATAAGTAACATGTTTAGCGGAAAATATTAGTTTGTTAATATTTTTGTGACTAATGTTGCGCTGATACCTACTTATACCTAAAAGCATTTTTAAGAAAAAATTACTTCGCTGATACTACACATCACTTGTTACCGAGATACCGAAAAATAGCGCAAGAATAATTCCTTTGGTACCTAGTAGGTACTACTTGGAGTACCATTAAAATTTAAAGAAAGAACATCATTAAAAAATATTTCAGAAAACCCTCTCTTGCTACCATAGAGGATATACGAGATAGAGAAACAGTTGTGTCTTATTTTTAACACGCTTTTGTACCTTGTACGATGTAACTCCATCAACTACAAGCAGCGAATATGTTTTTCTGCTACAAGAAGAACACGGTTCACTACTTTATGATATACGTTGCAAAAATAATTTTCTAATTACCATCAAATTCATATTAACATAAAAAATGAAACAAAATGTTATGAAAAATAGTAAAAACCTTTGTATAACAACAATTAATCCTTTAAAACTGTACAAGTCAAACATCGATAATCGGAAATGTGTTTTAATTTTGAGTTTTCATTGTACGTACACACAATAAATCCTAACTGTGATGAGAGGGTAAAACTAAGACATCCTGAAAAAGAAAAATAATGAAAACTCAAAAGTAGGTAGCAAAAATCGTGCCTTTCAGGCATTTTTGCAGTTTATCAATTATGACAAAAATAATACAAATTAGGGACCATTTTGAAATCAATGAAATGAATAGCAAAATATAAATCATTGAATTTTTATGTTCAAACAAAAATATAATATACGTTGGTTTTAACGGACCCCAAAGAAAAAATGTTATAAAAATAATGGTAATACCTATTTGTAGACTTCTCTTCACAGAAAAAGTGTAGGTACACGTTTCGATATCGATTTATACTGTTAGCTGTGTAAAATTTCTTTCAGGTAGCATAGTAAAACTACTGAAACTATTTAAATCAAATTTCACATTTCAAATCAATGGACAATGGTATCTATACAACATTATATAGCAAGGGACTGAGGTACATCAGTTAATCCTTGAGGGTGGATTAATAATAATCACCTGAAGGATTAAAGATACCCGAGGCCCCTGGTATACATGTTATTTTTTGCACTTCCTGGATAATTTATTTGAATATTAAATCATTCTAGATTTGTTCTTGTCAAAGTAACAAAGTAGGTAACAAAAAACAATCTGGTAACATGCAAATTTCTAAATTTTTTCAAATTTACAAATATTATTTAGGGTTGGTTGTATAAAGTTTGGTTGACTCAACCAGGGGCAATAGTCATGTATACGATTCTTAAAAAAAATTGTATCCATGACAATTGGTCGTGGTTAAGTCACCCAGACTTTATAAAACCATGCCCTTAATCCCTTGGGATTAAATACTTCAGTCCTAGAAGTGCAAAAAATATTTCAATTATCTAACACTGACATATTACTTGATATAAAATCAAGAATCTAATTTACACAACCAACATGTAAGTGTACCTACATTTTTTCCATAAGCAGAAGTGTACATACAAACTATTGTTCAGCCTGAAATAATAAAAATATGTACATGTATGTAGGTATGTATTATTACAGGCAAGACGAAACATTTAAACTAAATGGTACTTTGGGGAACCCAGTACTTTAGGGTAATAATGGTACCTATTGGTACAGTTCTCTTCACAGAAATAGCGTAGGTACACGTTTCGATATCGATTTATACTGTTAGCTGTGTAAAATTTCTTTCAGATAGCATGGTAAAACTACTGAAACTTTTGAAATCAAATTTCACATTTCAAATCAATGGACAATGGTATCTATACAACATTATATAGCAAGGGACTGAGGTACATCAGTTAATCCTTGAGGGTGGATTAATAATAATCACCTGAAGGATTAAAGATACCCGAGGCCCCTGGTATATATGTTATTTTTTGCACTTAGTCCTAGAAGTGCAAAAAATATTTCAATTATCTAACACTGACATTACTTGATATAAAATCAAGAATCTAATTTACACAACCAACAAGTAAGTGTAGTACCTACATTGTTTCCATGAGCAGAAGTGTACATACAAACTATTGTTCAGCCTGAAATAATAAAAATATGTACATGTATGAAGGTATGTATTGTTACTGGCAAGACGAAACATTTAAACTAAATGGTACTTTGGGGAACCCAGTGCTTTAGAGTAATAATGGTACCTCTATTTGTACACTTCTCTTCACAGAAAAAGTGTAGGTACACATTTCGATTTATACTGTTAGCTGTGTAAAATTTCTTTCAGGTAGCATAGTAAAACTACTGAAACTTTTGAAATCAAATTTCACATTTCAAATCAATGGACAATGGTATCTATACAACATTATATAGCAAGGGACTGAGGTACATCAGTTAATCCTTGAGGGTGGATTAATAATAATCACCTGAAGGATTAAAGATACCTGAGGCCCCTGGTATATATGTTATTTTTTGCACTTAGTCCTAGAAGTGCAAAAAATATTTCAATTATCTAACACTGACATTACTTGATATAAAATCAAGAATCTAATTTACACAACCAACAAGTAAGTGTAGTACCTACATTGTTTCCATGAGCAGAAGTGTACATACAAACTATTGTTCAGCCTGAAACAATAAAAATATGTACCTACATGTATGAAGGTATGTATTGTTACTGGCAAGACGAAACATTTAAACTAAATGGTACTTTGGGGAACCCAGTGCGTTAGAGTAATAATGGTACCTCTATTTGTACACTTCTCTTCACAGAAAAAGTGTAGGTACACATTTCGATTTATACTGTTAGCTGTGTAAAATTTCTTTCAGGTAGCATAGTAAAACTACTGAAACTTTTGAAATCAAATTTCACATTTCAAATCAATGGACAATGGTATCTATACAACATTATATAGCAAGGGACTGAGGTACATCAGTTAATCCTTGAGGGTGGATTAATAATAATCACCTGAAGGATTAAAGATACCCGAGGCCCCTGGTATATATGTTATTTTTTGCACTTAGTCCTAGAAGTGCAAAAAATATTTCAATTATCTAACACTGACATTACTTGATATAAAATCAAGAATCTAATTTACACAACCAACAAGTAAGTGTAGTACCTACATTGTTTCCATGAGCAGAAGTGTACATACAAACTATTGTTCAGCCTGAAATAATAAAAATATGTACATGTATGAAGGTATGTATTGTTACTGGCAAGACGAAACATTTAAACTAAATGGTACTTTGGGGAACCCAGTGCTTTAGAGTAATAATGGTACCTCTATTTGTACACTTCTCTTCACAGAAAAAGTGTAGGTACACATTTCGATTTATACTGTTAGCTGTGTAAAATTTCTTTCAGGTAGCATAGTAAAACTACTGAAACTTTTGAAATCAAATTTCACATTTCAAATCAATGGACAATGGTATCTATACAACATTATATAGCAAGGGACTGAGGTACATCAGTTAATCCTTGAGGGTGGATTAATAATAATCACCTGAAGGATTAAAGATACCCGAGGCCCCTGGTATATATGTTATTTTTTGCACTTAGTCCTAGAAGTGCAAAAAATATTTCAATTATCTAACACTGACATTACTTGATATAAAATCAAGAATCTAATTTACACAACCAACAAGTAAGTGTAGTACCTACATTGTTTCCATGAGCAGAAGTGTACATACAAACTATTGTTCAGCCTGAAACAATAAAAATATGTACCTACATGTATGAAGGTATGTATTGTTACTGGCAAGACGAAACATTTAAACTAAATGGTACTTTGGGGAACCCAGTGCGTTAGAGTAATAATGGTACCTCTATTTGTACACTTCTCTTCACAGAAAAAGTGTAGGTACACATTTCGATTTATACTGTTAGCTGTGTAAAATTTCTTTCAGGTAGCATAGTAAAACTACTGAAACTTTTGAAATCAAATTTCACATTTCAAATCAATGGACAATGGTATCTATACAACATTATATAGCAAGGGACTGAGGTACATCAGTTAATCCTTGAGGGTGGATTAATAATAATCACCTGAAGGATTAAAGATACCCGAGGCCCCTGGTATATATGTTATTTTTTGCACTTAGTCCTAGAAGTGCAAAAAATATTTCAATTATCTAACACTGACATTACTTGATATAAAATCAAGAATCTAATTTACACAACCAACAAGTAAGTGTAGTACCTACATTGTTTCCATGAGCAGAAGTGTACATACAAACTATTGTTCAGCCTGAAATAATAAAAATATGTACATGTATGAAGGTATGTATTGTTACTGGCAAGACGAAACATTTAAACTAAATGGTACTTTGGGGAACCCAGTGCTTTAGAGTAATAATGGTACCTCTATTTGTACACTTCTCTTCACAGAAAAAGTGTAGGTACACATTTCGATTTATACTGTTAGCTGTGTAAAATTTCTTTCAGGTAGCATAGTAAAACTACTGAAACTTTTGAAATCAAATTTCACATTTCAAATCAATGGACAATGGTATCTATACAACATTATATAGCAAGGGACTGAGGTACATCAGTTAATCCTTGAGGGTGGATTAATAATAATCACCTGAAGGATTAAAGATACCCGAGGCCCCTGGTATATATGTTATTTTTTGCACTTAGTCCTAGAAGTGCAAAAAATATTTCAATTATCTAACACTGACATTACTTGATATAAAATCAAGAATCTAATTTACACAACCAACAAGTAAGTGTAGTACCTACATTGTTTCCATGAGCAGAAGTGTACATACAAACTATTGTTCAGCCTGAAATAATAAAAATATGTACATGTATGAAGGTATGTATTGTTACTGGCAAGACGAAACATTTAAACTAAATGGTACTTTGGGGAACCCAGTGCTTTAGAGTAATAATGGTACCTCTATTTGTACACTTCTCTTCACAGAAAAAGTGTAGGTACACATTTCGATTTATACTGTTAGCTGTGTAAAATTTCTTTCAGGTAGCATAGTACAACTACTGAAACTTTTGAAATCAAATTTCACATTTCAAATCAATGGACAATGGTATCTATACAACATTATATAGCAAGGGACTGAGGTACATCAGTTAATCCTTGAGGGTGGATTAATAATAATCACCTGAAGGATTAAAGATACCCGAGGCCCCTGGTATATATGTTATTTTTTGCACTTAGTCCTAGAAGTGCAAAAAATATTTCAATTATCTAACACTGACATTACTTGATATAAAATCAAGAATCTAATTTACACAACCAACAAGTAAGTGTAGTACCTACATTGTTTCCATGAGCAGAAGTGTACATACAAACTATTGTTCAGCCTGAAATAATAAAAATATGTACATGTATGAAGGTATGTATTGTTACTGGCAAGACGAAACATTTAAACTAAATGGTACTTTGGGGAACCCAGTGCTTTAGAGTAATAATGGTACCTCTATTTGTACACTTCTCTTCACAGAAAAAGTGTAGGTACACATTTCGATTTATACTGTTAGCTGTGTAAAATTTCTTTCAGGTAGCATAGTACAACTACTGAAACTTTTGAAATCAAATTTCACATTTCAAATCAATGGACAATGGTATCTATACAACATTATATAGCAAGGGACTGAGGTACATCAGTTAATCCTTGAGGGTGGATTAATAATAATCACCTGAAGGATTAAAGATACCCGAGGCCCCTGGTATATATGTTATTTTTTGCACTTAGTCCTAGAAGTGCAAAAAATATTTCAATTATCTAACACTGACATTACTTGATATAAAATCAAGAATCTAATTTACACAACCAACAAGTAAGTGTAGTACCTACATTGTTTCCATGAGCAGAAGTGTACATACAAACTATTGTTCAGCCTGAAACAATAAAAATATGTACCTACATGTATGAAGGTATGTATTGTTACTGGCAAGACGAAACATTTAAACTAAATGGTACTTTGGGGAACCCAGTGCTTTAGGGTAATAATGGTACCTTTATTTGTTCACTTCTCTTCACAGAAAATGTGTAGGTACACATTTCGATTTATACTGTTAGCTGTGTAAAATTTCTTTCAGGTAGCATAGTAAAACTACTGAAACTTTTGAAATCAAATTTCACATTTCAAATCAATGGACAATGGTATCTATACAACATTATATAGCAAGGGACTGAGGTACATCAGTTAATCCTTGAGGGTGGATTAATAATAATCACCTGAAGGATTAAAGATACCCGAGGCCCCTGGTATATATGTTATTTTTTGCACTTAGTCCTAGAAGTGCAAAAAATATTTCAATTATCTAACACTGACATTACTTGATATAAAATCAAGAATCTAATTTACACAACCAACAAGTAAGTGTAGTACCTACATTGTTTCCATGAGCAGAAGTGTACATACAAACTATTGTTCAGCCTGAAACAATAAAAATATGTACCTACATGTATGAAGGTATGTATTGTTACTGGCAAGACGAAACATTTAAACTAAATGGTACTTTGGGGAACCCAGTGCTTTAGGGTAATAATGGTACCTTTATTTGTTCACTTCTCTTCACAGAAAAAGTGTAGGTACACATTTCGATTTATACTGTTAGCTGTGTAAAATTTCTTTCAGGTAGCATAGTAAAACTACTGAAACTTTTGAAATCAAATTTCACATTTCAAATCAATGGACAATGGTATCTATACAACATTATATAGCAAGGGACTGAGGTACATCAGTTAATCCTTGAGGGTGGATTAATAATAATCACCTGAAGGATTAAAGATACCCGAGGCCCCTGGTATATATGTTATTTTTTGCACTTAGTCCTAGAAGTGCAAAAAATATTTCAATTATCTAACACTGACATTACTTGATATAAAATCAAGAATCTAATTTACACAACCAACAAGTAAGTGTAGTACCTACATTGTTTCCATGAGCAGAAGTGTACATACAAACTATTGTTCAGCCTGAAATAATAAAAATATGTACATGTATGAAGGTATGTATTGTTACTGGCAAGACGAAACATTTAAACTAAATAAATGGTACTTTGGGGAACCCAGTGCTTTAGGGTAATAATGGTACCTTTATTTGTTCACTTCTCTTCACAGAAAAAGTGTAGGTACACGTTTCGATTTCGATTTATATACTGTTAGCTGTGTAAAATTTCTTTCAGGTAGCATACTACTGAAAGTTTTTAAATCAAATTTCACATTTCAAATCAATGGACAATGGTACCTATACAACATTATATAGCAAGGGACTGAGGTACATCAGTTAATCCTTGAGTGTGGATTAATAATAATCACCTGAAGGATTAAAGATACCCGAGGCCCTTGGTATATATGTTATTTTTTGCACTCCTAGAAGTGCAAAAAATATTTCAATTATCTAACACTGACATTACTTGATATAAAATCAAGAATCTAATTTACACAACCAACAAGTAAGTGTACCTACATTTTTCCATGAGCAGAAGTGTAGATACAAACTATTGTTCAGCCTGAAATAATAAAAATATATACATGTATGTACCTATGTATTATTACAGGCAAGACGAAACATTTAAACTAAATGGTACTTTGGGTACTTTAGGGTCCGTTCTACCCGCCACATAAAATATTTATTAAAAGAAAATGGTCCCCTGTAATATAAAACACAGCAACAAAGCCAGGATTTGAGTTAAGGCTCAACAGGGGAACACAAAGTATGTGAGAAATTCTGAACCGTACTCCTGAATTTTCACAATTTTGTATTGTCACTGACCTTTGAAGTATAAACTCGATGTCTTCGTGCTGGGACCGCCATCCGATGATAAAAACACTTACCCCTGAAACAAACCCCATTAATTAGTAGTCGATCTTTCTCTCTCTCTCTCTCTCATTAGTACACAAAAAGTATTTGCATGCAACACAAATAACTCTGTAGTTATTATGACACTCAATTAACAAGATAAAAATTAAAGATAGTTACCTTTATGAAGGTGGTTCTCTGTAGTCGATTCCCAAATTCCATGGTGCAGGCACTACGGAGCACTGGCACTTCACTTACACATCTGCAAATTAGAAAATAAAATTAAACATTGAAATATTAAGGTTGAAAATAAACAATAGGTAAATAAACAATACCTACCACTTCACTATCTCTCCAAATGATTCTACGAGAGAAACATACAACTCGTTACTGTGAAATTCTCTGCTTTTTGAAATTTTAACCTGAAAAAAAAAGAAAACAAATCTAAATATGCTGTTTCACAAATCTTTTTCAGGAAGATTCATAATCATGTTTTACATGCATCTCATTAATGCTTTTCAGCAATTTTTAATTTGAAATGTAGGTAATAGGTATAACCTACAATTAAATGAGGGAATAACAGCAAAGGGGGTCCCAGGGACACTTTTTATATTACAATGCTCTTGAAACAAACAGGTCCCCACACGTACCAAAATGTACAATTACTTCAACATTAAAATACAATTTCGAGATGAAGTTCACATGCACACAGAGAAGGGAGTTGTAAACTAAAGTTTCCCGCCGCCTTACAGGTGGTCACACGTGGTCACACTGTCACACAGGAACGGATTTAATAGGTACCTATACCTCTATATAAATCTTGGGTATTCCTACCACCGAAGTGTACATACACTGCAAAAATAAATTTTCGTGTTGGGCTCTGCAGGATAAAATCTAAAATAGGGATAATCACTTTCACCTCCCTTACAATTAGAAAAAAATGTTCCACCCCATGAATTTTGAGCTAGAAGTTTCAACCTGAAAAAACGAGCAGCGCGTTGCGCATCAAAGCTGCTTTGATCCACGATCCGCGAATTTTAAAAGCAGCAAAGTATTCCCTGCTTTAACAATGTAATTACATTACATACGATAATTATCGACCTATATTTTGATATTCACCTGACGATTAAACACTTTTATTATGGAAACAAACATGACAGCTAGATATCGTAAATTAATGTCAACATCTTCTGGTGGAAAAAGATGAAAATCAACCTGTGACGTCACAGAAATATTGCGTCATAAAATATGAATTTTTAATTTAAGTTTTACATGTTTAAAAAAAATTACACGGAAAAACTAATTATGCCAAAATGTTCCCCGTACCCTAAACTATGGTTTTCACTTACTTTTCAGTGCTGCAGAAGAAAATTTATCACCATTTTCCACACTTTTCACGGAAGAATTTAACGGCGTCTTCTTTCGTTCGAAGCACAAAGAGAGAGGGGGGACGCTATGCTCGCTCGACCAATCAGAATGTAGATTCATAACATTCTTAATTGGCGGGTAAATTTGAATTTTTTTTAATTTATTATTATATTGTTGACTTTATATTTTATAACATATTAGTGATTTAACGACTTGATAGTTTTTGAAAAGCCTTCTGTAACTGTAATTCCGCATATTATGTTCAATTTACCCTTCAATACAATGTAAGTCAGATTCAGTTATTAGACTCTAACTCAGCAAAATGTAAACATGAGTTGTATATTTAAAATTCGCTGTGTGTGCTTGTGTGCTTATAAATATAACCATTGTAATTTCTTATGGGTATCTAACTACTGTTCTGCTGTTCAATCAGGTAAAGTTAAATAGTTCTTAATATTGTTATTAAAATTGTTAAGGAGGTTAGTATTTCCAGTTTAATCCCAAACCCTTGATTACCTTTTAACTTAATAAAACCTACAATTTGCAAACAATACTGTCCAGAATGTATTTTAGTTGTGCAAATAATCTCAATCCCAATAACCGATTCATCCGAAAGCATTGTCGCATAGTGTTCGGTTATTCCCAGGCCGTTTAGATTTTTCTATTTTCTTTGTCTCATATTGCCTAAGAAAGCTTCTGACGCCTAACTTGACTTTAAAATGCAAAATAGGGAACTACCCCCGATCTCGTGAGTAGGGGTTGTGACACCATGCTGTATTTTTTCATATTTTATGTTTACATCATAGACAACTCAAAAACATTCAGAAAGGACCTTGTAGGCAAGGAATAAATGTTAGAGAATTTTTAATTTGTTCAAAAATGCGAAATTTAAAAATGTAAAATAGGGAACTACCCTATCCCGTAACTAGGGGTTGTGACATCATGCTATAATTTTTCATATTTAATGTTTACATCATAGACAACTCAAAAACATTCAGAAAGGACCTTGTAGGCAAGGAATAAATGTTAGAGAATTTTTAATTCATTCAAAAATTCAAAATTTTAAAATGCAAAATAGGGAACTACCCCCGATCTCGTGAGTAGGGGTTGTGACACCATGCTGTATTTTTTCATATTTTATGTTTACATCATAAACAACTCAAAAACATTCAGAAAGGACCTTGTAGGCAAGGAATAAATGTTAGAGAATTTTTAATTTGTTCAAAAATGCGAAATTTAAAAATGTAAAATAGGGAACTACCCTATCCCGTGACTAGGGGTTGTGACATCATGCTATAATTTTTCATATTTAATGTTTACATCATAGACAACTCAAAAACATTCAGAAAGGACCTTGTAGGCAAGGAATAAATGTTAGAGAATTTTTAATTTGTTCAAAAATGCGAAATTTAAAAATGTAAAATAGGGAACTACCCTATCCCGTGACTAGGGGTTGTGACATCATGCTATAATTTTTCATATTTAATGTTTACATCATAGACAACTCAAAAACATTCAGAAAGGACCTTGTAGGCAAGGAATAAATGTTAGAGAATTTTTAATTTGTTCAAAAATGCGAAATTTAAAAATGTAAAATAGGTAACTACCCTATCCCGTGACTAGGGGTTGTGACATCATGCTATAATTTTTCATATTTAATGTTTACATCATAGACAACTCAAAAACATTCAGAAAGGACCTTGTAGGCAAGGAATAAATGTTAGAGAATTTTTAATTTGTTCAAAAATGCGAAATTTAAAAATGTAAAATAGGGAACTACCCTATCCCGTGACTAGGGGTTGTGACATCATGCTATAATTTTTCATATTTAATGTTTACATCATAGACAACTCAAAAACATTCAGAAAGGACCTTGTAGGCAAGGAATAAATGTTAGAGAATTTTTAATTTGTTCAAAAATGCGAAATTTAAAAATGTAAAATAGGGAACTACCCTATCCCGTGACTAGGGGTTGTGACATCATGCTATAATTTTTCATATTTAATGTTTACATCAGAGACAACTCAAAAACATTCAGAAAGGACCTTGTAGGCAAGGAATAAATGTTAGAGAATTTTTAATTCATTCAAAAATTCAAAATTTTAAAATGCAAAATAGGGAACTACCCCCGATCTCGTGAGTAGGGGTTGTGACACCATGCTGTATTTTTTCATATTTTATGTTTACATCATAGACAACTCAAAAACAGCCACAAAGGACCTTGAGGGAAAGGAATAAATTTTAGAGAATTTTTAATTTGTTCAAAAATGCGAAATTTTAAAATGCCAAGGAGAGAACTACCCCCGATCCCATGACTAGGGGTTGTGACACCATGCTGTATTTTTTCATATTTTATGTTTACATCATAGACAACTGAAAAACAGCCACAAAGGACCTTGAGGGCAAGGAATAAATTTTAGAGAAGTTTTAATTTGTTCAAAAATGCGAAATTTTAAAATGCCAAGTAGAGAACTACCCCCGATCCCATGACTAGGGGTTGTGATACCATGCTGTATTTTTTCATATTTAATGTTTACATTATAGACAACTCAAAAAAATCCACAAAGGGACCTTCGGGCAAGGAATAAATGTTAGAAAATTTTTAATTCATTCAAAAATTCGAAATTTTAAAATGCAAAATAGGGAATTACCCCCGATCTCGTGAGTAGGGGTTGTGACACTATGCTGTATTTTTTCATATTTTATGTTTACATCATAGAGAAGTGAATTGGAATTTTTCTGTCTATTTTGAACACATTCCCCAAATATTACCAATTCCTCCCTGTATTAGGTAATTGTTTTTAGCTGCACAAGAATTGAGATTATGCTCCGTTATGCTTGTAATATAATACAAAATTATTCCGATTATCACGAACGTTTACCTACATGTCAATGCGCAGGAACAACCCCTAATCCTATTTCTAATATAAAAACCTTCCGAAGAGCAAAATTGCTCTGAAAAGAGCTATAAAGGGTTGCTCGAAGAGAGCAAAAAAAAATTGCTCTGAAAAGAGCAATAAAGGGTTGCTCGAAGAGAGCAAAAAAATTGCTCTGAAAAGAGCAATAAAGGGTTGCTCTGAAAAGAGCAAAAAAGAATTATTCTAAAACTCATATTTTACCTAATAACAAAACCGCTTGTGTGCAAAATGCATAAAATACGAGGGTTGCTCAAAAAACTTTAACGTTTGCGAAACGATGATGCATCACGAGCATAATATAACAGGTTTAAACGGAGCATTACAATTTATGTGCACAATAAAATCTGTTACAGGGGATGAAAACATTAAAATTCATAATCTATTAAAATCAGGTTTTTTAGATCTAAAAACCTTAAAATTTTACCTTAGTAACCATTAGGGTTTCATCTGGTCCTTAGTTCACCAGAAAAGTTGAACGAAGGGAGTTGCTAATGCTTCAAAACAAAAGGATTTTCATCCCTAGCCAAAGAACCTGTAAGAATATAAAAATAATGGATTTAGTCAAATAAACAATAATTAAGTAATTAAATAAATTTGGAATTGGTAATTTGCAAGATCTGACACAAAATTCTTTTCTGATAACGTTCTAATGCCCATAAGTTACACAAACAAGTCTGCAAGCGAGCAGCAAAAAGTGGTTCCACAGGCGACCAGACCACAGCACCTGCATTTATGAAAGGGACTGCACGTGCGATGTTTTGTCTAACGCAACAATCAATTTGCATGTATTCTTATCTCTTTTTATGCAATAACATTGAAACTTTCTTTTATTGTTAAAATTAAAAATGTATGCAAATATTGCTTTGCTATAAGGATTTAAAATTCTATTTATGGGGTTGCATGAGGGTGAATTTTTTTCTGGGGTTGGTTTAAGACATTGCAGAAGAGATTAATAATACCCCATTGACCTAAGTATAAATTATTTAGTACCTGTACCTTGTAGTACTACATGTAATTAGAAACCCAAGGGGGCCCTTGGGCCTTGGGTATTAATCTAAGCTACCTGCTTCGGAAAAAAGGGAAAATTTAATGACAAGTACATTTTGGTTTACCAAGCGTCTGTGGTCAGCTGTTACAAATTAGTAGTACCGTTGATTGACTTAAATAAGTCAATCAACGGTAGTACATACAAAATCAGTTCCAAGGGGGCCCCGTAGGTTTTGATTCTAACCTAACTCCTTGGGAAAATAATAAACAGACGAATTTTCATTTGAAGACACTTGCCAAGTTCTTGTTGTCAGCTGTTACACAAATTAGGAGTACCTACATGCAAAAGGAGTTCTAAGGGGGCCCAGCAGACTGCGATTCTAACCCAACTACTTGGGAAAACAGTAGTACACAGATCGAATTTTCATTTGAAGAGTTGAAGACACTTGCCAAGTTCTTGTTGTCAGCTGTTACACAAATTAGGAGTACCTACATGCAAAAGGAGTTCTAAGGGGGCCCAGCAGACTGCGATTCTAACCCAACTACTTGGGAAAACAGTAGTACACAGATCGAATTTTCATTTGAAGAGTTGAAGACACTTGCCAAGTTCTTGTTGTCAGCTGTTACACAAATTAGGAGTACCTACATGCAAAAGGAGTTCTAAGGGGGCCCAGCAGACTGCGATTCTAACCTAACTACTTGGGAAAACAGTAGTACACAGATCGAATTTTCATTTGAAGACTCTTACCAAGTAGTTCTTGTTGTCAGCTGTTACAAAAAGGAAAACAAATCTAAATATGCTGTTTCGACAAATCTTTTTCAGGAAGATTCATAATCATGTTATACATGCATCATCTCATTAATGCTTTTCAGCAATTTTTAGTTTGAAATCTAATATAACTTACAATTAAATGAGGGAATAACAGCAAAGGGGACCCCATGGACACTTTTTAATATTACAATGCTCTTGAAACAAACAGGTCCCCATACGTGCCAAAATGTACAATTACTTCAACATTAAAATACAATTTCGAGATAAAGTTCGCATGCACGTAGAGGAGGGAGCTGTAAACTAAAGTTTCCCGCCGCCTTACAGGTGGTCACACAGGAAAAACCTTGGGTATTCCTACCACCTGAGTGTACATACACTGCAAAAATAAATTTTCGTGTTGGGCTCTGCAGGATAAAATCTAAAATAGGGATAATCACTTTCACCTCCCTTACAATTAGAAAAAAATGTTCTACCCTATGAATTTTGAGCTAGAAGTTTCAACCTGAAAAAACGAGCAGCGCGTTGCGCATCAAAGCTGCTTTGATCCACGATCCGCGAATTTTAAAAGCAGCAAAGTATTCCCTGCTTTAACAATGTACCTAATTACATTACATACGATAATTATCGACCTATATTTTGATATTCACCTGAAGATTAAACACTTTTATTATGGAAACAAACATGACAGCTGGAAATCGTAAATTAATGTCAACATCTTCTGGGGGAAAAAGATGAAAATCAACCTGTGACGTCACAGAAATATTGCGTCATAAAATATGAATTTTTAATTTAAGTTTTACATGTTTAAAAAAAATTACACGGAAAAACTAATTATGCCAAAATGTTCCCCGTACCCTAAACTATGGTTTTCACTTACTTTTCAGTGCTGCAGAAGAAAATTTATCACCATTTTCCACACTTTTCACGGAAGAATTTAACGGCGTCTTCTTTCGTTCGAAGCACAAAGAGAGAGGGGGGACGCTATGCTCGCTCGACCAATCAGAATGTAGATTCATAACATTCTTAATTGGCGGGTAAATTTGAATTTTTTTTAATTTATTATTATATTGTTGACTTTATATTTTATAACATATTAGTGATTTAACGACTTGATAGTTTTTGAAAAGCCTTCTGTAACTATAATTCCGCATATTATGTTCAATTTACCCTTGAATACAATGTAAGTCAGATCCAGTTATTAGACCCTAACTCAGCAAAATGTAAACATGAGTTGTATTTTTAAAATTCGCTGTGTGTGCTTGTGTGTTTATAATATAACCATTGTAATTTGTTATGGGTATCTAACTACTGTTCTGCTGTTCAATCAGGTGAAGCTAAATAGTTCTTATTGTTATTAAAATTGTTAAGGAGGTTAGTATTTCCAGTTTAATCCCAAACCCTTCCTACAATTTGCAAACAATACTGTCCAGAATGTATTTTTGTTGTGCAAATAATCTCAATCCCAATAACCGATTCATCCGAAAGCATTGTCGCATAGTGTTCGGTTATTCCCAGGCCGTTTAGATTTTTCTATTTTCTTTGTCTCATATTGCCTAAGAAAGCTTCTGACGCCTAAACTTCATGTTTTTGTCAGATAAAGTCTAACACCACTTGAATTTTATAGCCACTGTGTGTTTATGAAGAAGATCCTGTACAGACGGGGCCATTAAATAGCCCCAAATGTTGTGAATGGAAATTTGAGGCAATGACAGTAGGCTATAAGGACACGATCAGCAACATGACAATTAGAATGGTAAGCATGTTTAATTTATTTCAAAAGCTTTTAAGGTTTGGTACGTAGTGCTACGTTGGAGAGTTGGCATAGAAGGTCCAAGTAGCACCGTACATACACCTTTTTTTGTCTAAGTTCATATTAGCTTTGATTACATTTTCTAAGCCACAATTTAGAACCCATGTATTCATGTAATATAATATAAGTAATAATTCTGTTTCCTAGGGGCCTACCCACATGATCTACGTACAGGAGATTCAACGGTTTGATAGAAAGCAAATGTTAGGGATCTAAGATTCTTTAGTGGAAGCTTCAAGAGTTACCTGCTTGGTCTTATAACGTTTTCTGGTATGTTTATGATATTTTTTTAATATCATTTCTGACTAATTTTATTATCCAAGACTGGATGATCCAAACCTGGGGTCTATAAGGGGTATAATATAAAGGGGTATAATACAAAGTAGGTAGTAGTACCTACTTTGTATTATATAATTATTTTTTTGGTATGATCTAATATTAATGTATAAAAATTCCTTTTATTATGTTTTGGTAGGAAAGTGCTTCCTCTGTGGGTCTTGTTTAGGAAACAATGAACTACCCCCGATCCCGTGAGTAGGGGTTGTGATACCATGCTCTAATTTTTCATAGTTGTTGTTTACATCATAGACAACTCAAAAACATTCAGAAAGGACCTTGTAGGCAAGGAATAAAATAATGTTAGAGAATTTTTAATTCATTCAAAAATTCGAAATTTTAAAATGCAAAATAGGGAACTACCCCCGATCTCGTGAGTAGGGGTTGTGACACCATGCTGTAATTTTTCATATTTAATGTTTACATCATAGACAACTCAAAAACATCCACAAAGGACCTTGAGGGCAAGGAATAAATGTTAGAGAATTTTTAATTCATTCAAAAATTCGAAATTTTAAAATGCAAAATAGGGAACTACCCCCGATCTCGTGCGTAGGGGTTGTGACACCATGCTGTAATTTTTCATATTTAATGTTTACATCATAGACAACTCAAAAACATCCACAAAGGACCTTGAGGGCAAGGAATAAATGTTAGAGAATTTTTAATTCATTCAAAAATTCGAAATTTTAAAATGTAAAATAGGGAACTACCCCCGATCCCGTGACCAGGGGTTGTGACCCCATGCTGTAATTTTTCATATTTAATGTTTACATCATAGACAACTCAAAAACATCCACAAAGGGCCTTGAGGGCAAGGAATAAATGTTAGAGAATTTTTAATTCATTCAAAAATTCGAAATTTTAAAATGTAAAATAGGGAACTACCCCCGATCCCGTGACCAGGGGTTGTGACACCATGCTGTAATTTTTCATATTTAATGTTTACATCATAGACAACTCAAAAACATCCGCAAAGGACCTTGAGGGCAAGGAATAAATGTTAGAGAATTTTTAATTCATTCAAAAATTCGAAATTTTAAAATGCAAAATAGGGAACTACCCCCGATCTCGTGCGTAGGGGTTGTGACACCATGCTGTAATTTTTCATATTTAATGTTTACATCATAGACAACTCAAAAACATTCACAAAGGACCTTGAGGGCAAGGAATAAATGTTAGAGAATTTTTAATTCATTCAAAAATTCGAAATTTTAAAATGCAAAATAGGGAACTACCCCCGATCTCGTGCGTAGGGGTTGTGACACCATGCTGTAATTTTTCATATTTAATGTTTACATCATAGACAACTCAAAAACATCCACAAAGGGCCTTGAGGGCAAGGAATAAATGTTAGAGAATTTTTAATTCATTCAAAAATTCGAAATTTTAAAATGTAAAATAGGGAACTACCCCCGATCCCGTGACCAGGGGTTGTGACACCATGCTGTAATTTTTCATATTTAATGTTTACATCATAGACAACTCAAAAACATCCGCAAAGGACCTTGAGGGCAAGGAATAAATGTTAGAGAATTTTTAATTCATTCAAAAATTCGAAATTTTAAAATGCAAAATAGGGAACTACCCCCGATCTCGTGCGTAGGGGTTGTGACACCATGCTGTAATTTTTCATATTTAATGTTTACATCATAGACAACTCAAAAACATCCACAAAGGACCTTGAGGGCAAGGAATAAATGTTAGAGAATTTTTAATTCATTCAAAAATTCGAAATTTTAAAATGTAAAATAGGGAACTACCCCCGATCCCGTGACCAGGGGTTGTGACCCCATGCTGTAATTTTTCATATTTAATGTTTACATCATAGACAACTCAAAAACATCCACAAAGGGCCTTGAGGGCAAGGAATAAATGTTAGAGAATTTTTAATTCATTCAAAAATTCGAAATTTTAAAATGTAAAATAGGGAACTACCCCCGATCCCGTGACCAGGGGTTGTGACACCATGCTGTAATTTTTCATATTTAATGTTTACATCATAGACAACTCAAAAACATCCGCAAAGGACCTTGAGGGCAAGGAATAAATGTTAGAGAATTTTTAATTCATTCAAAAATTCGAAATTTTAAAATGCAAAATAGGGAACTACCCCCGATCTCGTGCGTAGGGGTTGTGACACCATGCTGTAATTTTTCATATTTAATGTTTACATCATAGACAACTCAAAAACATTCACAAAGGACCTTGAGGGCAAGGAATAAATGTTAGAGAATTTTTAATTCATTCAAAAATTCGAAATTTTAAAATGCAAAATAGGGAACTACCCCCGATCTCGTGCGTAGGGGTTGTGACACCATGCTGTAATTTTTCATATTTAATGTTTACATCATAGACAACTCAAAAACATCCACAAAGGGCCTTGAGGGCAAGGAATAAATGTTAGAGAATTTTTAATTCATTCAAAAATTCGAAATTTTAAAATGTAAAATAGGGAACTACCCCCGATCCCGTGACCAGGGGTTGTGACACCATGCTGTAATTTTTCATATTTAATGTTTACATCATAGACAACTCAAAAACATCCGCAAAGGACCTTGAGGGCAAGGAATAAATGTTAGAGAATTTTTAATTCATTCAAAAATTCGAAATTTTAAAATGCAAAATAGGGAACTACCCCCGATCTCGTGCGTAGGGGTTGTGACACCATGCTGTAATTTTTCATATTTAATGTTTACATCATAGACAACTCAAAAACATTCACAAAGGACCTAGAGGGCAAGGAATAAATGTTAGAGAATTTTTAATTCATTCAAAAATTCGAAATTTTAAAATGTATAATAGGGAACTACCCCCGATCCCGTGACCAGGGGTTGTGACACCATGCTGTAATTTTTCATATTTAATGTTTACATCATAGACAACTCAAAAACATCCACAAAGGACCTTGAGGGCAAGGAATAAATGTTAGAGAATTTTTAATTCATTCAAAAATTCGAAATTTTAAAATGCAAAATAGGGAACTACCCCCGATCTCGTGCGTAGGGGTTGTGACACCATGCTGTAATTTTTCATATTTATTGTTTACATCATAGACAACTCAAAAACATTCACAAAGGACCTTGAGGGCAAGGAATAAATGTTAGAGAATTTTTAATTCATTCAAAAATTCGAAATTTTAAAATATAAAATAGGGAACTACCCCCGATCCCGTGACCAGGGGTTGTGACACCATGCTGTAATTTTTCATATTTAATGTTTACATCATAGACAACTCAAAAACATCCACAAAGGACCTCTTGAGGGCAAGGAATAAATGTTAGAGAATTTTTAATTCATTCAAAAATTCGAAATTTTAAAATGCAAAATAGGGAACTACCCCCGATCTCGTGAGTAGGGGTTGTGACACCATGCTGTAATTTTTCATATATATATATATATATAATAAATATTTATTATCTATAAGCTTCGATATAGCCTATGCTTATAATTTTTGATACAGGATAAACTTCTATTAAAACTGATTAGAATTTACCCTAAACTGTATTTAATTGGAACCTTGTAGGAGCAAAGAAAATTCAAAGTAGAATCGTAGAAGAACAATAATCTGAGAAATACCATCAGTGACCTGCCATGGAAAAAATACAACAAATAAAAGTACAGAAAAGGATTGTCTAGGCCTAAGGGGTGCATATTTTCTTCTTCAAGTGCCTTGCTTGCTTGAATGATAGATATTATCCAGGACCTAATTTCGTGATTTATTTAAAATTGCCTCCAGCAGCTTGCCTTCTATTTTATAGGGATCTGCTGGTGGCTTTTGCCACATTTGGTTTGGTTCATAGAGAATAACGTGGTTTTTGCTTGGACTAAATGGACTAAATGTCACCTAATGTCACCTTGATAAGTACCTTTTAAGTACAAAAAACGAGGATTACTGACTACTCACTTTCTTGACTATTTAATGAATAGACCTATAAGAGGAATAAAGAGTAGGTAGTAATTTAAAAAAACTTCCAGGAAAGTGTTAAATATTTAACAAAAATGTATCGAGGAAGTGTCACCAATTTATCGAAACTAAGGAAAGATGAAGTTCGACAATTCATAAATTCTTTCGATACAGTTTTAACAGACTGTGATGGGGTTCTCTGGTTGGGTAATGAAATAATAGACAAAGCTCCTCAAGTTATTAATCTATTAAGAGAATTAGGAAAAAAAATATTCTATGTTACCAATAACTCCACTAAATTACGTGAAGAGTTTACGGAAAAATGTAAAAAGTTAAATTTTATTTGTAGCAGAGTGAGTATTTCTCAAAATATGTGAGCAAAAATAATTCACAATTATTACAGGATGAAGTAATATCTACTGCGTACTTGGCTGCAAATTATCTTAAAGATCTTGGTTTTAACAAAAAAGTTTATGTTGTTGGCACAACAGGCATTACGAAGGAACTTGATTTAGTTGGAATTAAACATACGGATGTTGGTGTGAGTTATTTAAATTATAGAGGAACTGTTTGGGCATATATTTAACATTCTAATTCTAGCCGGATGTTCTACAAACGTCTTCGGCATCTTTAGTAAAAAATATAAAATTAGACGGAGAAGTGGGAGCGGTTATTGTAGGATACGATGAACATATATCATTCCCTAAAATATTGAAAGCTGCAAGTTATTTAAACAACCCGGACTGTTTATTTATTGCCACGAATACAGATGAGCGCTTTCCTTTAGATTCCGATTTAGTAATTCCCGGTTCTGGTTGTATGGTAGCTGCTGTGGAAACAGTTGCTGGGCGCAAACCAGTTATATTAGGAAAACCCAATACGTACATATCAAATATTCTGGTCAAAGATCACGATTTAGACCCTAAACGTACTTTGATGATTGGCGATAGGTAACGAATTAAAAAAATTGTTAATAGGAAAATATCACTAATATAAATATTACAGATGCAGTACAGATATCCTGTTGGGTACACGTTGTGGATTTCAAACCATGCTTGTGCTTTCCGGTGTTACAAATTTAGAACAAGTTCAGGAATGGAAGCAGTCCAAAAATGCAGAAGACAAAGGATTGATTCCTGATGTCTATCTTGAAAAATTAGGAGATTTGTTAGGGTTTTTAGATTAATTTTTTATAAGGTAAAAATTAAACGTTAGACAATTTATTTATTGAAAACATGACAAAATTATAGGGAATCAATGTGCATCATGTTGTTAATTTGTGCTTGAAAAGAATGTATTTTTGTAGATGAAAGCTTTTCAGCGTTTAGAAAACTCGGTGTTAGTTTGTATGTAGATAGTCTGATAAAGAAATTTCAAGGTAAATCAATAAATCAATCTCAAATATACATGGCCAAATACTTAAAACTAATATCTATGTGATGTTATTCCACATAATCGTTGTCGACGTAATGTACAGTAATATTATATCAGCTGAAATGTATTTAATGAACCTCCACCTTTAGGTGCTTGTGTTACAATTTAAAACCATGGTCACTATGTAACAAACTAAAATAATATAATAAGTAACCGTACTACAACTTGTTATTGTGATATTTCAAAACTTTCTGTGGTGTATTATAAAAATTATTTGTAAGAAATTGTTTAGAATAAAGAAAGTTAAAACTTTTATTTTAATTTGATTCAAGCATTAACGAACCCGACTTGCTTTTCGAATCATTTTCTTATACCCTCCTTTAGAAGGGGATCGAATAACCTGCTTACACTTAATCATTATCACTTCTTAAAAAAGAAATGAAAGAAAACAGTTAGTAAAAAGACAGGTGCAACAAGAGGGGGTACATAGATTTTTTAATTGTTATTCAATGGTGGTACCGATAAACAATTCTATTTTCAGAGTTCAAAATCGAACTCCAGGGCGATCATATGTTCAGGTTAATTAGGAGACTTTCATATCAGTATGTATTTATTAAAAGTCTTTGATATTGAAAAATTAAATTAATATTCCATGTTTTTTTCTGCAATATTAGCAGACTAGCTAATATAACAGAAATAAAATACAATTGGTTGTATAATAATAACAAAGATTTAATCATGTAAGAAAACCTCAAGTCGTAAATTACAAAGAGAAAAAAATTCAAACCCGAAAAATCATCATCCAACTGTCTTCTTGCGAGTCGTTTGCATTTACCAGATACTTTTTCGAGGAGAGTTTAAAAAATGTTTAGAAAAAAATCGCAGTAAAAATTATAACCACATTAACTAGTTATGTATCTGTTTTAATATTCTTCTAAACATGAAGATTTTATAAGGAAATTTTTTAAATCTTTCATCACACAGTAAGAAGCACATAACACCAACAAAAACCAAAAAATTCAATTTGCAGGTTTGTATAATTCAGTCAATTGGTGCATGTCCAGGGTAGTTGTGTATTGAAAATCATTTTGCATACAAAATATTTCTAATTATTGCTAAAAACAGACATATAACTAGTTCCTTTCACAAAATTTTAATTACAAACTAAAAAATATAATCCCAATTTATAGTACCCACAGCAATGTCATGAATGTGTATGTGAAAAATTCTGTAGGTATCCATAAATTTTATCGATATTAATTTTTGTTTGCAATTTTAACACCTTCAAATATACGAGACAGTACATACAGATTGGTGGCCGTTATTGTGAACATAGAGAGACAAATGCTTACGCGCTTTGCTTATATCGACACCTTGATTATGCATTATTTTTAAAATTGTATGTATTAGTTCGAATAAAACCCAAGAAGGCGTCTAGTTTTAAACCATAGCAGCCTCCTTAATTGTTAACTTACAGAACACAATTTTAAAAATAATGCATAATCAAGGTGTCGATACATGCAAAGCGCGTATGCATTTGTCTCTCTATGTTCACATTAACGGACACCAATCTGTATACAAAAACATAAGCTATGCATGTACCAGACAAATATCTTGTTTACATTGCTGGTATAAAGAAATCACAACAAAATATAATTACATAATTGTAATAAATAATAATAAACAGTAAAAATTTTATATTTTCACCGAGGTAGCTGTTTACGTTTTTCGTGTAATTTTGCAGCTTTTTTCTTCATTATTTGTAAACGCTTATCTATACTGATAATATTTATATTCGGAGTGACGGAGGTCTTTGCATTGCTGCTACTCCCAGATGAACTAGAAGATTTTCCAGAACCTTTACTTGATGAAGTACCAGATTTTGAAGCGGTAACTATAAAAACCTAATCGTGTAAAGACTGCAATGAGATTAACCTATCAACTCTTACCGCTGCCAACAGATTTTGAACCAGATGATTTATAATTAGAAGGTGCGCTAGCATTGTTTATCCGTTGCGAATGAGGCGGTGAACTTTTCACCGCTGGTTTTGTGGTCGTTGGTGAAGAAACATGTAAAGGCGAAGAACCTGGTGTACCTAGCTTTTTGGTCTTGGACGTATCCTACCAATGATAAATGTGTAAAACCGTTAACAACATGTAAATTATATACCTTGCAACGTTGGCAGGTCCATGCACCTTCGGTGTCAAATGTAGTAACAGGGGGACGATGACATTCTTGATGATACAAATTATGACAATCAGCGCATTCTAAAAGACGATTACGTGCTCCTACATCCATACCACTAAAAATATATTTCATCAAAAACAATTCTAAACTAAACCTAAAACCTTACTTGCAGACAACACACATTAAATCTTCATTGAAAAGATCAAGTTCTAATTCGTTATCTGAGCTAGATGCCGTTTTAGTTTCTTCGATGCCATGGGTGATACGAATTTCTTCCAATGGTCTGTTGCTGATGGAAGCGATTAAAGGACCGAAGTCTTTGACGGTTCCCGTTTTAATTTTTATAGCTTCTTCTAAATTTACTTGTAAAATTGAAGGCTCCTTATTTAAAATGTGTTCATAGGAATGTAAGGAACCTACAGATTTTATGTAATAAGCGTCTAAATCCGTTAACGACATGATCCACCTTAATGCTATTCTGTGAATTGGGTATTTAATATAGTTATTATAATAAATAAATCAACAATAATACTTAACAAATATTTTAGAGGTTAGTTGCAAGTTAAAGGGAAGATACATTCGATTATTTGGATAGAATCGGTGGTATTTAAAGTTGTTGTTTACTCACTTTCTAATCCTTCTTGTGATTTTAAACGATGAAATTAATAGTAACGGTACCTGCTGTTTTAATTTTTAAATTTTAACCAACATGACTTACAGTGAAGTCCGTTTATTGTTCAATATAGCCATATTGCAAGTTAAATGGGGGGCCCCACTTTATCATTGGAATATAGGCAACCCATTATACACTGCTATACATTTGCTCCTGCTTATTGATTTTGATTAATGTTTGCCAAATTACAGTGTTTATTTTAGTAATTAAGTAATAATTAGTAATAAAGAACAAGATTTTTCACTAACGATTCATTGAAAACATGATCTATACAGACGAAAAACAAATAGAAATGTGTCTATACTATATCACTCCGGATTATCGGACACTCGGATTCTCAATAATTCAATAGGTAATGTTAGGAATTATTTTAGTATAAAATGTCCTAACAGACCAGTCCCTAATGTAATCTACAATATCAAGAACATCTAGAAAATATATAAAAAAAAAAAAATATTTAACAGGTGTAAGCAGGGGTAAGACTGCTAGCAGTGTATAATGGGTTGCCTATATTCCAATGATAAATTAGGTGGTCCATTTAACTTGCAATATGCCTATATTGCATAATAAGGGCCGATTTTACAATACTGGTATAAATCTGGAATAAGCTGTCCTCAGACAATTACCAGGGTTACAATTTTTGTAACAATTGTAACCATGACAGTTGTCGGAGGAATACTTTGTTCCAGGTTTATACCAGTATTGTAAAATCAGCCCTATGGACTTCACTGTATGCATGACAACCACGCCTCCATGAAAAATTTCCAAAAAAGTAGCAGTCAAAGTTACCTAAACAGAAAATGCAAGGCGTTAGGATTTTTTACAGTAGGTAGGTACCAGGAGGACCTTTCTTTAATCTCGCCTGGTCAATGTTTTGGGGAGGATGCCCTGATCTTCAGTCACAATTAATAATCTTAATTAGATACTTAGAATGTGCCCTATATTATGTCGAAGGTGAAGGTTCGTACATTCTCAAAATAATTATCCGAAGGCTTGATAAACCTAATGCCATAGGCAATTTTAATATTTTGAAACTATTATGAACAATAATTAATTAGCAGGTTTGGTAACACGGCCTTAAAAACTAAATTGCACACTGGTGCAGCAATAAATACAGTCACTTTATATCATAATGGACTGCTTAGGAACATACAGAAAGTATTCCGGGAAAAATTAGCTACACATTTCGTGTGTTATTATTCTAGTTTTGCAGCTGAGTTTATTAGCAATTTTTGAGTTTCTTTCATCAAACATAATTAACTGTTTGATCTTGTAGAAAGACAATCAAATATTGACATATTCATCCTTCTAGTATGGAATATAAGTCCACAACTTTTCAAAACAACCGCAGCATAGGTGGTAGGTTTGGATTCCGTTTGAATTAAAAATTTTCTACCTATCTACTTAGAAAGTACGCTATTTTAAAAATTATTATTGTGTTTCAACTTCTGCAAGTTCAAGAATTCAGGTTTATAAATAATACAGACTCATACTCTGGGTCAATGAGCCGTATAATGTGTGTGATAGCACCTTTCACTCTGGGGTGTGTCCAGATGAGATGATCGAATTAAATAAATTAGTTCTGCGAATGAACAGAATTTATTTATATAAGAGGAGAATTTAACGCGGTCGTTGTATAATATTTTTTTATATGCGTAGCTAAAATTATAGGAACTATTGTTGCTCATTTTGTTTGGCATTTCCTAACACATTCAATTTATTTCATTGTTTAAATACCTACCCATAAAATTTAATTGGGTGTTGAATGTCTTAATGAATTTACAGATTAAGAGTGACGGTACTGGTCAAGCTAGTTTAATATCATTATATCATATCATTATTATTATATTTATATTTAAATTAAGTTAAAAAAAAAAAAAGAAAATTCAGAGTAGCACACAAGTTTTCCATGGACCACAACATTTTAAATCTAACCAATAGGTATATAGAAAAGCTTTGAATGTGTTCGTAAATGGTGCAATTTTAATAGTTCCCACAAATTTTTATTAGTCGCTTATCTGTATCCCTACACCGCAAATTTAAAATGCAAATTTGGATAATAATTGTTACATAACGAATATTTGAAATTCTGTGTTCCAAATTTTGCTAATGAACCCAATATTTCACAGATTTGGGTTTACACGTTTACATATAAATATTTTTTTAATAAACCTCTCACTTTATTCAAGTTGACAGGGAAAACCAACTACCTACTGTCTTCTGAACAAGGTAAACATTAAATTATAAAATTGCTTGATTCCCAAATTTGAAAGGGTGTTAAATAAAGAAAAAACCCGGATTCTTATCTAAATCATTCCGGAAATGTAAACCACTTATATAATAACTAGCCAAAATCTAGATTTTTTAATTAATTTTAGCGGCAATATCTTTAAAAGTATGTCATTAAGTTAGTAAAAAGTTTTAATATGTTATGAATATCACTAAATGTTATGTAAAAATAATTGCGTGTCTTACAAGAACAATAAAGATTACTTTACGCACTTATATACGTAATGTGTGATCCCACGTTATGAATACCAAGAAACACTTTCCTCGACGAAGAAAGCGAAGATTTTAATATTGTGTTAAAATATAAACTGTCCTTATTTCAGAGGAAAAAGTGCATTAAGAACATTCGGCATAAAATGACGTAATTGGTACGTTTTCATTTTGGTTACTCTAGTTTAAGCTTTCACATGTCTAGCCTAATCATCAATCATTATGGGAATGCTTAAATAACCCGTTTAATAATTTAACTTTTATTGCTGGTGCATATTTAATTAATATTTGTTTACGCCGGATGTACAGATACATCGAAACTAAACTTCCTGATTGCTTATTATTATTATTGTTCTGCTAAATCCGATATAAAAGAACTTTAAAAACTACGTGCGAAGAAATATCTTCCAATCCCTACAAAAAACATTGCGTCTGGTTGTTTAAAAACGTATTGCCTTGTGGCAGATAATCAAGAAATGCAGAAGAAAGCATTTCCGGTCCGGCAAAGAGGAGCGCAATTGGAAATTTTCGACTTCTAGAAATACCCCGAGTCGCATCTACAATTCAGTGCGTTAAGGATACAAATCGGAACCGGAAGCTCATTTAATCGAGTTTAATCATCGACGATTAAATCTACAGATACGACGGAACAACAGACAGGGTGGAGTCGAAAGGGAAAGTGTCCGACGAGATGGTCCACATCTAAAGCCCCTCTCATGTGTTCAAAGTGACGAAGTCTAACGCGTGCTTAGCAACTTTGATACCCCGCAAAATTATAAGTGACGGGGGGATATATAAACTCATTATCTCTAGTACAAGTTTACATTATAACACCTGTCATCCTCGCACCGTTAAACATGAAATCGGTATTTAAAATGTTCTACTAATTATTAAACAATAGTAATCAACATTTATAATAATTACTTTACAGTTGTTCGTGGTTTTCCTAGCTCTGACGGCTACAGCAACCGCAGTGGAGGCAAAAGGACAAACGAAAAAAAGAGGACTAGAAGAAGCTGTTCTGGGATATGCTCAACAAAACCACGCATATCCGTTGGGTGGCCCCCTGGATCTCGGCACAGTACAAGGAATCGAACTGAAGAGTTTCGAAGGTTTAGGAAATAATTTGGGTTCGGGATTAGGAGGCCACCAATTTGCGTTAACAGGAGGAAACGTACAAGGTATCGCTTCCTTGGGGGCTATTGGACATTACGGATTTGGAGGAGGAAGATTGAATGATTTCAATTCGTATCTGGGAAATGGAGGATTACAAGCTTCCGGATTAGCATTACAAAATGGTTATGGTGGAGGATATAATTTAGGAGGGGCTCCTGTATCGGTTCCTCAAGTTGTACCTCCTGCAATTACGATTCCTCAACAACAAGCACCTATAGGACAATTTGGAGCTAAAGCTGCTCCTCCTGCTTTGCCTACTTCTGCCCCGATTCCCGCAACCGCATTTCCACCAACATCTGATCCTCAAGGTATTCCACAACCTGTACTTCCACCGGCACCTTTACAGGTGTATTCGTCTGCACCAGCTGCTGCACCGGCTCCAGTACCAGCACCTGCACCTGCACCAGTATTAGCACCAGCTCCTGCAAAGGCCCCAGTTGCTGCACAAGTACCTGTCCCCGCACAAGCATCCGCTTCTGTCAATGCCGCACCTGAAGCCGGAAGATTGGGTTCTGGATCATTAGGTTACACCAGTTTAGGAAATGGTTTGTTTGCATTGGGTTCCGGTTCCTTAGGGTACACGTCGACTTCTAACCCGTCACAACCAAGCCAACAAGTACAACAGCAAGCACAACCAAACATTGGATCTGTTGGTCCTCAAACCGTAGGATTATATGGAGCACCCCAGTTGGGGCAAAATTACTTGGGATACGGGGGACAGTTGGGTCAAAATTTAGGATACGCTGGACAGTTGGGACAAAATTTGGGATACGGTGGACAGTTGGGACAAAATTCTTTGGGATATGGTGGTCAACAATTAGGAATCGCCGAATTATACGGCCAACAAGTGCAGTTTAGCGGACAAGGTTCCGGTCCAAAATATACTTCGACTTTATTACCAGGACAAGGACAAGAACAGTTGCAGTTGAATCAAGGTTACGGCGCGCTTCCCGCAGGACTACCCGGATTACACGGAGTATCGCAAGTGCAAGGTCTAGTGGACGCAGGATACGGCGGTTACAGTCTAAATAACCAGAGATCTGGCGTAGGACAAGCTATCTTAAGTTCAGGATCAAATGGATTAGGTTATGCTGGGAACATTGGTTCCTTTGGATACGCTCCTGAAGCTACTTTAGTTAAAGGATATTAATTTTTATTACTGTGTTTGTTGGAGGTTTTTGCTTTGGTTAATTTTGCGTTAGAATCGGCTAATCCAATTTGTTTGTACATAATTAATTTAAAAGCTATTTATTAAAATTTCAAAGTCGATCCTTAATATTTAATTTTTTTAAGGTACCAAACTAATTTGTACATACCCATTTAAATCATGCATCATTTTTTATTCATCATTTATTTTCTTTTGTGTGGTAGGAATCTTACATAATTATATCATGCTTTTTCATTTACATTTTTCATCTCTTCTCTAATTTTTGTAATTTAAGGAGGCTTTCCCCAGGTGATAGCACGTAAAACCAAATAAGTTATCTCTACGTCTCAAAAATACACGCTAAAGATAATCAAAAGATCACGGCAACGAACGATAGGTGAATGGGCTTTATTATTATTATATTATTCTTAATTATTTCAAGATGGTCAGAAATTGCTAGTCCTAATGTAGGCTATACCTTATGCATTGTTAAAGTTTTGTATTGTTACTGGCACTAAGGTAGCAACGCTTGTACAGAATTGTAATAAAAACTATAAATTGTTAATTTGTTTATGTTTATAATAAATGTTTGAAATAATTTTGTTTTTGAATACTACAGTGATTTTAAGTTTCCAATCAGTAACTGGCGACTGTTTCCATTAGCGATAATACAGGGTTTTTGAAAAAGGTTTAAATGTTCCCGTTCATAGGCCATAGAGGAAAACCTGAAAACTAGGGTAGGGTCATCCAAGAACAACGCGAGTTCCTGAATTGGAGCATCTTAAAAGAAACTCTTTCTTGACCAGCATAAGGGCAATAGCCACGGTATTAAATTACACAGTATGGAAACTTTTGAAGGAACGTTCTTGTCATATGACTTGCTATAAGAACAAGTAGTACTTTCACCGAATGGAATATATTTTTAGTTTGAAGGTCTTAAAAATTGTTATACTTTTTTTTGATAACCTAATACCTAACACTAGGCAACCCATCATCCAGATCTGCATGGCATGAGATATAACATTTTATTGTGGGAGATAATAAAATAATGATTTCCAAAAAAAACATCCAAGTCAAGTGAATCTAGTAATAAAAATAGATAAACTAATTAGTTATAAATTATTTTACTACAGATATTATATCTGACTTTCCCGAATAATCAAGCAGAAAAAAAATGATGCAATATCATTCTTTTTCTTACATTTTATCCAGTTTAATTGCTTTTGATTAAAAGTCTAAATTTTTTAGACTTTCAATTCAAATCAAAAAGTCTAGATATACTTCTTCAAAATTTTTTGAAAATCTTCTATTAATAGTCGCCTGTTGTTTTAATTTTAATTGAAAGAAAATTTTAAAATTAATCCTGGAAAAGCGCATAATCATAAATCAATGTGCAAAACTTTTTTGTTTAGAAGACGTAGGTACGTAAAATATAATTATCCGTATTTATAAATCATACCAACGCCTATACTTTCACTCTTAGCTACTTATAGATTATTTACAATCATTAAATGGGATCGGATTTGAGTTACCTACTATTACAATTTTTGGTTAAAACTCAGTTGCAGAAAGTTTTATTTTGGAAAAACTTTATTTCATAACGTCGGGTAGCGTCATACTTATCTTATTTTATGTTTTATTTTTATGTTATTCAAACAAAAACGATTTTTAAACTTGTAAAATCAAAATTCCCTCTGCACTTAAAAGCATTCCAAAGCAGCAGTGCAAATTTTTATAGATTTAGAAATTCTAGATCACTATAATATAGGTATCTGCGGTTTTAGAAACTAATTAAATGCATATAAATGTGATATAATTAACCAACCAGTGCAGTTTAAAGCAATCCTACTTCCGAAAGTGAGCGACTCTTTCAAACCGCCTTGAGCAGGAAATAAACGACTTCAAGAAAACTTGTCAAGTTATTCTACCGCAGTTTTGTCAACTTTTCAGTCGCCCAAATAAGTATGTCGAAATAAATTATGGAAACATGCAATACCCACACAAATTGGATCATACATGGAAGATGAAATTATAAACCAAAAACGTTCATTTTCATACAACTTCCATGATTTGTATTATAAATTTTAAAACGCACCATGCTATTGCCGTAATAACGTATAATAACTTTTTTTGTACGTATTAGAATGTTGACGGTGTTAAAAAAAATTGAAGCAAGGATTTGAAACGAAGAATTATGTAACCGTCGTCGCTCGGCCTTTGCTTACTTTATTCTTATAGCCTTAAGACAAAAACATTTCACAAAAAGGAATAGGTATTCAATTTTCAATTCCTATCTTATAAATTTTGCATCTTACTGAAATTTACTTTACGGAAATACTAATCAACTTTAACATCACGTTTCAATCTCACTAATTGTAGGTAGGTACGTTGTTTTACATTCCAGCACATACGTGCACTTCTTTTCGATCCTCAACGAACACGATCAATTCTTGTTGTATTCAAAGTATGTCATTATCAATTTCAAATGCGTTTGCACAATCAAATCACTGCTGTTAAACAAAAATTTGCATAAAGTGTCCTAATTTGAAGATAAAAACGTAATATCGCTCTTTATAGTCACAAAGACTTCGCACAAATGTTATTTCTCATCACTAACCATTTGTAATCGTTTAGTGAAGGCAGCAGCGTTTATAGCTCCTGCATCTACGACTAGTACATGTGACTTACTGAAGAACTATTTGTTTTAAACAGGATTCGAAAATGCGTAAAGGAAAATGAGAGCCAGTGTCACCGGTCTTCCGGACACATGTGTAAGGCTTGCATAATCTGAAAGTAGTCCATTCATCTTTCGGGTGGATATTGGTATAGAAAGGTGCTCTGGTAGGCGCTCAAGTAACATCCGCCCCTCTCGTGTGAGAACTTTATGATTCAACCCAGTATAAAAGTGCTGTGGGATTTGTACACAGTATCAGTCTTCTGCTACCATTCATCGTAAGCAAAGCATAATGAAGACCACGGTTAGTACAAAAGGGTGTGTGTGATTTAATCCTGAAACCACTAACGAGTTTATTTTCTTATGCAGATTTTCTTCGTTGTCCTGGCATTTTCCGGTTGCCTTGCCAAGGAGACGGCCGAGAAGAAGACCACGAAACGTGGTGTCTTTGGTGAAGGCCTTGCCTTGGGAGGTGGGTACGGAGGCGGATACGGCCATGGAGGAGGACTCGAATCTGGATTAAGCCTTGGCGGCGGCGGTGGTCATGGATTAGGAGGCGGAATTCTTCTTTCAGGTGGTCACGGATTAGAAGGTGGATTATCCCTTGGAGGTGGACACGGCTTAGGAGGTGGTGGAATCTCACTTGGTGGACACGGTCTTGGCGGTGGACTTGGTGGACACGGTCTTGGCGGCGGACTTGGAGGCGGATTTGGAGGAGGATATGGGGGAGGCATTGGACACGGACCCATCCCTCTCGGCGAACACGTTTCCAAACACATCACCATTACTAAGAAAATTGGAATTCCAGTTCCACACCCGTATCCAGTCACCGTTCACAAGGACATCGCTGTTCCAGTACCACATCCAGTTGCTGTACCAGTTGACAAACCCTATCCCGTGCATGTACCAAAACCATACCCAGTACCAGTTATAAAGCCCGTACCATACCCAGTTATTAAATCGATACCATATCCAGTAAAGGTACCAATCAAAGTTCCAGTACCACACCCCGTTGCTGTACCAATTCCTAAACCAATTGCTGTGCCTGTACATAAGCCAATTCCCGTGCCCGTACATGAACCAGTTTACATCAAGAAACCCTACCCAGTATACATCAAAGCCGATCATCACCACGGATTAGAAGGAGGACTTGGTTTAGAAGGAGGAATCGGTTTTGGAGGTGGAATCGGTCTTGGCGGCGGTCACGGTCTTGAACTCGGAGGTTTGGGAGGTCATGGACTTGGACTTGGTATCGGAGGTGGTTTAGGCGGTCATGGTCTTGAAATTGGCGGTGGTCTAGGTGGCGGCCATGGCTGGTAATCTGTGATTTGCTTTCTCATCTCGCCCATTCTTCATTTAATTTCAAAATGCCATTTCATTTTATTATGTTATAAGAACTAGTCCACTTTACTAATGTGGTTTCACGTGTATATAAATGAATTTATAAAAATAAAGTTATTTTTACTATAAACTGGTTTTACTTTCAATAATATTATAGAGAAATCTCAAAAAGAAATTCTACAAGTTTCAACATAAAAATTAAAAGTGTTATAACTTTGGCGATCGAATTAAGGATGTAGAATTTAACTACAATCGATTTAAAAATAAAGATTATTTACAAGGCTCTGGGATATTATACTTTCTCTAGACTAGATGATGCTGTACACGCCGCGCCGTATGGAAGAAGTGTGTTTGGTAAACATGGTAATTATTATTACGTGCAAATTACGTTGTGTAATTTATTACGATATTATACAACCAGCACATAAATAAATAGAGGCATTATTAAGTATAAAAACAAGGTTAATTTGTTACCTCCTAACCTAGTAGGTATTACAAAAATAGACAGTAATATGCAAACTACTAATAAACAAACTTAAAGTTCGAAGGTGGTAGGTAGTACCTACTACGAATAGTGGGTACGAATAAAAAATCTTGTAGTGATTTTGACCCTGAAGAATGACTGAAACGGATTCGTTTTGTACGCAGCGTTTTGGAAAATCCAGTAAAGGCAAAAAATACCAGAAGAAAGTTAAAAGAAAGTATTTTTTAAACAGTTGACCAAATATTCACAATAATCTATGGATTTTTTTATTTAAAAAAATTCTGTTTTAAACAATAAAAGATATTCGCAATACTGAGGGGTTATAAATGAAAGTGATGTAACGTAATATATTTTTTGTACTCTCCTATGCGAAGTAATAGGTTCAGGTATTTTGGTCTCCCTCTTCTTGATTCTTCCATTTCATCTTTGGACCTGCAGGATTGTCTCAGATGTTTTGGCCTCCCTCTTCTTGACTCCTCCATTTCATCTGTGGACCTGGAGGATTCTTACAGATGTTTTGGCCTCCCTCTTCTTGATTCTTCCATTTCATCTTTGGACCTGCAGGATTGTCTCAGATGTTTTGGCCTCCCTCTTCTTAACTCTTCCACTTCATCTTTGGAGCTGAAGGATCTTTTTCTAGCGCACAAAGCTATGTGTAAGCTATAATAAATATAACAATTTATTATAAAGAACTTTATGTAATGTTGAATTTTAAATACCTGTCAGAAATATTTCAAGTTCCTAACTAAAAAGGTTGTAGCTTCCACCAAAACCATGTGATTGGGAAATCTAAACAAGGCCATGTTTCTAAAACGAATGCTATAATGGGGAGTAAACAGTTAAGAAATAAATGAAAATGTAGGTAATTCTGAATAGAGTATCGATACTTGCATTAGGTTTGTTAAATGAGACACCTTGGGCCTGTTACACTAACACTTGGTCTTATTCGGTCGAGAAAAAAAGTTTGCTGTCAAAAAAAAAGTGACAAAGCAACCGCGAAAAAAAATACCGATTACCGAAAAGAAGACGTTGTATACCAAAAATCAGGGCATACGATTATATACCAACCTTTACCCTTTTAGGGTAGGTACAACTTACACATTTACTTTCCAATGAGTACTGAGTACCATCTAAAAAATAATTAATTTTTGAATAATATTGTAAACTGTAATTACCTAATACTGCACAAATACTTATCTAGTATTTTTTTAAACACTACCAGGTTTCTTCAACAGCCCAGTAAATCTAGACGAACATAAGCTTAAACCTGGACAAAATTAGTAGTAAGCTACAAATTGCAGAATCTCTTCCTCTTATTGTTCTTTACATCCTGTAAAAACCCACCGACCCTACGGAGGTGGGAACCACCCCAAAACCACCCCCCAAATGTGCACTTTTACGGTTTTTATTTTTTTTCTCCCAAACCATAGCTAATATCAAAAAATTGCAAGAGACATTTCTTGTAGCTTATAAAATTTGCAATCGATTGGTGTATATTAATATATAAATTAATTATATTAAATTTGTAGGGTTACACATCGCTACAAAGTATAAACTATTTATTTAAGTTTAAATCCACTCTTCAAAAAATGATAACGCGTATATTTAATGTTGCGGTATATCTAATTCCAATATGTACGTACTTATTTAGTTTTGTTTATACAGGGTGTTTCCTAAGTACATTCTTTTTTTCAATATCAAAACTACCTTTACTAAAATAAAAGGGCAGAGTATGTAGGGAGAGAAAAATATGGAAATGTGACTTGGAGAACTCTTGATCCTGTTTCACTGAAGGTATTTCTTCCTCCGTTTGACTTTTCAATTTTATTTAATGTGCTGATACCCTTACGGCCTCGCCCATGGGTCAGAGAAGACCTGGCGGGTCACTAAAGCCTCCCCAGAAGAAGTGTTTATAAAGGAATCCCCTTTTCAGGTTTTTAAACCCACCCCATAAGTAAACTATTAGTATTAGATACTATTCTGTAAGCTGTAACAACTCGTTCATCAACGATTGCCGGTGTTTGAACTATGTTTCGTTCGAAAGTTATTCTACGAGGTATTAGGTGTGTTGCCAACAATTGTCGTTAGCTACAACGAGTCGTTCGTGAACGGATTTCCACAGAATAGGGGTGTTAGCTCTGTTTCTGTGTGATTTGAGATGCAGATATCTCTTTATACAACTCTAAAGTGCTGTTTTATTTTTAGCATGGGAAAGTCCAGGGGAGGTGCGCATCTCCACTTTTTAAATACAGCACCCACCCAGACCCGGCTTATTTTGGTACCAGATGATAGATCTCTTAAATCACAACTCCTGCTCTAAAATGCGCCGTTACCAGAGCTGTGACTGGAAGAAGTTCGATAAACACCCAATGCAATTCTCCTGTTCGTCCCGTGTGTAACGTTTTTATTTGAAAAGATAGATGCATGCTTCTTTGGGAATATTTGTAGGGTAGATCAAGGGCTATCCGATGGAGTATTCGAATCACCTGGAGCACTTCCGGTTTTACTGGAAGTGACCCCATGTTTAAGTTTTCAAATGGAAAACTCGGTATATTTTAGAACCAATGCGAGCTATCAATACTCCGAGTATGGAGCTCAAACTCTTACAGGAGGTTCGTAAGGAATAATTCCATGTCCGATACCACTTCCTTGGATGGATGTTTCATTTCGAACTTTCTTACTGTTACTTGTATAAAATTTCTCTTAAGTACTATGTAACGATAATTTGTGAGGAATGGAAAACCCTTTAGGGGAGGTATACGGTATAATCACGTTTGTTGGTTTTCTGAGGGGGTGATAGTTTTTCTTCAGAAATAAAATTATCACTTTATGTTATCATTATTTTGTACTCCCTGTTTTATTAAAATAAATAAATCTAAAATTGACATGGATATTGTTATAATGGAAATTGAATTTCTCAATGATTTCTCGATTTGTTTCTAATTTGCAATTTCCATGTAATAAATCTCAAAACTAAATTAAACAACCGATCTTTAAATTAATAATTATATTGTAGCAGCAGACCGTGTAGTGCACGTCAAGGCAAAACTTCCTTTTGGAGAAGAAATTCGTGTCGTTTTCCCACATAAGTAATAATAATTACTATGTAATAACAGGTACTATATTTTTAAAGGCACGATTTATATAAGTAGGTATGTGTTTAGAAAACTTGTAAAAAAAGAAATTTTTGTAAAACATATTTAGATTAATTGTTTTAATGAGTTTTATAACTAATAAACTAACCATAAATTTAAATTTCTTGTGTTTGCTGAAATAATTATTAAATTTTATGCGCATTCATTTTATGAAGTTTCAAGCCACAACCTTCAGACTGTAAGATTAAAGAATAGTAATAATAATAATATAGCAGGCACTACTAACTATATTCTAATAAATAAATGCATTGGGTGCTGCAGAAAGACTGTGACGAGTGAAGGTACTTTAATATTTTGTACACGTTTAACATGTTTCAAATCAGCCATTCTGAAAAAAAAATCGGAAACGATTTTGCCTGGGATTTTAACGGAAACACGATCGCGTATTCCATCTGTCTGTGCAGAGATTTTAATAAATGAGATCAACCTTTCCATTACTATGTAACCAAGCGATTGGAGTAATTATTATTACTTTATTCTGCATGCCTTAATTTCAAACCTGAAGCAATAATATTGCATTAGCACTTTTCTCAAATTTCTTTGCTTACTAAACTTCCTCGTTTTAGTCAGCCTTGGGAAATAATATTTCTTTGGAATTAATATTAGTTTTTTTTATGAAATCGGATGAGTACACAATTTGAGTTTTGGTTTAAAATTATACATAGAATATCGTTAATATATGTATAAGCAAGCAACAAAGGAAACCCCGACTAAATACATGGCTTGTCTTGCGATACATATTATAATAGGCAGGAACCACCGATGCTTATCGACTTGTGCAAAATATTTTATTCTCTGTACGAAACATTCTCTGTACTCTTCTATTATATGGGATTCACAATTAGTGCACTTTTACAGAATATTATTTGAGATGACAGGGGGAAATGGCGAAAGTACAATCACTTTGTCTAATTCCGAGGGGCACATCGCAACTATATAAACCTGCGGGTGCTGAGAATCTACAGCACAGTTGTACTTGCCTCTTCTTCCTACAAACATGAAGTTTCTGGTAAGATAACCGACCCTTATTAATATTACTTGTAATTAATTTATTATTTCTCCTATGCAGGTTTTAACCCTTCTTCTGGCTGCGGCAGTCTTCGCAGAAGAGGCCGCAGAATCGAAGAAGGCACAGAAAAGAGGCATTCAAGGGTTGGGAGATTTCGGAGGTGGTGACCTTGGAGGACACGGAGGCGGATTCGGCGGCGGATTTGGTGGAGGACACGGAGGTGGATTCGGCGGTGGAATCGGTGGAGGACACGGAGGTGGATTAGGAGGTGGTCTCGGTGGAGGACATGGTGGGTTCGGCGGTGGATTCGGTGGTGGCCTTGGAGGTGGAATTGGAGGCGGTGGAATCGAACACGGCGGTCACATTAGTCACATCACCCTTACCAAGCAAATCCCATACCCAGTACCACACCCAGTGCCTGTACCAGTCGAAAAGAAAGTCCCCTATCCCGTCAAGATCCCCGTTGCCGTGAAAATCGACAAACCCTACCCCGTTAAGGTTCTCAAACCTTACCCCGTCCCCGTTGAAAAACCAGTACCCTACAAAGTCTACAAGGACGTGCCAGTTCCAGTCAGTTATCCAGTAAAGGTCCCCGTCCCCGTTCAAGTGAAAGTACCAATCCCCAAACCTTACCCCGTCCACATTAACAAACCATTCCCTGTTCACGTGCACACCCCCGTCTTCGTCAAGAAACCCGTACCTGTAATCATCCACGCTGGTGGTCATGATGATGGTGGTTTAGGCGGCGGAATTGGCGGTGGAATTAGTGGAGGACACGGTGGTTTCGGAGGTGGACTCGGCGGAGGACATGGAGGTTTCGGAAGTGGAGGATTTGGAGGCGGCGACTTTGGTGGACACGAAGGAATCTCTTCCGGCGGATTTGGCGGTGGATACGGACACCATTAGATCTTAAGGTTAAGTTGTGATGTATGTGATACCTATTCTTAATATTTGGGTAAGACTGCACATTAACCAAATCCACCGGCACTTTAATTCTCTACCATTATGCTAGTTTCATTTCATGCAATCATTTCATTTATTCATAATCGAGAATTAAGGTGTTTAGTTAGCAAATCGGGAAATAACGCACGTTTAATGGGTTATGAATAATAATGGATTTCCATTATGTTTAGAACCAGAAACTTGTTGTTTAACTCACGACTGTTGCTATGATCTTTTTTGGAAACGTGTACCTAGTGTTAATCGCAATTCACGTTTTACTTATTATTTACTTTTTGTACATCTTTGTTAGTTTATTTACTACTAAGTATAATATCTGTTTTGCTCATCTTGCCGACTGAACTTGTTTTCTTACTGTTGCATAGAAAAATATAAAAAATAAAATCTTCTAATAAATTGTTTTGTCTTCTTTACCGCAAACCTCCCCTTTACATTGGATATGTTTAAACAGTTACTCAACTTGGTATAATAATTGATTGTTTTAGTATCAAACAATTATCCTTAAAACATATTATAATGACTTTTTAGTCAAATGTTTGTTTACAGTACAGTGTTAAGTAAACCAACCCTTATTGCATTTAAACAGTAAATTGCATAGGCACGTTTGCAAAATTCAATTAAAATATAGGCGTTCAATCATTTTTCTGAATTTCTTAAGTAGTAGGTAGTAATTATCAAAAAATTTGTAAAGTAAATTATTGCTTATCAAAGAGAAACGTTATAAAAACTGTATAGTACCTACTTTCGTATACGTTAAAAGAAACTGTACATGATCGTTTCTTATTTATTACCTAAAAATTCCGAGCGTAAAATGGTAACCCCTCTCACTAAAAAATGAGAAAGGCTTAAGTCGAGTATGGGTGCATCATGTTTTATTATTTTGTTAAAATCAGTTAATACAGGTCCTGTTGTTGTAATAAGAACCTAAGACTGTTAATGTCAATCAATTAAACTAATACTCAGTTGTTTTAGATACTCAGTAGAGCATTTAATTGATTCACATGGCCATTCTCTTCCATATAAAGTTACTAAGCCAAAGTGACAGGTTTCCGAAATCCCTTCTAACTTTTTTTTTATATTAAATTAATAAATGTACGTTGAAGTATCTTATATCATATCACATTTACAGTTTTGCCCTTAAATCTGTTACATCTTTCAGAATGCCTATAATAGGTATTTATTTTGGAAGAAATGTTAAACACATTTGGTACGCGGGGATATAGTAACAATTGTATGAACAAATTACCGCTTATTATAACTAAAAAATAAATTGGAAGAATGTTTTTTATCCTTTCTATAATGTTATTATAGAAATTTTACACTAAAATTACAAGCAAAAAGAAAGGAGTCAAGTATTGAGGTAGTTTTTTTTTCTGGTGGATATAAATAACTGATTTAAAGAGAAAGTAGTTTTAGGGTAATTTAAAACTGTGTGTCCTTGCGAGGATGCAAGGAAGCGTTGCAAGTTTTTAATGAATTACTGATAAAATAATGTTTCTTCCGGTTTTGTAAAAAATTAATTGTTTTAATTTAGCTTAAGGATGGTAAACAAACATGCTGTGTCCCGTTTTAGAAATTTACTAAGATTATAAATTTGTGGAAGCTTTTTGAAAATACAGGGTATTCCGTTAAGAAAACGAATTCTTATTCTATTGTAGACAAAATGCAGTGTTTAAGAAGATATTTCTTTAATGAGATGAGTGAATATGTAATAAAAAATAGAAATGCCCATTAAAACTTTGTTTATTTACTAGTGCTAACCATTATTGAGTAAGCTACTGTCTTGTTTATGTTGTATTTCCATGTGGTAGCTAGCATTCAAGTTCACTAACAGATTGTGAAAGAGAGAACGTGTTCCCTGATTTTATAGTGCGTAGATTCTATTATAATTATAATAATTCCGGCACAATAAAACCCTGCCTACTTGTAGTTAGGTACCTACGTGGAAAAGGTAAAAAATAAATATAGGAAAAATGCTTCCGTTTAGTTGTCGCTGTTTAAATGAAATCAAGAGCGCTTATATGTATCAAAACACGTATATTATATAATATCAAAATGTTCAGGTTGGTCGATTGACTTCAAGGAAGTAAATTAAAAGAAGACAAAAACTTCCGTATGTGTAACGAAACCAATTTCCTAATGAATTTTTACTTTACGCACTTGGGGATAAACAGGGAAAGTCTTAAGCAATGTCTTTCGATATAAAAGCACTACATTTCGGTTATTGGAACATTAAACAACTTGATTTTATCAACTAGCGGTCAACATGCAGTTATTGGTAAGTAATACGTAGTTATTGTTTAGTTTAATAATATTGTTCAATTTGTAATCCCTTTCGTCTCATTACAGGCAGCTCTGGTTTTTCTGGGTTTAACATTAACCAAAGAAGTAGAATCAGAGGGCAAACAAACTGTTAAACGAGGTCTAGAACTAGGTTATGGAGGATTTGGTGGACATGGCATAGAACTTGGAAGTTTTGGGGGCGGTCATGGATTGGAACTTGGAGGAGGCCATGGGCTTGGGGGTGGTTTTGGCGGAGGACACGGAATTGAACTTGGTGGTGGTGGTGGTAGCGGCGGTTTCGGAGGAGGACACCATGAACACGTTAAAACCATTACCATCACGAAAAAGATTCCTTATCCGGTGCCACACCCCGTGCCATATCCCGTCCACAAACCATACCCTGTACATATCCCTGTAAAAGTACCAGTTGAAATACTAAAACCATATCCGGTTCCAGTGCCAAAACCTTATCCTGTAACAGTTGAAAAACCCTACCCGGTACATGTGCCGAAACCTGTACCTTACCCCGTTAAAGTGCCCGTTAAGGTACCTTATCCTGTTCCTCACCCCGTTCCTGTACCCAAACCCTACCCAGTAACAGTTCACAAACCATACCCGGTAAAAGTACCCTATCCAGTCGTAATTGAGAAGAAGGTACCAATTATTCTTCATGATCACCATCATGGTGGAGGATTTGGGGGTGGATTTGGAGGACACGGATCGTTTGGCGGTGGATTTGGAGGAGGTCACGGATCGTTTGGCGGTGGCGGCTTTGGACATAAATTCTAATCTAGGTTAGTATAATTTTATTGAATACAATTAAGTTTTAAGTACGGGTCATTTGTTTGAAATGAGCATACAATACAGCATACATTTCCGCCTTACATAATCAGCAATCGCCCGGTGATCTGAGGAATAGAAAATTTGCAAAAGCTGTTTACTATGTTGTTACCATTTTATCGGCTAATAGCAATCGCTAGCTCCTTTACAGCAACATTTTAAATTAACCTCATTAATGCGAAGTCTGAATTTATTTTTGTTTTCATTTTACAGATCTCCAAAGACTACGTACACTTACAAACAAGTCATTGTGATAAAGTAGTCGTCGTCATTATGATAGTTGTTTTTATTAATATTTTTTATTCCTTGTTCTATTTGTTTACCAATAAATACGTTTTTATACTATGATTCAACGGACAAGTTTTAATTTTAATATTAAAGCGAACGCATAGAACTCTTCCAACATTGCTGCAATTGTCGGTAAAAATGGCTACGCCCCTTGAATCGAAAGTGGTATCGCAAGAAAGCTTGTATTATTGCCTGGAGATATTAACAGTAGAGCAGACGCGTAACCCAATTAGCTTTATAAAATATAGGTACCCTTATTTCAGTATTATCACCTTAGTAGGAAATTTAAATTAATATTGAAAAGGGTATTAAAACTTTTTTCTTTTCTCCTGGAGAAAGTGCGGAATAGTAGAACGTAACAAAATATCGAAAGACGCAAAATTCAATAAAAGGGATGATCAGCAGAGATGAAAAAAGCAAAAAAAGGAATTTGAGACATAAAAAAAGGATCTATAGTGGAAAACCTCTGAATAAAATTTAAAAGAAATGCTGGAATGGTCCGAAAAAGTGGAAGAACTCCGAAATAGTTGCCTTTTACGACAGGCAGGGGATTTCCTGTGCCTATTTCTTATCCGAAACCCAGACTACCGACGATGTACTTTAATATTATGATATGAGTTCCACAATGAAGTAGTAATGAGTTCGATTCCCCCACGGGGCGAAAATTTCTCCTGATTAAGATAAACGATAAAGACGATTCGTTGATAGAAGTAGCATTGGATTACCTCCTGTCTGTTGTATGACCATGTTCGCGAGTGATTTATTTTGTATTGATATGACGATTACTCGGGTGTATGAAGTAACAATCTGTAAAAAATACACTTTTCTGAACTATCCTGTGGGCGTACATTAGACCGACAGAAACTGTTGTAATTTATATTTGAATATAAACAACATTAACACATGTTAGAATAATGTTGAGTAACTCATTGAAGGATATTATGTTTGTTGATTTTACCTTGACACTGAAGTGCAAGAACATTTCTATTTGTTGTTGTACAGCACAAAGGTTTAATTATTTTCATTTGTGGTTCATTGATCTTGGGTATGATGTAAATATCTCGTTAGGTATGCGAACACATGTTAAAGTAATCTACATATTACGCATGCAGAACTATTTCTTAAAGGTTATAGTTGTTATGCATTTTACCCATAACAAAGTGAAATCCGCGTTGGTTCAATGTTTGTATCTAATGCAACGTTTAATTCCTATCTTTGAGCAAAAGTGAAATTTTCGGATGTGGTGTAATCGCTGTATGTAATATAAAAGGTTGTATTAAACACGAATGAGTCGAATAATCGAACGATTATAAATTTAATAAGTACCTATTTCGACCTCATTCAAATGCCAATGAATCGTTTCTTAAATAATGCAATAATGCAACGTTAGAAACAAATTAAGATTTCAAAAGATAGACTAGCTTACAAAATGTTGTCTACAATCAAGAAACATTGTTATAAAAAATTTGCAAATCAAACTTCTTGTTAGTAATGTTTCATAATTTTTTTTCCTGCTGCTGCCAAGAATCTTTGAGAATGAAAACTTCGTGTTGAAAACGATCGTTTAAAAAACTCTATTTTAATATTCCTCAATTTAAGATCTAATTACTTAAATTGTTGGGAAATTTATTTAATGCATACAAATTATTTATTTTGTCCTACTTAACAAAACGTTGTGTCGTAAAAAATTGTGTACGAGTGCCTAATATTATCTTTTCTGTTTCTGTTTCATTTACTTGAGCATTTAACATAAATTAGTGAATTCTATACTATAGGTACGGCCAGTCGCAAATGGAAGAAATAGTTATCCCTGTGTAACTATTAAATTAAAAGATTTTTCAGGAGTTAGCACAAGGTGTGATGTAATTGAAGGCCGGAATAATTTATTTATATGCGGATGCATATCGATACACAGAGTTACTTTGTTTACGAATACCGATTATTATACACAAGAAAGTAAAAGGAAAATGATTTGACGAAATGTAAGCGAAGGGAATTGTTAATTTAAAAATAAACAATATTTTCCTTTTGTACAACAGCAGTAACGGAAGCATTAAGTCAACTTCACATAAACTAATAATAAGTCAGCGTCAAACATATAGCAGTTTAAATTAAAAAATGATCGAGACATAGAATTAAATCCAAATCAAAGAAAATAGAGCGGAATATGATTTCCTCTTGCATAATCATTATTCAGATATGCACGTTCATGTTCGTACTGGGTAGTCTAAGTATTACATACACTGTTAACAATTTATACATCGAATACTTAAAAAAATAAATTTTAGCTTTCTCTTACGCTTAATACGGTGCTACAGAAAGGAGTTTATAATATTGAGCGAGTTTCTGAACAAAAAAGTTCTGGCAAGTTGCTGAAAATTTTAATCGTTTCAAAAATTTTAATTGAATCTTATTATAATTTACTGTACTAAAGCATCTTGAAGAATTGCCTAATAATTCAAGGTTAACATTTACATTTCCTGAGTAGACCATAAGAGGTAAATCCGATGTGCAACTGCAACTTGCAAAATAATCTTCTTTGTACGATTAATTTAAGTGCGTGCCAGGAAATATTAATTTTCTAAATTGTTAGAACTTTATGAGTTATTACATGAAGGTGTTGGCACATATTTATGAGGTAGGGGGTACAAAGCATAGAAAGCAGCCACTGTTTAAATGATACCCTAATACGTTACGTATAAATACTGGTTTTACTGACAGGCAAATCAGTAGTCGTTGTTCATCATCAAATAAGTAGAAATATGAAGTTTCATGTAAGTACAGATACCTACAGAATAATCTAAAATAAACTTGTTCAAGTTGGCTGTGATTCCATGTTAGTTAATTGCAACCACTGTCAACGTAACCAAGTTTATTTTAAATCACTCTGTATGAATATACTTATCTAACAAGCGTTCTTGATGTACACCTAGATATATACAGCGTCAGTTTTTGCGGTCTTAGTTCTCATTTCTGCAGCTCCTGTAGATGAGAAGAAGACTGTAAACGACGCCAGAGATATAGAAACCGCAGCTACCTCAGAGAAAAAGGACAAACGTGGTTTATTTGATTTAGGATACGGTAACGGAGGTGGTTTGGAAGGTATCGACCATGGAGGATTTGGTTTCGGTGGTGGTATTGAGCTTGGTCACGGAGGTTTCGGCGGTTTCGGAGGTGGCCTAGAAGACCATGGACATGTTAAATCAATTACTATTCATAAAACAATACCAGTACCGGTACCGCATCCTGTACCATACCCAGTAATAAAAAAAGTAGCAGTGCCAGTACCCGTAAAAGTCGCAGTACCCGTGGACCGGCCTTACCCTGTTCACGTACCTAAACCGTATCCGGTACATGTTGTAAAGCCAGTGCCTTATCCTGTAGAGAAACCAGTACCATACCCTGTTCATGTACCTGTCAAGGTGCCCGTACCGCACCCTGTGGCCGTACCTTATCCAAAGCCTGTCCCTTATCCTGTACATAAACCGGTCCCCTACCCTGTCAAGGTTCCCATCGTAATCGAAAAGAAAATTCCAATTTTCATTAAAGGACATCACGAAGAATTTGGTGCCCTCTCCGGTGGATTCGGGGGACATGGAGGATTCGATGGGGGATACGGAGGTCACTTTGCTTTCCACCATTAAACAACGACTAAAATAATAATACTAAGTAGTATAGTAATAATTTTCTGTGTTCAGTTTTCTACTTCTATAAAAATAAATGTTTAAAAAATTGTTTAACTTTTATTTCTTAAATGCGTACAAATTACAAACATAACAAAAACAAATCATGACTTGATAACAAATATAGGTAGGTACCATAAAAAGGTAGTTCAGTTCGGTAAACTTATTACTATTATTGAGAATTTTGTTAACTATTCTTATTCGCTGTGACCATCTTCTTGTCCTCCCGAAGAATCTTCCTGGGAAGCAGCAAGAGAAGGATAGCCAGCAGACTGGTCCGCTTGTCCATCGTGCACACTATCAAATCCAGAACTTTGGGACTGACTAGCATACGAATCGTAACCTCCATCATTTCCTCCTTGAATGGGTTCCCCGTAAGATGTGTGTGGTGGTCCGTAGGACTGGGATAGCTGTTGGTGGCCGCCGAAACCGCCTCCGTAGCTATCTAAACCTCCGGATCCTTGATTTTTGTATTCATCAACAGGTACTGGATAGGGCTTCGGTACTTCGACGGGAACGGGCACGCTTTTGATAACTTCGACAGGCACAGCTTGGGGTACCTTGATAATCTGAGGAACTGGCACAGGGTACGGTTTTGCAACGGGAACTGGGTAGGGAATGTTATGGGGGACCTTAACGGGGTAAGGTTTTGGAATCTTCAAAGCTATCGTGTTGCTGACTTTAACGGTTTGTGAAGGAATCTGTCCTTCGTAGATGGTACCCAAATCCTGTAGGCCGTATGAAGGGTAGCTCAAACCGCTGTAGCTACTCAGATCTGGGGTTCCAACAAGTTGCGTTGCACCACCACCACCAGAGCCACCGCCACCGCTTCCGATGCCGAAGTGGCCACCTCCGCCGCCACCTCCAAAGCTACCACCGCCGTAACCTCCAAGGCTACCACCGCCGTAACCTCCAAGATCGCCACCTCCTATGAGGGAACCTGGCCTTGCTTGCACTGCTACCACGGACCAAAGTGCCAAAACTGCTGCCTAAAATATGTTAATTATCAGAACTTTCACTTTTCACCAAACTTAATCAACAAATATAAAATTATAATATACTTACTACCCTATTCATTGTTGTTTATCCTACGAAAAGATTTTATTAACTACTGAAAGAATCTATGCCTTGTGTTTATATATGACGAGGATATTCGCGAACGTCCGGCGACACCCAGCAAATCCTCTCAGACTCATTTCACTTTCTTCGGGCCCTGACCGTGGAAACCCCATTCACAATTACCATCAAACAAAACGTTAAGTGATGCCTCTCTATTTCTGGTGCAAGGTTAAGCACGCTGAGAGAGACGAACAACGTTTCTCTAAGATCAAAATCTGGAAAGAACACATTCTCCTTATTAATAGACACCAGTCACTAGATTGCATTTAAAGCCGCATAACTTGATATGAAATTGTTATTCTTTATTTTTCCATCGATTATACGTTCTAAAATATCAAAATATCGTTTCTTGGAGAAATTGTTTAATATATTAAAAGGAGTTTAGTTAAATTACTTAACAGTCGCTCTTTGGCATGCTTTTGTGTTATTTTTACAATAACTCAGTGAATGACCTTTCTTCGTATCCAGAGCGCAACTTTAAAACCTTCTAATTTTACAGGAAGGTTATTTAAACTTTAGGTTATTGACGTTATCATGTTAACATTTGAGTAGAAAAATAATCTGACACAGTTGACTTCACGCATTATTCCATTTTAGGTAATTGTTTATGTTTTTTCATTTTTCTTTTTGTAATTCATGGGGCAGATAAGACATGGTGTACTACTTAAAGACTTTTTTTGAGTAAATAAAATACGTTACGAATGTGATATCCATGAATATTATGTCATTCGTTAATTATTTGTCGGTTACAGCTTTCATGAGATGCAAGTGTCTGAAAGTGCAACTGAAAATGAGATTGCGTGCGTTAACCTCGATATAAAGACAGGGAAAAAACAACTCCACTTGTGGATAGCGAATTATTTAGATTGGTAAGAGCGAAAGTGCTTCTTTATTCCCTTCACTGGTTAATAGGTAGGGTTCAACCATAGGTTCAACTCTCCTAAAGTGTATCAGATTAGGAAAGACTTTGTAATTTGCAGACGTTTCCAATGCCATGGCCGCGAATAAAAACGTCCATTGATAGCTATTATCTAATAATTTATGAAATTAACGTAAGAGGTACTAACATCTGGAAAGCGCCCGATGCTTTTTCATTACGTTAAGTTTCTCATATTAGGTAATGAGGAAAAATCATCCAACATGAACTACTTCAACTTTATACAATACGACAATTACTCGTCGTGTCTCCACATTTGGGTAGAAAGTAAATTAATCGCTGGTCCCACCCAGAAATTGTTCTTTCATATTCACGGTCAGAAATCATGTAAACTTTCTGTGCCACGATTTCATATGAAATATACACATAAAATATATACTAGGTATAATAACAATAATTTGGGTTCAAAGACATGTTATGCAAAGGAGACACGCAAAAACGATTTCTTATCATAGAGTTGTTAGCACAAACCGATTTCGTAGTTTATCACAAGCCAGATAAGTTTTTACGTTTCTGCCACATTTAAATTAGACTACAATTATTAGGTAATAATTGTGCAGTTTACATGAATCCAGCAGTTGTCAAACAAAATTTTATTTAATAAAAAGTTGATTGTTCATGTAATTTCGAAGCATAATAGGCGACGCGACGTTAGAAAGATATTATGTAAAAATACATAACGATTGGAGCAAATTACAAGAATGTAGGCCACAATATCATAAACAACAGTCTCCATAGATAACAATTACACGATTTATAATTTCAAAAGTGAAAATAATATATTACCGGAAATGTTAACTTTCTTTGTCATGAGTATTCGCAGAAAGTTATGCTAGAAAAACTGTAACATAGAATCATCAATTAAGTCTCTAATGAAGAAGAATGAATACCTTCTATTATGTTATTCAAGAAGTGCGTTAAGACTGTAGATGAAGAAACTGCGAGATTTCTACAGTAAAGTCTTTCTTTACAACCCAATACGGATTTTTTTGGACCATTATTAATCATGTATTCTGTGTGTCTTAAATTAAAATACTCTTCCGTTTTAACAAGATTTTTCAAGGAAGGCATAAAAAATGATTACCTACTCTTGAGTCGAGTTGTACCAATTGTAACTAACTAAACAAGATTAATCTAATGGGCATCAGGAGCATATGACCATGAAGTTGTAACAAAAACCTTTCTCAGGTTTATTGTTGCAATTTTTGCAAATTGGGTTGCCTATGGAATTAAACAATTTATCTGTTTTTATATAGGATGCCCTCGATACACCCCATTTTCACCCCATGTTCACATATTCCGCCTATGCCGAAAGGAAAATGCAAGAACACCATCACATAATAAAACCTCTTTTTTAAACTTAATTTACATCATCGACTGTATATTTTAAAGGACAACTGTAATCAGCATTGGAAAGTAATGATACAGCAAGATTTTAATAACATTGTATCGAAATGCAGGAAAAAAAGATGCAAACCATTGTTCTACCTCAATAATTAATGCTTTTCTACTTGAGTAGACAATAGTGGAATAAAAACGTCCGTTAGTATCAATTTATCACTTATAAACGTATTACAATAAAATGGGTGGTGGTATACTACAAGAAATCGACGAAACCACCAGCAAAAAACAAAACATACCGGTCTAAAAGAAAAAAGAAATGTGAGATCGGTTCTTAAAGTATGTGACGATGTTATTCCGGCTTCCGGGTATAAAAGATGTTTCTTGATATTAATGTCGGTTAATTACGGGAAATTGTGGAAAATTGTTATTATTGCGGAAGAAATTCAACAAATGGCTAATAGGAAAAGGCATTAAGGAATCAGAAGAGTGTATTTTAGATTGCCCACATTATAAAGTATATCACGAGGTTCAATTAGCGATTACATAATTTTTTATTACGGTATCATAGAACTCTTACTGGTAATAACTGTCACACCTATGCATTTAAATACTAGCAGCTTCAAAAAATTCAATTTACCATAAATTAATGACTTGAGTGTTATAATATAGGTACCTACAGCGTTATGACATTAAATGCAGTTTATGGTAACTTTCAAGAGATAGTGCTCCCATCAGCTTAAAGATATTAAATCTACATTGATTAATTAAAATGTGTTCACGTTAAGTTTTAGTAGAGCGAACAAAAAGTGCATGAAATAGTTGTTACTTATAATCTACTATCACTGATGCCAAAGATTGTCGTCTTACTTACACACTACTGTTACCTACGCCAGTCATGAAGAACTTCCTGATTTATTTATTAAAATAATGTTGATGCATCAAGAAGCTTGTTTTAGACAGAGTTGATCTCGTTTAACATAATACAAGCAAGACTATTGGTCACAATCTCCAAGGAAACAGCAGTCTCCAATTTTACACGTTTTCCAAGAAATCATAGCGGAATACTTAATAAAATATGATTATATAGATGCAAATGATGCATTTTTTAATAAAGTTTTACTTCTACCTATCATTACATTCGATTTACACATTTATTACGAAAAACGGCTGGAGACTTCAACGGGCGGTTAAGCTGCAAACCCGCAAAAACGGTTGGAGACTTCAACGGGCGGTTAAGCTGCAAACCCTTAGGTTTAATAAAATATTATTCTGTAGATGCATTTTCTAATAAAATTTTACTTCTACCTATCATTACATTCGATTTACACATTTATTACGAAAAACGGCTGGAGACTTGAACGCACGATTACGCTGTAAACCCTTGCTCTTGCATGTATTTTTCTTGAAATGACATTCTATAAGGTTAACTTAAATAACTAAATCTGGACAAGGTAAATATGCCAAAATATCTCATGATGAAGGGGGATAATATAGAAAAGGCATGTTTTGGGTATTAATTTTCACGAAAATATTGTTTTCAATGTTTTAAAATACTCGTGACCGCAAACAAGAATTCCTACGTAATCAAGAAATGGAAAAAACAATAAAATTTCATATTAATTCAAATTTATCGTATAGGAATAAAGTATATTGTAATGCCAGAACGATAAACTATAATAAAATATATTAAACTGTCTAAAGTCAGCTTAAAGTGTAATTCAACACGCAATTCTCAGGCTGCACCCAACTTTCGCTTTAGTTACATGCTTTTTTAGTAATATTACCTAGGATGGTCAATTTAGATAAGATACCATCAAGCAGCTGACGGTCAGCTTCAATTGCATTTTTTAAAGTAAGATCACGCTCTAGGAAGTCTTCGGGCGCGGATGTAGATTAATTTGTTCCTTTTGGAGCGGCAGTTCGCATATTACGTCTTTAGATTATTCAACCATCTGTAAAATGTCTGCAACTACTTATTTTTCAGGATACTACAATTCTAATCTATTATATTTGTATATCATTAATTTATGGTAATGGAGGTTATAAAGATACCTTTTTTTTTGTTAAAATAATGATGTACTTTCAAATAGTTACCTCGAATAGATACCTTATTAAACTAGAAACTAATACAAGATCCTTTCGACTTTCAGAAAAAATTTACAAGGAAACAAAATTTGAATTCTATGTAACACTGAAAATAACATAAATTCTAAGCTTACACAGCATATTAATTCAGAAAAAAGTCGGAACTTCCCATTGATCTAAAAAATTTAAAACTAATTTTGTATTCTTTCAAGCAAACGAACTAGTTGTGTAAGAACTTTATAATGTGTACATAATTTTCTTGATACGCCAAAAAATAGTACCTGACAAGAATTTGAATAACGTTGAAATAAATAAATATAACAGCCCCTCATGAATACCATTGAACTCACTCTTTTTGCCTACGTTTTGAAATAAGGATATTGTTAGATGTAATGAACTCAGAGGCAGTACAAAAACACTCTAGTAATTATTATTGATCGGCACAATCCCAGGAAAGAATTTGTTTGGTGTTAAGATTGCTTAAGAAGCCCTTGCGTGTTTAAAACAATTTTATAAACTAAAAAATATCCTGAGAAACCTTGGAAGGCGGACAGAAAGGTAAAAAATGTGTTTTTGCTAAGAGTCATTGGAAATAAGGCATGTACGCTAGAAATTGTATAGTAAACAGAGCATTCAAACTAGAAACTTTACGTAATGCATAATGAGTAGGTTGTAGGATAATGTCAAAAATTATAGCAAGTAGTACAAGCTGACCTGTAATAAATATAAGATCTAAACGATTTTTATGCAGTTTGCTTAATAGGAAATATCACCACAGAACAGAATTTATGATGCATGACAATCTTACCTACAACTATATTGCACATAGGTGTACGAAAGTAAATCAAGAAAATATTATGTAAATTCTCATGTAGTGAAGAATTTATTTCAAATACTACGTTTTGCAAGATGCACGCAGAATTCCTCCCTTTTAATATTTCCTGTTTACTTTTGGTCCAAACGTATTTGAAAAACACAATCTAGATCGATTGATGTATCTTATGTAACTTAAAAGTGTTCGCCCCTGGCGTGCAATTAGACTAACGCGAGAATGGAATTAAAAAGTAAATTGAATTAAGTTAACGCCCCTTGTTATTGACCTGTTAAACAAATATATTAATTATACTTCTCTTAAGTGTACAAAATTCTGAAATGCGATTATCTATTCCTTTTTTTTATTGTAACATTTTAGAACATGTAATAGGAAGAGGAACCGCAAGGTTATGCTCTAAATTATCAAAAATAATTCCAAGAAAATCAGAGTCATGTAATTACAAGCCCTCGTGGAAATCTTCCCTTGAATACGACGGTTCTTGAAGGGTTCCAGCCTGAAAACCTTAAGCCTCATGGGTCCGCAAAGACATTGTCGTGATGTATTCCGTGTATTTTTTTTGCAAGCGGGTTAATCAAATGTATACACGCACTTTTGGAAGATATCGGAATGCAGATCTTAAGAGACGTATAAATGAATAATTTTATACCAGTTATGCATGCAATGTAGCTTTAGGGGGCACAAGTATTTAAGCAGATGCGTTTATAACTTTCTACTGAATAAAAATATGCATGTGATTATTACCAGTGTCAACCAACGTGCAAAGAAAGTAGTTTCTCAAGAATTAAAATTTATTTGAGTTTAAGATTTCACAAACCGTAGTAGAAAATGCATTTCAATCTTGGAAAACTTGGAAAACTGTTTGCTATTGAAATAAGATTTTCAAGGATAAAATAAAATTGGTCGTTTCTTTCTAGATCTTTGATCATTGGTACAATAGAAAATTGTTGTGTCATTTATTTAAAGACATATAATACAATACTACTATGCATGCCTGGCCTTACGTAACTCGTGTAGGAACACAATAAGGACAATAAAATAGACTTTTTAAGAAAGAATGCGTTTAATTTAGAAAAGCAAGCTTTCGCAATCAGTAAGAATCAACACAAACCATAGTGTTAAATAGAAGAAAATGTTGACGTCGATCTCTTGAAAGTAGTAGAGCGAAATAATAATTTTGTAATGTTAAATGTTTTACGCCTTTCTCTACACATCCTTTTTAATTGCTTCTGGTCTCAATTAAACATGTTATTATGATAAACTGGTTTAATTTAAGGTACCTAATTAAATTCATGCGCTCCCAGATATTTGTTTTAAAGTAGGTAGTGATATTTATTTTCATTCATTCTTACAAGTAATTTCTGCAAATTTAATTATTAAAATAAAGTTTGACGTTATAGAAACTTTTACTTAACTATTCTTAATAAATTTTGAAGTAATTCGGTTCGGAATGTCTAATATTCAGATCGAGAAAAAGTTTTCATTTTCGAAATCAATCAATCAATCAATCAACAATGAACAAAGCTGGTAAATACACAAAACCACAGGGTCGTTTACTGTTTGATTATTGAATTCGTAGCTTTATTTTTCTTTAGATTAACTAAATAGTACGGTTTAAAAGTGTCACAGAAGAGGTCAAACAGTTCGCTATTGTTAACCTACTATATGCAACATTTTAACAACTTTGACAAGTTCTTATTGTATACGTGAGAATGAACTTGTTTAATGAAAATAGAATATAAACAATATGTTCTCATCGCATACATAATAGTATATTTTCTTCTGTCATTATTTTCCAGAAATTATATAACTAAACAAGCTCACAGTTTAGCAAGAACAGTTTAGCTCATGTTACCCACGATAAAATAAAACCAAGTTTTTACTCCAACATTTACCGGTTACGTGCTCTCGGTTATATTGATTTTTTTTAAACACCTTTCTTTTTAATTTTATTACCCGCTTCAAACTTTTAGATCGATTTAATTCATCAAAACTTTTGTCGAATAGAAAGTTAAAAAATGAAGTATCGCAACAAAGATATTTGACTACATTCAAGGTGCTGTAGATTAGGCGATTGTGGGTCTCAGTTAAAAAAAAAATAAATGTATAACTTCATTTCCATCGCGAAGCTTTTGCTGCTCTAGGCAAACATTACGCAATTTTTTTTTCAGATACAGAATTTGTGGTTGGGATGGTTATTGTTATACCAAAAAAAATCTTGTTCGTTACGCTCCTTTCAGCATTGGATTTCCCCATATTCTGATCAAGAAGGTTTTGGAAAGTATATCAATTATAACATGGGTAATTGTTGTTGCTATTACAAATCTTGTTAAAAGCCAATGCTAGACGTACACCACATATTATTAGACTACAATTTACTCCTTATGCCACACAGTTTTTCATTTCACTCGTTAAATACCAACTTTTCATCTACATATAATCATGACAAATAATGAAACGATTGGAAATTTCAAAGGGAGTACTTTTCGCGTGTTTCTCAACCTCCTATTCGTTAACCGGAAAAAAAATTCTTCTGGACGCGGAACAGTATAAGAGAATGAGATGAAAAACAATCAAAGTGCCGTTCAAGTACATAAACGTGTTGAAAGTATTTTATAAAGAATTCGTGCCTTCATTTAAGCTAAAAATGAGGTCACTTACGACCTACAAGTTCGCTTTCATCCATCCGTATCGAATTTATTTCCAAATTTTATTATTTAAAATACAAAATTATTTTCGCAAGTTCTTTCTAAAGCAAAAAATAAAATAAATAAATCTATCTTTAGATTAGAATCAACCAACGCCTATTACATGTATCTGATCTAATAAATATTTGTAAAGTGATTAATTACGTTCAAGTCTCATTAAATCTATAAAATTTAGTTATGAAAAAGCAAAAACTTCGTAATGTGGATATTATGCAAAATCTTTCCGTTCTAACTACTTTAAGCTCATATACTAAAACTGCACACTTCCAAATTTCATTACCTATGTGAAAGGATGTCAAAGCACAAAATGAAAATGAGCACTAGAAAAAAATCTGTATGTGGTTATCTGAGTTCGTTATGAAACAGAACTAATTGACTAAAACTAACTACATATGTACGTTTCCTTGCTCTAGAAATGCATAACTTTTTGTTTTTCTAGAGCATAAAGATAAGTCTCCTGGTGTATAATTTTAATCATTACAAAAATTGTTTCTAAAATTTAAACGGAAAGGTGTTGGAGATTTTAAGATAAAAGATGTGCAGACAATGGAAAGAAAGTTCTTTTATTGGAATTAACACTTTATTCTGAATTTATTCTCAATTATGCTAAAACCAAGCCCAGTGAAAAATGTTGAACAACAACAAATAACTTTTGCCATATTGCCTCTGTTTTTCTATTCGAAAATAAGACCCATCATACATTGTATACGTTCTCATTTATATTAGGTATCTATAATTCCACCCCTATGCGTATCGCAATCGTTTATTTTCCTGCAGTAGCAAATATTATTAATACGCTATTATATTTGCCTGCTCTGCTGTAGCCAAAGATAGACGATACGACCACTGGTTTATTGTTAATTGTTGATAAACGTAAATGAATATTGTTAAATAAACAATTATGATACGCAATAGGGCCGCAATGAACGAAGCTGGAAAAGGAACCGCGAATTCTTCACAAGAATAAAAGTTTGGACGTGCACAAATATTTTTTATCATGGTTTAAAATTCCAATCGGGATTACTAATCTTTACAGAATTAACACACAATCGTTCTTTTATCTTGGTCGTTTTTCGAACAGCACGTACATAATTGTTATAAGCAGATAAAAGGATACGAACTTTTTACATCAATAAAACTGCAATCACTTGCTAGAATTTTGTTTGAAATAGTACTACATACAATTCATACTCAACAATTTCATTGTTTCATACAAGTCATTATGCAAATATTTCTCATCATAATACAGAAAGCGATTTTGAACATACATGCCGTACAGAAAATGTAGCATGACGTTACTCTACTTAATGAAATGATAAATTATTGTATGCCATTGTTTATTATTAATGATTTGATTGATATCAAATAATGGAGATGTGTCACGGTTTGTGAATCTCTTAACTGCATTCAGACTATTTCTTAATTAATCGTTAAAGAATATAATTATCCAGCAAATAATCTTGTATTGGTTATAATAAATTAAATCTAGTTGGCTAATTATTTTCTGAAAATAACCAGACGCAGTTTTTGCGGTTACTTCACGCTTTAAAATTGCAAGTTCACGTTCCTGCTTCCAATTTACGCCTAAATGCATCTTCAATTATTAATTCTTGCAAGTCGACTTGTAACGAGACAGCGATTTAGCGAATAAAGGTGTTATGGTAAAACTAACTGTACGGTCAGCGATGCGGTGCCTTGTGTGAATGTATGGGATGGCGAGATGCACCCGCCCAGTGAAAGTAAAGCAAAATAACCCTCACCAAACTCTGTTGGTATATAAACCCACCTCAGTAGGGGTAGAGGCATCACTTGTCATAGCTCCTCTTTCATACAAAGACATGAAACCTTTTGTGGTATGTATAAATCAGCGTTTGCTCTAGTAAACGTTTATAATGGGGTTGTGTAATTTACAGGTCGCAGCGCTTGTGCTGGCCGTTGCCAGCGTAAGCCGTTGCGGTGAAGTCGCTTCCGAAAAGAAAAATGAAAAACGTGGAATCTTTGGAGGAGACATTGGAGGTGGTTACGGAGGCGGCCATGGGGGTGGCGGTGGTGGCGGTGGTGGCGCAATCATAATCAGCGGAGGCCATGGTGGAGGTGGACTTGGAGGTGGTTACGGAGGAGGATATGGAGGCGGTCTTAGTGGAGGTGGACTCGGCGGTGGATTCGGCGGAGGACATGGCGGTGGACTTGGTGGAGGAATCGGCGGTGGACTTGGAGGAATTGGCGGTGGACTTGGAGGATTAGGCGGTGGACTTGGAGGTGGTTTTGGCGGAGGTGGTTTCGGAGGCGGCGGCGGCGGTGGCGGTGGAGGCGGAGGTGGTGGAGCTACCGTGACTACCATCAACCAAGCTGTACCAGTACCAGTGCCACAACCCTATCCAGTAACCGTCACCCGTCCAGTTGGAGTTCCTGTACCCCAACCTTATCCAGTAGCTGTGCCACGTCCAGTTGCAGTCGCAGTTCCTGTACCACGACCAGTTGTTGTACCCAGACCATATCCAGTAACCGTAGAAAGGCCTGTACCAGTACCAGTACCTCAACCCGTGCCATACCCAGTCCCTCAACCTGTTGGAGTTCCAGTACCACAACCCTACTCAGTAATTGTACCACAACCCGTTCCAGTTAGAGTACCACAGACCATTGTCGTGCCTGTTGCTCAACCAGTTATCGTAGGAGGAGGAGGCGGCGGCGGCGGTGGTGGAGGCGGCGGCGGTGGATTCGGAGGTGGACTTGGCGGTGGACTTGGAGGAGGACTTGGAGGTGGACTTGGCGGCGGTCTTGGTGGAGGTTATGGCGGTGGATATGGAGGTGGACTTGGCGGTGGTCTCGGTGGTGGCCATGGATTAGGAGGAGGAATTGGAGGTGGACTTGGAGGATTAGGCGGCAGCATCGGCGGTGGCCACGGAGGTTTCGGTGGCTCAATAGGAGGAGGTTTGAGTGGTGGACATGGAATCTCCCTAGGAGGAGGTGGAGGAAGTTATGGTGGCTCAATAGGAGGTTTGAGTGGTGGACACGGAATCTCCCTAGGAGGAGGTGGAGGAAGTTACGGTGGCTCAATAGGAGGTTTGAGTGGTGGACACGGAATCTCCCTAGGAGGAGGAGGAGGAGGGAGTTACGGTGGCTCAATAGGAGGAGGTTACGGCGGTGGACATGGAATCTCCCTTGGAGGTGGTGGAGGCGGTTTAGGAGGACATGGAGGTGGAGCATCCAGCTTCTCCAGCATCTCCTTCGGCAAACATTAATTGTTTCGAACGAAGCAACTCATCTCACCCTATCCCCGTCATTTAATTAACATTCATTCATCATCTTATTGTGATACACTAGATACTTTTATTGTTATGTTTGGTGGATAATGTCCATCTAATGTAAATATTGTAATGATTGCACAGAGATGACAATATAGCTTTATTTTATTAAATTGGTGTTTTCTTTTTATTATCCGTTACTTTTACCAAATTGTATGATCAAACGTTATTTTCATATGTAAAGTGTAGCTACCTATAAAAGAACAAATTATTGCCTAGGTACCATAATTTGATCATATATTATTGCAAATTTCCTTTTACAGTAACATTATTCTTCACGAAACAAAACTGAAATTCATGATCTTGCAAAATTTTTCTAATTAAAATGGAAATTAAAATTATTCAGATATCGATGTTAAAAATTACTGGAGTTTTTAATTCATAAAAGCAATGCTTATCGATTTTGCAGAATTATTCTTGTTGAGTCAACACAAGAAGTACCTATACCTACTACTTACATTGAAAACTGGAATGGTAGAACATAATGAATTTACGAGATAAGATGTGATAATGATTAAAATTAATTTCTCGAGCTTTCAATTAAAAAAAAATCACTTGCTTAAGCGTAACTGTTAGCTCAGAGAATTATCGTTTTCTAATAATAATAATAAATGAGGAAAGTTGTATAGAAACCTACATCAGGATAAAAAATTATAACTATGCGTGCATATTTTGGGTTTCCCAAAAGAACAGGTAGTTGCACTCGTAAACTAAATTCTTCCGGACTCTTCACGAGATTCTAACATAGAAAGTTATTAAAGTGCTTCGGTTTTCTACCGGTGTCGCAGAACGGAAACACTCACTTTTAATAATTAGTATTATGATAGAACTGCCTCAGAATTTTTTTATCTGCAAAATTAATGTGTCTAAAATTGTAATTTAAATTTCCTTCCATATTAGGAGCCAGGTTTGCATAATTTGCAATCACAATATTGTAATATAATGGTGTTCAAGTGAAAGTAAACTTATATTACTTACCTATTAAAATTTTATGAGATTATTATAAAGAAAACATATTTGCAAAGTTTATCATCAATATGCATCAATGAAAATTCATTTTCCTAACAATTCCATGAGTTTCCAATTGCATATTAAATAGGTACACAGTTTCCTTTCATTTTCACCAGAAAACGCGTAAACTACAGGAGTTGGAAAAGAATAAAAAAAGTTTCAGTAGGTAATAACTTTTGGGAAAATTAAGAACGCAGTTAAATAAGAACTTTAAATCTACACAACTTTTCTTCTTTAGCTATTCCTCTAAAGTCTCTCAGATTACAATATTTTTATAGTAAAACAAAAAATTACCCTCTATACGTTTTTGATAGGAGATGACGTATGTTAACATTAAAATAAATTATTATGTTAGCAAAGAAAATTAAGTTTCAACCAATTTAAAAATTTCCCTGAAGCAGTGCTTTGCAGTATTTGCAAAAGGGGTTTTCATAAACCAAGAACAAAAGAAACGTTAAAATCAATGCGTTTTTTAACCATAACCGAGCGATGCACTTAAAAAAGAAAAGAGTAATTTATGGCAGACAAAACTGGTCAGCAAAGAATGTACAGAATACAGTAACACAGGATTGAGTATTTAGTACACACAATACCGGAAATTTAAAATTATAAGACCGGTGAGATCACGAATGAAACAAACCAGATTTCCATTCTTTTTATTAATTTCTTTGTAAAAATCAGATGTTCGCAAACGTCGATGGTTAAGGCAAGCAATAAATCGCAGCTTAAAGAATTATATAGACTTATGAAAAAAAAAAGAAAAACGAGGGAAAGTAAAACATTTTCATAAGACCGGAAATGTAAATTGGTTGCTGATATTACCATTCTAGCCATCACTTTTTATTGGTAATAATGAATTAAAGATAGAAGGAATAGAGAGGGAGTAAATCACGACCACCTTTCTTTTAATTAAAAAAAGGATATGCATAAAATCAATATAAACATAAGATTTTTTATAACTTATCGGTCCTTGAGTATTTATTTGTATTTACATGTTATGACTGATAATTATGGCAGTTATGTTGATTTAAAAAAAATTCGATCTTTGCGATTACAAAGCAACATGAATATGCACGAAGAAGATTGTTACCTTTTATAATATAATTGGGTGCAATTTTAAATAAAATGCATGTAACAATACTAATTGGCCTGATTTAATTACTTTACATTATAGCGGTTAAATTATCCGTGATAATATTAAATGTTATAAATTATGATCAAAGGCATTCGACGTTAATGTTGTAGTAGGAGAGCGCATTATTTAATCGCAATAAATTTAAATGTTACCTGCCGGTACACACAAGGAATGTTTATCTACGATAGTATAGCAATCATTAAGCACAAGAGTTGTGCAAGAACAAACTATATTTGCCGTGTGTTATTAGTCAGTGATCTAGATTTTGCACAGAAGAAGAATGACAAGATACAAGCGGAGATTTTGCTGAAGAGGTGAAAGGAACATTTACCTACTCCGAATGCATTCGCATTACTAAAATTTACATTGCAATACTTTAATTGAGCTGTTCTATTTCATTTGAATATAATTATAAAGTGATTCACTTAATTTCTTTATTATTTAAAACACTCGACAAAAAATTCCTTTTAACAGTCCACTTGGCTCCTCGTCAGTTTAAAGTTTCGGCGTGATTTGATGCAACAGCCAATTATTATATCAAAATAAGGAAAATAGCGCCAAACAAATTATTTAATTAAAATTCTTCCAAGTAAACGTGTGTTACGCTTGTGGGTTTCCACAAGATTAATAACTATTGCTAAAAAGGCTCATTATAGTACTGTGGCATTCTTAAAGCACTAAAGATTGTAGCCGTAATTTATATTTTACCGAGTTTTCTTTTCACAGTATTGTTTTCAAATTACTAATAAGATTTTCTGTAATAACAATAATTAGAAATCCTTACCTTTTTGTTACGATAGCATAAATATGTGTACCTATACCACCGTGTTCAGTACCTACGTTTAATATTGCACTTCCTCGATTTAATTTATTTCGTTTGTACTCAGAGAGGGATTAAAAATTCTTGTCGGATAAATAATGACCGGACGGGCGGTGGCTACTTTATTAACTTGCCCCTAATATTTAATTTATGTGTAAAAACATTACAGAAACACAACTTTCTGTTTGTGATCTAGGGTATCCTTGCACAACTTTTTATACTTTATCGTTATTGTGTTCTTATACGTCGTTAATGGATTTTCTTCAATGCCTACTTATAAGTTAGATTCAACATATTTCACGGTTTCAAACATTGAGTAATAGTCCCTACTTGTTCTTTACCATCTATGGAACTTCTATATAAAGGGATAAAAAGACAAATATCTTCGCAGTTGTAATTTTGATATCTGAAAGTTTTAGTTTTGTATAGCAACGATGCGATTTTTGGTAAGATTGAGAAAAATACCGAATATATTATTTTTTTGCTTTGACCGCGTTTTAACCGAATAAACTTTACAAGAAAATGTTAAATATCCGAAATAAAATAAAAATCTGAGTGTCGGTGACCTGTGAAAGCACGAAAAAATGTTTTCTGTATAAGGGAAACTACCCATGAATAAAATATTAGGAAGCTTTTGGTTGCTAATCACTTTAGCTTTTAGAAGACCTTATAAACCGCTTTCAGTTTCGGTAATGTGATGAATGTCAACTAATGGCTATATGGGTACACGATAATCAATAAACTCGATGAATGTAAAACCACGGAATTGAATTAGAGTCAATTAAATTACATTAAGTTGGATTTATATAAATACAAGTTTTTAGTGCCACGAAAAATTATGTCCTAGCGTTTTATGTTATCTATTATTGCAGTAATTAACATCAACATTTCATAAACTTAATTATATAGGATCTTGGAACAAAGTAATATGTCTTTGTTATACTTTCTAAATTCGTAAGTTCCTACTAGTTTCTTGAAAGTAATTATTGCCAATTTAACTAGTGATCAAGTTTCTCGTAAATGTATTGCAGAGTACCTACCATTACTTTGGTAACGTATTATTAAAGAAATTCTTGAAGTTTATTTGCGTGAAAACCTAATAATTGTCATCCTTGCAATGCACAAGACGAATATTTAATTAGATTTTAATTATTTCTATAGGGAACAATAAATTTTTCTGTAATTTATTGTACACTCTCTTTTTCTTTATTCCTAGGTATCTTTAGGGTTGTTGATAGCAGCGTGTTCAGCAGCTCCTGGATTCGATCATGCATTTCCAAGTTTGCTACACAGTGCAGCAGTCCCTCTATTTCCAGCTCCTGTAATTCCTGCTCCTACTATTATTAAAACTTTTTCACCTCCAGTAATTCCAGCCCCTGTGTTTGCACCTTCTCCTATTTTCAAAGCAATTGCCCCCGTTCCAATTATAAAACAAGTTGCCCCAGCTACAAGTTACGCCACTGTAAGCCAATTTATCACCCATCCTTCTCCAATTGTGAAGGTAACGATTTTTATTTACTGATCATAGAGAATTGTTAAGGGGTTGTTGAAAAATTTTCTTGTTTGCTATAATATTTAATGTTTTATACAAAGCTAACGTGTTTTTTTTATATTTAGCTTGTCTGATGGGAGGTTAAAGACCTTAGTTTAAAAATTAATAGTACAGAACATACGATAATAAATTGAATTATATAAAACTTAAAACCGTTATAGAGGGTTGTTTTTATATCGTAAGTAAATGATATCAGACACACGCTAACTATAAAGTAAATGCTTGATAGAATCCTCTTTTCGTGACAATTTATTTTTCAATGTTTATTGAGGAATAATTTTTTTCCTTTATTATTTATAAATTCTCCCTTTGCCATTTTGTAGTTTTATATTTATATCCTTACATTAATATATTTATTGGTTGTTGACTAAGAATATTGGGGGTAAACATTTAATAATGCATGGGCTATAATATTTTTATTGTTGTTTCAACTTAATTGTTATCAAAAATATCGTTAGATAATATTAAGACGCTTCATATTCAGGTTAATGTTCGAATTAAAATTGGAATAACATAAAAAAATATTATACCATCTATTGAATATTTTATGTAAAGCAATAGATTTGTGACGATAAATGTTAATTCCGACTGCCCGGTACATTACCCGTACAAATCAATTTCTAGTTGGTTTCAACTAACATGTAATTTATACATTTATTTCATTGATTTGCAGACGGTTGTCGCCCCTCAGCCTATTTTGAAAAGTTTTGCTGTAGCTGCACCCTTGCCCCTACATGGCTACCCAGCATTACCTTCTTTCCACCACTGATTATGTATATCTATGGTTTATTAAACAATTCTCGTATTTATTTAATCTGCTAATGACGAACACTTTTATGTAAAGAATAAAGGCTGCAAATAAAATAAAAAACACACACTGTTTTTTATACTTTTACTTACTTTTACCTACAAAACAAGCTTTGATGTATCGAAAGATGATAACAAGAAATATTTTTACATAAACATTTCGAGGTAAAACTTTGCTTCTAGGACAGGTTAAACAAATTTGAACAATGATTTTTTTTATTTAGATTACGTAACATTATTTTCTTCTAGAGAAGCTTGGCTCCTTCTAAGAATCTTCAAATAAAAACCAACCGAGTAAATTGAAAAGGCTATAGTCTGGTACAGATTTAAACTTTTAAATTATTAAAACAGTATCGACTGTCTATTAGAAATAATTCGGTTAAATGATGCTTACTCAGAAAATATTGGAAAAATTACACGATAAACTGTTTACTTTAGCTCATCATATCATAGATTATTCAGTATAGAAATTTATGAGCAATCTTCATAGGAACAAGGGTAAATTCCATATTGAAAATGCATGATTAATCGAATAATAAAAAAAATCTTTTAATCACATCTTTAACCGATTTTTATGAAAATGTTTCAAATATTTCAGACCGATTTTGGTATATAGGTACTTAAATCGTAAAAAGTGATTTCAAATCATTTCTAATTAGTGATTGGTTTTTATTATAAACGAATGAAGTGAGTCATGAAAGTGTCTGTGTAAGAAACATAAGTTTAAACAATCAATATGCATAGAACATCGATTTGCTAGTACTACTATTAAGGTAGTTGTCAGTTATAACAGAGACGAGCGCGCGACTGTCCTACAGTTTTCCGGTAAAGTTTACGTGAGATGCTGAAACTTGGTGCTACGTGAAAAGTTCACAAACTACCCCTATAATCCAATGGAGAATGCTAATCCTAACCAAAACGGAAATGTTTACACCGTTAGGAGTGCGTTTTGATTAACAAATTATTTCTCTAAACATAATTTTCAAATTTTACAGGACATTCAACCCCTAACGATGCACCTACAGCAAGCTTGGACAATTTAGTTCAAATTAGCTCTAGATCGGCTATGTGAGTTAACTAAACGATTTAAAAAATATAAACTGTCTACCATTTTTATTAAAATTGTTTGTATTGTAGATAATATGAAAAAATTATTTTATTGTAGTCACAAAAGGCGCGTTTAAAAGCATTACACATTCATTATCTGTTAGTGTAAATGGCTTTTCCATGTAGGTAAAACATTTTATAAGCAAAGTGCATTCGATATTCGATGTACTATAATTATAATGAGTCAAGAATAATGCAAAACATTCTTTTACGACACTGTACATTATTATACCCTCGTTGAAACTTTCTGAAAGGGATGGTCGTTGCATGATAGTAAAAACGATAGTTAACTTTTTGCAGTCATGCTATCTGTTATACTAAAATATCTACCTAAAAGGCTGTAGAGGCTTGATACTAAAGTTGTTGGTAATAATTTAGCACAATTTACATTATTTAATTAAATTGTTAAACCTTTTGCAAAAGAAATCTAAACAAAAAGATGCATTAAGGTTGCAAATCATTTTGATAATCAATTCATTTTCGCAACTTTCCTGAAAGTGTCTTCCTTTTTTAATTAAATTGTAAACGTTTCGTCTTCGTTTACGAATGAATTAATCAGGATTATAATATGTTGATCATAATCTAAATAACGGCAAAAATTTACACGTCAAGAAATTATATTACTTCTAATTACTTCTTTTTCAGATTTAAGAAGAGGAATTTCTATAAAAAATTATCCCTATTTTTACTAGTACTAGTAGTAATTCTACTTATTGCGTTTATAATTGCATTATACGACTGTAAGTATTACAATTGCTTGGTCTTGAAAATTCAATTTAAGTCAATGCCACCAATCCATTTTAAATACAAGCGTCATTCTGATTTAGTCCTAGCACGTATAGAATATTATATTATTGTTATTATTATTTTATAGTCTAGAAAGCTTTTCCAAACATAGTAGGCTTTTTGGAATCAACCTATGGTAATTATTTCTAGATATTAATACTTGGAAAGAAGTAAAACGTCTTCGAGAACGAAGAACTTGTAATTCTGAAGAATGTTTACGTTCAGCAGCCAACTTAAAATTGTCTATGGACGATAATGTAAACCCTTGCGAAGATTTTTATAAATTTTCTTGCGGTCATTGGACGAAAGAACATCCAAATCATGGATGGTATCCGCATTTTTCTAGTTTTGAAACTATAGACGAAAGAATCGCTATAGCAGCTATACAACTTTTTAAATCTAACTCTTCGAACAACGAACCAATTCCTGTTCAACAGAGCAGGGATTTGTATTTATCTTGCATGGATACGGGTAAAGTTTCCACCATGATTAAATTTCATGTCAATATTAAATAATATTTCAGACAGCCTCGACAGATTAGGGTATTCCGTGATAAAAAGTTATTTACAAGAGGTTCAGTTGCCTCTTATACCAAACTTTTTCAATGATAGCAGTAAAAGGGTTAATTTTACTTTCGACTGGATTAAGACTGAAGTAGCGTTAAAGAAGATGTTTGCCATGGATACGTTAATAGGATTATTGGTAGATGCTGATATTTATAACAGAAGTAATAGTGTGATATACATGGGAACGCCTGGTACTCAGTGCCCTTTACCTAGGTAAATGTTTCCTAAAATGTTTTTCTAAATAATTGAATCCTGATTTGTCTAGTCCTTTCAAGTCTGAAACTAAACCTAAAGCGAACAAACGAGGCAAAGCTAAGGATGAAGTGGAAGAGAAGGCAAAGGAAGAAGCCTATAAAAGAATAGTAAAAAACGTAATTAGTGTAATTTCCCTAAACGTTTCTGATAAAGTGCTTGATGATGGGTTACTAGAAGCAGCAGCGAGTTCTATTTGGAATATTACTAAAGACCTTGAAGAGGTGAGCGTAAAAAAATCTTAAATAGGTACCAATCGAAGGCTTCCAATTTAAATTTAATTACTTATGCCGATCACGTGCAAAATAACCAGCACTATGCGTTGTTTAAAACTGTAATCAATTAACAAGTGTGGTAAAAAATACACAAATGTTTAGGCTAATATGTATAGATGATTGTTCTAAAATAATTGCACTAGATTACAGATACGAACAGTACAAGTTTTGATGTACAATTTTACAAAATGAAGGTAGATGATCTACAAAACGTAACCGATCAGTTCCTTCGAAACAATAATGCATCCCCGAAACCACTATGGCGTCGTTATGTAACCATGATGTTCGAAGGAGTTCCTCTTCCTAATATAACATTAGACTTGGATGCTACCGATCAAGTTTACATTCCTGTTGAAGAATTATCTTATTTTCCAGAGTTGGCATTATATCTAACCACGGTACCAGACTTGGTTATAGAATTGTATATGTGGTGGATAACTGTTTATGCAATGATCCTCAGTACCACTTCGGAGATGGCGGATTTTATTGCGAAGGAATCGGTACCTTTCACTCGAGTTGCTGTATATCGCTCGAGGTTGGAAATTTACTTTTTTTTAAACATTGGTTATCATTAATTTTCTAGTACTTAATCCTTATATAGACAAAAATAGCAAAACACTTTCGAGTTGAAGATTTTTTGCAACTAGAAGCATAACCTTTATGGATTTTACATTATGTTTGCTTCCTTTTTAGATCTTTAGACTGTGCCTCGTTAGTTATAAATTTCATGGGACTTGCCGTGAGTTACGGAATTGCTGACAAAACGTTTCTAAACGACACAAAACCCAAGGTTCGTAACTCCTTCATAAGGAAAAATGTAAGCATTGCTGATTGTTACTTCAATTGAATCCGCAGGTAGAACAAATGTTGAATGATATTAAAGAAGCGTTTGTCGAAAGAGTTGTCGACTTAAGCTGGATGGATAAAGAAACCAAAAAGGTGACACTGGAGAAGAGCAAAGAAATGATCAGTTTCATAGGTTTTCCAGAATGGTTATTAGATCGAGCATCTTTAGAAACTTACTATTCTAATGTAAGCCTGAATTAAATCGTCTTCAGTTCGACTTGACTAACTTTTGTTACAGTTAACTATGCATAACGACACATTTTTAGAAAATATGATGGGAATGATTAAAACTTCTACTTCAACTAAACTAGCCACCCTAAGGCAAGAAAGTGAAAGAACCTGGAGAACGGATCCTACCACTGTTAATGCCTATAATTATTTCTCTGATAATTCAATAAGTACGTACCTACTTACCTACTATGTTTTTTATACTTTTAGCTTCTTAAATTTAACATTAATCTTTTTGCAGCTGTGCCAATGGCAATTCTAACACATCCTTTTTATAACTTAGGTTTAGAGTAAGTTCATTTGATAAAAATTTAGTCTTTAGATTTAATTGTGATTTTTTCAAGGTTTTAAATTACGGTGCCATAGGGACCGTGTTGGGACACGAGTTAACACACGGTTTTGATAATATAGGTATGAAAGTAATCAACCTTTACTCAGGATTATAAAATAATTAAATTTCAGGACGAAAATTTGATAAGTATGGAAACTATCAGCAATGGTGGACTAATAAAACCATCGAGACATTTGAAAATAAAACGGAATGTTTTGTTTATCAATACGGAAATTTTACATTACCGCCAATAGAAGACAATGTAGGGCGAGAAATTTATAATAAATTCATTTATAGGTACCCACCTATTCTATTAATAAATTGCAGATTAATGGAAGACAAACTTTAGGAGAAAATTTAGCCGATAATGGAGGTTTACATCACGCCTACTTGGCTTATAAAAATTACATTAAAAAACACGGACAAGAACTGAAACTACCTGGTTTCGAAACATTTACTAGTATTCAAATGTTTTTCATAGCTTTTGGAAGTGTAAGTGATTGATAACGGGAGATTTATTTATTTAAGTGATACGCACCACGGGGGGTGCTAAATTGACGGCCCCCATTCACAGGACATTTTTAACTTTAAAAAAAAAAGGTCTGCCTCGCGACAGACATCAAACTCATACCGACCGTAAGCTTTAATTTTTGATTTTTTTAATCTTGATTTCCTTTTAGATTTGGTGCGAAACACCCAACATTGATTCCCTAAAATATCAAATAGAAAATGACGAACATTGTCCTAGTTCTGTCAGGGTTTTGGGAACCTTACAAAATTCTCACGAGTTTGCAGATGCGTTTAACTGTCCTGTCGGAAGTAAAATGAATCCGAATAAAACAAGATGTAGGATCTGGTGATTGTTTCTAAATTGCTATCAAATGTTACTTATTTGTATAGTGGTTACATGCAGTTTGTCGTTAGACTAGTTGAGTGAAATTTTTATAACTTTGTTGTTTGGAGAGTGTATTTCTCGCAATTTTACCTAAAATGTGCCTTCACTGTTATAGAATTTTTATTACCAATTATTTCTTTCAGCAATTGCTACACCGTACCTTGTGTTAGCATTCGTCACGTGCGTGATTTTTTGTATTGAATAAATTTTACACCTCACAATAATCGTTTATACTCCTAGAATATTGCTTCTCTAAAAGGGTTTCGTAAATTATTAATATTAGTTACATGCACCTTTAGGGGGTTCCCAACACAAATACAATCCGAGGATATTTTCAGAACAGTAGGGAAAAAATGAAAAAGAAAGGGCAGGGAAACAAACCCAGCAGTAGCCCGACATAAATTGGCTACTACCTACTTGGTAGTATTTTAAAAGGGCTGAATTTTCACAATAAACTTCAGGGTCTCAGAAATCTTGGTCGTTGGTCATGAACTGCAATAATTTACATTCCTGTATTTGGAATCTCATGTAAAATTCAACAGCTTTCGACATGTTCCGTACGCGACATTTAAGAAGATGATTTTATTCTGTTTTCTCTTACGAAAAAAGTACCTACTGTTATTCCTACCTAAAATAATTCTCGTTTATCCGATAAAGTGGGACAGGAGTGATGTATAATCCTCGCAAGTACGCGGAAGTAAAACGAAATAAAATAAAATACTTTTTAGTCGATTGTATCATAAAGGACTGTTTTCCGGTTCGAAATTTGGACGAAAATATTATATTTTTGTCCCAGGGCAAAAAATTAATAACAATCTTTGGCATGTTCTTTCATAAATTTCTTCAGATTTGTGTGGCGCCAACTCTAATGGCTCGCAGTTTTCCGTACATCTAGAGGATGATAGGTGTTTTATTCTACTAATTATTGTAATTACTTGATTTTTTTATTCTTGTAACATAAATAATTATTATGGCTTAAATAACGAGCCTCTCTTTATAAGAGTTGGCTGGCCATGTCTCTATAAACCATAAAATAAGATACAGCACCTGACTATATAGGCAACTTAACATACACTACGTGTTACCGAATAGCCTAATGTCAAAAGCAACCATTTTTTGTCTACACCCTGTACCTATTCCCTGCACTCGAAATAAGTTTCCAAGAAACCAAAACCCCCTAAACAAAAATAAGACGTTATTGCAGACGAAGATTAAATAAACTATGTAATAAATTTATGTTAATAAACGTTTTTAAAATTTGTTAAGGCTGAAGAGAAAATCGCAGGATAATGGATAACATTGGGGCAGAAGTTGGTCAAAAAATGAGGGTACGTTAATAATTGTAATGATTAAATGTCTAATTGACAGTTGATAGGTTAGAATCTCTAAATCCATTGCAATCAATTTTAATTTTTAGTCTGCCATCAAGGCGAAGCTTATGGAACTTGGCTGCTATGTTGGTATGTTAATATTTGAGACATCCTAGTAACGTAACACTTAAATTATACCACCGTTTGTAGATGACGAACTACCCGATTATATTATGGTCATGGTGGCTAATAAACGCACCAAATCCCAGATGAACGAAGATCTACAGTTGTTTCTAACAACTAAGACGGCCACCTTTGTGGACTGGTTACAAATAGTTCTTAAAAAGCTAAAAGAAATCACCGTAACAAATCCCGGTATGAAATGTCCTCTTTTGCGTTAGTTCACTGAATAATGATGCTACCGTTTCTTTTTTAGAAATATACAAAAGGGTTTCCAAACGTAAATCAGACGATTCACCAAAAACTCCTCTTAAAGTTAAGAAAGAAAAGAAAGAGAAAAAATCCAATAAGAAAACTAAAAAAAAGGAATCCACCAAACCTATAATAAAAGATATTACACAGATTAAATCCTTAACGGATGATTTACCTGTACAAGCCAGTAAACTTTCTGAAATGCGTAAAATAGTAGTAATGCAAGAAAATCAAAACAGTAATAGTAACATTTCAAATATTGAAAACGTAAATGAAGACAGTTTTGATATTCCACCGTTATCAGAAGTTGCAATGTCCAATGAAAATGAATTGGCCGAAATCGAAAAGAAAATAAAGAGCGTAAAGAGCAGGCTGGGTTTGCAAGTTCCAAGCGATTCTGAAGACGAAGATTTTATAAATATTAAAGCAGAACCTGGTGCGTAAATAAAATCAATAATTCTTTATAATTTTGTTTAAAAAACTCGTAATGTTAATTAATTTGAAAATAAAGATGTTCTTTTAGATGAACTTTTCCCAAATGAACAATCCGGCAAGCAAAATTCCAAGCAGAATAAAACTGAAGAGAAAAGGTCAAGGAAGATCAAGTTGGTTAGATCTTCAACTTCTGTAGAAGAGCAACCAGAAAGTAGTAACGAACTATTTGTAGATTTTGCAGCACTTCATGCTAATGCTAAAGAAAGAAACGAACATCCACGGATCATTTTTAGCGGAGCAATGGCTGGCAAAAAATTGTCAGCATTAGAAAGGTTAGGCAAAAGGCTTAATCCGCCTGATGATACATCGCTAACACAAAAAAGGACAAAAATCAGTTTGACTAGCATCAGAAGGGAAGAGGAAGAAATATTAGGAATTTCTAGAGTAAATGCGGGTATAAATATTAATCGAGAAGATAGACAGAAAAGAGAAGAAAAGGAAAGCAGAAAAACTATATCAAGCAAGCGCGGTAATACCGGAACTTCTCCAAGAGAGGTAATGTATTAATAATTGGATAAATCTTGTTTTAATATTTATAAATTTTAATTCAAGAGCGCACTCAAACGATTAGGGGTCATGTCCAAGGTGGCTGTTCCGCAAAAAGAACTTTTAGAACTAGAAGAGGAAATAATTATAACCAAAGATGTTCCCAGTTCGGTTAAAGTCAAACCGAGAATTATGCCTCCTTCTAATAAGCAAGCTAACAAGAACCTCCTCCTTAAGGCTGTTGCGGAAGCCCAGAGAAGTATAGCGCAGACTCCTGTTGTTGGAACTCACATTAAAGTAAGCAGTAAATTTCCTGTTTTATTATTTGTAGTTAAAAACCTGTTGTATATATTTTCAGCCTGATGCACTGTTCACTAAAAAATACCGAGAAAAAACTGCTCATTCCCATAATTCAGCTAGGAAAATTTCAGATAGAGAAAAGGATAAAATAAAAAATATGCTAACGCAGGTTGGAAAAAAAGATAAAAAGGATTTAGATTTTAGTAGCGACGATGATAATTTGGAGTATGTACCAAAACCGGTTAAGAGAACTCGGAAATCGAACGAACCAGTGGAATATATTCCAAGTTCTAAAGATCAAGCCATCGACGAATACAATAACGTCCTTGATTCAAATTGCTCAGATGTTGAAGCCGAATATGAGAATTCTCTTCCAAGAAAAAGCAAAGGTCAAACATTTATTATTACTTTAGATGGTATCGCCCGAAGACAGGATCGAAATAAATCTGCAGAAGTTAAAACCAATTCCGAACAAAAGATAAGAACTGTAGATGAAAACAAAAAAAGGAAGTCACCTTCTCCAATAATTTTTAATGCCGATATCACATTGCCGGTTTTAACAAAAGGTAAACAAATTCCTGATAAATTGCCGGTGGTGTTTGCTCAACCTTCAATGAAAACCAAGGAAAGATGTAAATACTGGCCACTATGCCGGCAGGGCGATAAATGCGAATTTGTTCATCCAAGTACCCCTTGTAAAGTATTTCCGCAATGTAAATTTGGTGAAAAGTGCTTGTATATACATCCTACGTGTAAATTTGAATCTTCTTGTACACGAAAGGATTGCCCTTATAGTCATACAGCAAGGGCATTTAATTCCGGTAGGTCTTGACATTATCATTACAATTTAGTTGAGTATTTCAAATGTTTTGCTTTACAGTTACACCACCATCATCGTCGACTCCACAAATGTGCAAGTTTTTCCCAAACTGCAGTAACTCCCATTGTATGTTTCATCATCCTCGCCCTTGTAAATATGGAAAATATTGTAAAAATCAAGGGGAATGTAATTTTTCACACGGGTTTCCCACAAAAAGTAATTTTACGTGGCGTTCTACATTGAAGTTGTAGAAATTTTGTTGCCGTTAACATATTTATATTTGTTTAAACCGTATTCACTGTAGACAATTTACGGTGCAAAAATGTTTTACATGCTTTTCATTAGTTTTATTAAAATTAGAATTAAAGTCATTTCAATTGTGATTATGTTTATGTAAATAATTATTATATTATTAAAGGTGTGTTCCGATTGTCGCTCTGAAAATTATTAAATTGTTTTAAAATAAATGTTATTCTAGGTAACCGTGTATTATAGCAATCTGGGCTGGATTCGGCATTTAAAGCATGGTCAGCTTCATTCTCCGAACATCAAAGCCATTCCAGTCAATTCCAGTGCAACAAGGTGCCAGCGAACAGCATGTCTAGACCTTGACCTAATACATTAAACAATGTTAGGTTGGTAATAAGAGAAGAAAAATTTCAAGTGAAATATTAACAAAAAAATCAAAATTTTAAGTTATAGAATGCCGTAAGTGCGACGCAAACAATGTTTAGGAAAGGATATGGTAGTATCTTAAAAACTATCCTTACAAATTCGCATATCGTTGACAACCAAAGGTAAGGAAATGTCTTACATAAATCATTTAGGTTATGTTTATTCTCTCAAATTTGTTAGATATTTGCATCAAACGCATTATGAAATCTTAGGATTAGCTAGGAACTGCACTACCAAGGAGATAAGGGATGCATATATTAAACTCTCCAAACGGGTAAGTTTACGTAACAAATATTATCTCCTAGTAAAGAATCGGAAAGTCGTAATTCAGTAGAAATTAAATGCCTTTAACAGTATCACCCTGATAAAAACACTACAAAAAGTTCCCATAAGAGTTTTGTAAAAGTCTTGGAAGCTTACAGTGTTTTAAGCAAACCTGAGAAGCGTCGCTGTTATGATTGGGAATTAACTCATACTCCAGCTCGTTCCTTTGAAGGTTTTCAAGAACCCAGATATAGAACTAGACCTAAGAACTATTCAACAGGATAGTAAGTATTTAAACTACTATTTTAAGGCCGAGTTGAATAAAAGATTTGACTCCCAATTCAGCTGAACCACGATCAATTGTCGTGGATATAATGATATAATGTCAAATCAATACAATTGGACCTTAAGAGCAAAATTTATAAACTATAGTACTATTCCACACTCTTTTAGTGGATACGATGACCCCTCATTTTGGGGAAACCGAGATAAATCACGAGACTGGTATTATCGTAATGCATCATATTACGGGGTACCAGGAATTAACAGAGTTTCAAATGGAATTATTGCTTTAGTGTGCATTATTATTACAGCAGTCGGTGTGACATTGCAATTTTTCGCTATAAGGTAATTTGTACACATAGATTTAAATACAATTTTGGGATTTTTCTACATTTATAGAAGCTATGATAAAGTTCGTAAATAATTTGGAACTAGAGCAATTTGTATCTCATACTTTACTTTATAACAGACACTCGGTGACATTAAAAAGAGAAGTTATGTTAAAGAAATCCATGGAAAACGAAAAAGTTCTAGCAAAAATACAGGCAGAAGCCGCAAGGAATGGCAATGAACTGCAAATCGAATTGATGGAACGTAGATTTCAAAACAACAAATATTATCGTCTACCAAAAGATAAACCGTAATTCTTGTAGATAATTGTACATATTTAATAATTTTAAATACTATTTGTCCTTATCTATCTCTTATTTATACATATGTTACGAAATTATTATAAGTAGTGAGGTACCTACTTAAATTTGTCAAATGAAAGAACAATATATTCTTATCACATAGTATAGGAACTATGTAGGTAACTAATAATGCAGAAAGGCTGCTTTCGACATTTTATTCGTTTTGTACTCCCCCTGATGATGTTAGGTGCAAATTATGATTTAAAATACAGGGGGTTAATGAATTTCGGGCACAAACTTGTAGGGCTTGCAAAACATAACAAAGCAAACAACTTTTGTTAATAAATGTATAGTCAAAAGTGTTTTCTTTAGAAAATAGAGCCTCTTTAAAGGTTCTTTAAGAAGTACCTGAAAATAGGCAACCCAAATTGCATTTTCATACATGCATTATTGCTTTGATGTTTTTTGAGTTGCCTACATTTAGGCGCTTCTTAAAGAATCTTTGTGAAGCTCTATTTTTGAAAGGAAACACTTTTGACCATACATTTATTAACAAAAAATGTTTGTTTTCATGTATACTTTAAGCCCTAGAAGTTTGTCCCTGCACTTCATTAACACCCTGAATAGAAAGTTTAGTATTCCATTATTTAGCAAAGTTGAGAAGTATAACTTTTCCTTAGAGAAACTAAGGGTAGAGAAAAAACACATTTTATCTGTAGATATTATTAATAAATAATTTGAATACAACAGAGTATTCCGATTCTTAACAGTAATATCCTGTGCAATATGAATTTTATAATTTCTTAATCATTCCATTTATATGAGTATGAGGGTCATGTGGTAAATAATCCAGTATTCCCTTTTCTTGACAATCCTTATACTCGAGACTGTAAACACAATCAAATCCGCACCTGATAAACATCTTTGAAGTGTATGCGCTTGTGCAAATGCTTCGTATTTGTTTAAATCCTTTCTCCTGGGCCAAGTTCCTGCAAACAAATAGATAGTACAGAAAACTAAATTATCCTGTAAATGAAACAATGTGTATGAGTTGGTAGGTACCCACTTGGAGTGCTCCAGCAGTATTCTCCCAATTCCTCGATTTCTCCAATTCTCGTGAACTGTTAGAACTCTAACTTCCATTTCTTTGATATTATTTATTCCCTTGTTACTAATATCGGTAATTTTCTCTTCAACGTGATTCAATAATTTATGAATATAATCAAAACTTGAGTTTGCATTCTCAGTTGTTTCATATACGTCTTCCTCTGGTTTTACTTCTGCGTTTAATGCAGTACCGATTATTTCACCAGAAGGTGCTACAGCGATTAAAGCCAATCCTTGTGAAAGATAAGGCATAGGAAAATCTATAAATGCACGACCTGAAGTGTCATTTTTAGCATGATTCAATGCTTCATTTAATGGTTCGGCTGTATAAAAAAATTTGTTGATAAATTCAGAAAGTTCCGGTCTATCTTCTGTTGTTGCTATTCGTATTTTATAATCACTAATTTTCGGTAGCGCAGCCATGCTTTACGGATTTCCTGTTTGTTAAATAAAATTTGAGTCAGACTTGAATTAAAATGGGGTACCTAGGACTACTAACTAACTACCTACTTACGTTAAAATAATTCCAATTAGACGTACCTACGAGTTTACACGTACCACCAAAGCTTTATATAAAATATACAGTAAACTCGCTAGTTAGTTAGCTTTAGGTAGGACAGCTTATCTTAATGCGGTGATAAACATAGATATCTTACTTGCTGATAAGCCAACATACATTATAATTATTATAATTTGTGTAATCATGTTTGCTTAGGTACTTAAAATGTGTTGGTAAATATTATTTAATAAAATCTTTACTTTGTAATTAGGTAGATACCTAGGTAGTGTAGTAGGGAGTTGCGGTAATTAATAATTTTCAATCAATATGAAAGAAAATGTTGCATAAAAAAGTTAAGAAACAATTAACCACGGCCCTCCATGTATGGACACAAACACGCAAGGGATACTGTATGTCCTTAAAATTTAGGATACCTACTTTTTTATTAAAACCTCGTATAATTTTTATTTATGAAAAGTGTGCATTATGAAGTTTTGAGTTGTTATAAACTTCAAGAAACTATCTATTTATTATTTCTTCCTAAATTCCTTTTTCTAATTACAAATTGCTTCAGCAAACTTTCTATTCTTTGCGTTTAAAAATAGAAAGTAGCAGGTTATCTGAAACGGTGTACCAGGTAATTAATGAAAATATGTGTGTTATTTTTAAAATACCTACGAAAATATTTTTCGAGAGATTTTATTTCAAACAAGTCCTATAATTAGAAATAATAATCAAGTAATTTAAAAAATGTTTATTTTATAATTAAAAATAAAACAACTAAAGATTTAAAACCATGGCCCTAATAGCAGTGTGGGGTTCCAAAGGTCTAAAAACAATTTCCCCATTTACCCTGTAATCTTCATAGTTCAAGGCATAAATGCACTGAAAACCAAAGTTTGCAAACATTTTTGCACTGTATGCGCTAGTGCATGTGCTCCGAATTTGACAAAAACCGTTATCTTGAGCCACTTCCCTGAAATCATTCCAATTAAAAAATTTATAATTAACATACTTGGCCAAAAATTCCTACCTAGTGTGATTCAACAACACTCTTCCAAGGCCTTTATTTCTATATTCCGGATGTATGCAAATGACTTTTAAACTCATCTTCTTTTGACTGTTGTTGGATAATCCAGCAAGTACATTCATCTGTTCTTCAGTTTCGGATACGATTTTTTTTATTTTTGGAAAAATTGGATTTACTTCTGGTAAATAATCCTCGAACTTATTCTTGACATGTTCGTTCAGCGTGATTGCAATTACTTGACCGGAAGGCCTAACCGCCATCAAAGATAATCCTTCCTTTACACAAGAAGCTGCGTAAACACCACGGTCAAGATATCTTACATTTTCCTTCTGCGTACGGTATATGTAAGAGTTAAGAGGTTCCTCTTCGTAGAAGAATTCGCGTAAAAATCGTAACACTAAGGGTTTGTCCTCTCGTGTTATTAGTCTAATTTGATAAGGAGAAGATAAGTCCGGCATTGTCTCAACTAAAGTAGTCTTTGGTTTTCTCTTTCAAAATATGAAACTGTTGTATGCACTCACGTAACTATAGTTCAAATGTAACAACGAACGCGACACTGGTCAAAACATACTGAAATTTTTTGTATTGTTCGTGCGCTTATCTATTTCTGAAAAAGGACATCGTCTGCCTGAGGCAATTATTTTGTAATTATTCCGCAGGTAATACGTGTAAATGACTTTACCCATGTAAAATTTGTATTTTTAGTCCAAAAATGATAGGTACCAAAGTACTATCTAACAATAATTATTACGTTTGGTACCTACTACTTTAACTTCTTAAAGAACCATATTGAAACTTGTCAATACTGGAATGAGGGAGGCAAGAACTTGACTCTAATTTGAATTTCGGAAGTTTGGAAAGTAAAAACGTTCCAGTTGGTTGAATAAGTACTGAAACTTGATAAGTGACTTAAAAGCAGATACCTACTTACAGTTATCAAACAAAAATAACTTTGTTACTGAAACAATCTGTAGGATAATAGCTGATGACCCTCTATCGATTGAATCTGTACAGCGAGAAGAAGATTAACGCGTAGACCTTGAACTGTTCTGACCCAAACTCTAAATAAACGGTAGATTGCTACGAACCTAACGATAGGCCTTAAAACACAAAATTAAATTCCAGACTAACCCACTGGGTGTAACTTCTTTATTAAATAAATAGTTACCAGCCATTTGGACGTAAAATTATACTTTGTTCTATCCGTTAATTTCGTTGCTACACCTCTTCCTCTTCATTGGGTACCAATCGATTGACAAATACTTTACCATAAGAATTTTTGAATATAGTAGATAGGTACTAGTATAGATAAAACAACAATGAGTGGAGGTACTAGTAAAGAAGCTAATCTACATGTGTAAGAAAGAGATGCGGAATAGATAACAATGGCTGACATTTGCTGAAATGCCAGTTATATAAAAAATGATTGGATGCATATCTTCCTTACACAATATGCGATTTAGATTTTATTTCCGTATATAAATTTTCTAAACCAAGTTCCGGAATTTTCTTGGATCTCACGCGTACCCATTTGCGATTCTTTTTTATTTTTTGGTCTAAATTCCGAACGACAGAATGCCCACGTGCTTCTAAAGTTTAGATAAAACCCTTTTCTACAGTGCAAATAGGTGTATCTATCCGTTATTTGTTTCGATACATTTTTAATATATTAATAAGAAACTAAAGTAGACAACTTCTTTGAAATGTTTTAAATTTTGTGCAAGTCAGAAAAAATAACGATCGCACCTTGTGTTACATCAACTAACTAGTACATAAAAGAATTAACACAAATCAGATATTAAACTGAGCAATTTTAATTAATTCCTATAAAAATGAGAATGCTTTCTCAACCGCCAGTCCAGGAAATGACTAATTATTTAACCGATTATATTTTTAGTGCAAAATATAATGATGCACCTGACAGAGGGAGGGTAAATCCAAATTGTGACTCATCAGAAACTCCTATAAAACAAAAAATAGCTGTGCCTATTACTTAAAGCAACACTTTTTAGAAAACGTATTAGGTATTTTTAATCTTTTCATGTCAATTTGCTAACTTATTTATGAGCCAAGTCATAACAACGCCGCGTAGTAGGTAGTATGTAGGTACATATTTTAATTGTTTAATCATTTGAAATCTAGAAAGGAATACATTCCAGAAAAAGACTAATACATATTTTAGTAACATCAATCCTTTCTTAAACTAGTAGGTAAAAGTAAAAGGAAGATATTTTGAGAGTTTAAAGTAGGCAGTAGCCTAACTGTGAAAGTAATATTTAAATATCTGCGAATAAAAAAACTGTAACCTCGCTACTTCAATAAAAAATAAGTTTGAAAAGTTATTTATAATCTTTATTATTTACATTAGATGGATAACATTCTTCAAATATAACAGTCATAGAATATCAGTCTAGCGTATCACAATAAGATGATGAAAAAAAGTTAAATGAGGTGAATAGGCTAAGATGAACTAGTCGAAATGAAACATTTTAATGTTTACCAAAGGAAATACCGGATCCACCTCCAAGTGAGATCCCATGGCTACCACCGAAGGTACCTCCTGAAGAGCCACCAAAGCTACCTCCTGAAGAGCCACCGAAACTTCCGTGTCCGCCTCCGATACTTCCTCCTAATCCTCCATGGCCGAATCCACCCCCTAATCCTCCGTGACCGCCTACGATGCTACCTCCCAAACTTCCATGACCAAATCCACCTCCAAGACCTCCTCCGAATCCACCGTGTCCGCCTCCGATGCTACCACCAAATCCACCTCCTGATCCTCCATGGCCTCCTCCAAATCCACCTCCAATTCCTCCTCCCAATCCTCCGTGACCGCCTCCAAATCCACCGCCGAATCCTCCAGAGCCACCACCTAATCCTCCAGCACCGCCCCCAATTCCGCCAGCACCACCATCACCGCCACCTCCAACGAAAACGGGTTGTGGAACTGGTACTTCAATGGTTTGCGGTACTCTAACTGGGACAGGTTGTGGCACGGTTACTGGGTAGGGTTGTGGCACTGGAACACCAACAGGTTGAGGAACGGGATATGGCACAGCTTGAGGGACTGGATATGGTACGGGCCGATTTACAGTTACTGGATACGGTTTGGCAACTGGATATGGCTGTGGTACTGGAACTGGAACTTGCACGGGACGGGGAACAGATACTGGGTACGGTTGAGGTACAGGAACTCCAACTGGGCGGGTTACGGTAACTGGGTAGGGTTGGGGAACTGGTACTGGAACAGCTTGGTTGATGGTGGTTACGGTTGCTCCACCACCACCTCCGCCGCCGCCGCCTCCAGCTCCGAATCCACCGCCAAGACCTCCTCCAAAACCACCGCCGAATCCACCTCCTGATCCTCCACCGAATCCACCCCCGGAGCCTCCGCCAATTCCGCCTCCTAGTCCATGTCCACCATTGAGACCACCTCCAAGTCCTTCCAAACCACCGCCATGTCCACCTTCAAATCCACCTTGTCCGCCTCCAATTGAGCTTTCAAATCCACCGTGTCCGCCTCCAATAGACCCTCCAAATCCGCCATGTCCGCCTCCAATTGAACCCCCGAATCCGCCGTGGTCGCCGCCAATACTGCCACCGCCTGATCCACCATGTCCACCCCCGATATCTCCGCTACCGCCAAAAAGGATTCCTCTTTTCTGATTTTTCTTATCTCCGGCTACATCGCCGCAATGGCAAAGGCCGGCAAAAGCCAGCAAAACTGCTGCTACCTGCAAGACAGGAAACCACTTGATTATATTTATGAAAAATTTTCATTTAAACTTGTACTTACCACAAAAGGTTTCATGTCTTGATGACGAAGAAGCAACAGTGAGTGATGGTGGTAGCACCTTCTGAGGTAGGTTTATATACCAATCTCGTTTGGTGAGGGTTAATTTAATTTACTTTCACTAAACTAGTGCATCTTGCGATCGAAGGCATCTCATACATTCACGCTAAAGAAACGCATGGTTGACCGTCTAGTTTTACCAACCATAACATTCATTATTCGTTAAATTCGCATTTTTTACATGCAGGCTTGCAGTGTATGCTAATTAGGCTTCATTTATATCCATATTGCTTAAGGATTTTAGGATCTTCTTATATTAAGTAATTTTAAGGTTTGCTGCAAATGTAACCTTGCAAAAAAATTATAATAATAACTTAGAAAGTACTTGTTACAATTTACAGAGTAATTGAACTTTGAGAGAACGCTTCATTCCCTTCTATTTACTAATTAGATTTATGTTACAGGTAACGGTATAATGAAGAATTGTTTTAAATATTCCAACAATATTAATTCATTTTTACTAACAATTTAATAATTGATCGATTGTGTTCAAGTACCTACAGTAAAAAACTTTTTCTGAAAGCGGCACGAAAATGATTTCTAATATTTTTAAAATTACAAATGTATTTTCTACATTTGAAGAAAAAATTGAATGTTTTATTGGGATCAGAAGTGCCGTTTTGGGCTTCGTCAGTAATTATCGGTTAAACCTTACAAGCAGAGTCCAAAAGGTCACACTTCTGATTATACCACTTGTAATTTTTCGAGTATTATGCTTTTGAAGAGCTTCAAGTACCTACATTGCAATTTTCTGAAACCTTCAACATTTTGTTTGGAAGAAGAAATTGAATCCGTTAAGTTTTTTAGGATAATTAACAATTCTTCATTATTCAAAATAATTATTATTTCTTGAAATTTAATTGAACAGTTAAAAAAGAGAATATTATGATTTCCTGTAAAACTAGTACAATTGCATACTCTGTTATGTTAATAACCTCAGGTACATTTTATATTTACCTACTTTCTTATACGTACCTACTACAGCATGTGGTTACAAAAAATCGTGTTTTGTACTATGGTGGAATGACATGCTTAACATTAAGGAAAATCGGCTCAATTTTAATAGGATCCATGGTAGAAAAAACATAACCAGAGTTATGTAAAGAATTAAGTGGTTGCCGGCTTTAAATTGGAAAAGTTTTGTCCTACATTAACGAGAAAAAGTTCTTGTATAGTAAATCGTCCATTAAAATGTTTTAAGTCCCCAATTTCTTCTGGGGATGCCACAATCGAAGATCTAAACTTTTTGAACATTCTCAAAATTTCTTTTGAAATTACATTTTCAACGTTTCATTTAAATTGGTGACGGATTTTGGTACAAACTCGCACTTTTCTACAGTTTCCGAGTAAATTTCAAATGGCACGACGGCCGGCATAGCCATTTTTATTATAATCGTGAAGAGGATAAAAAACAAAACGAAATGCAAAAAAAACGGAGGTCGCTAATAAGCATCATTATAAAAGAAGTTATGCTACGTATAAGAAACCATTTTGCTGATGAAAATTCGTAGCTTAGTTGAGTCACAAATTTAAAATGAATCTTTGAAAATATAATCATAAGAAATTTTTATTGAAGACTAATTATTAAAGCTGTAAAGCTCTGAAATTGAACGTGGTCCAGTCAGAGATGCAATAACTCTTATCCTTGAAGATTGTCTTCCCAATGAAGATTTTTTAAACTTTCAATGGATGGATTTTATGTAACATTAGACGGCTTTCCGACCAGATTAAGAGGGTTAACCCGAAGTTTCTAGCATTACTATGATTTTGCAAAGTTTTAAAATCACTTTCTAAAATACTTATCTGTAAGAAGTTCTGAACCTTCAACTGAAACTGACTGAAACTTCCTTGGTTGTCTGGCTCCAAGGAGTATGTAAAAATCTAAACCATCAAATCAGGCTTGTTGGCATTTTCCTGTTTAATAAAATAAAATGAGGGCTAGAAGCTGTTAGCACCCTCCTTAATTATTGTGGTAGTAGGTACTATTACGACTTTCAGGAATAATTTACGTATTTGTATTGTGCTATTTTCAAGTCAACTCTCAATTTTTTAAAGGATTTTCAAGGTAACATTTTTTTACGAACCTCCGACAATAACCCGGATAATCCGGTGTTTATTGGCACGTTATTGATTAGATTACGAAGAAAATGATTGATTCCTTTTAAATATAAATAGTTATCTTAGATTAATGATTGGAAAATATTCAGTTCCTAGGCCACAGTTTAGATAACACTGTGTCCTAAAGCACTATTTAACCCACTAGATCCTCTAGATTAAATTACACGGAAAGATTATAACAAAGAAACACCTGCTGTTCTTCATTTGTAGAAAGCTTCAGAATGAGCAGAAGAAAATAAAACCAACGACAAGTTTGTTTTTTAAATATTTATTTTTTACATTTAAAAGAGGTAACATCGGTAAAGGTGCCTTTACTAGAAAAATAACGATATCCAAAACATTATCATTGAACATATTAAAAAGTGTGAATTAGTATCTACAACTATGCTACATGTTTTTGTTCTTAAGCTACTTCTGTGGACTTGAATTGGATCCCGAATAATAATAGTCTTTTACGAAACACATTTTTTCAAGAATCGCCTGCAACATCATCAGTCTTAATTTAATTAATAAAAAGAAAACTTTCATTATCTTCACGGCCTCTATTTAATCATTTACGCAAAATTTTCAGTTAAAAAATATAAACAAATTATTCTGCAGTTTCGTTGCATCGCATTTCGCATAACGTTTGTTTTCGATAAATATTGCACAACCCCTAGCATTACTATTAACGCTTTAAAATGTCTTCTCTGAATCGATATAATTTTTTTTGAAAAGATACGTTTACAACTAGGTCGCCCTGTTAACTCATTTTCAGTAGGTACCTACAGTATTTTATTTTAAAATTCTGCATTTAGCGCTGTTTCGCAATGAAATGTTGATTTCCTTTTTCTATAATATGGATTTTCCGCGATTTTTACGAATAAAACGCCTTATCTGAAGATGATGTTTTAAAATTAAGCAGAGCAGTCGTTGAAATTGTAGTAAACTAAAAGAAAATTTGATTTAGACCATTTGGCATTAAAATTAGGATAACCACAGTTACTTAAATTCTTCTACAGTTATCTACATAACAACTATTGTTATACACAGTATAACTTGTAACAACTTAATTACAGCCTTCAATGTACTTCATCCCTTAAATAGTATCGTATAAAACTATTTGTAGAGTTTTCCGGCGGTACCAAAACATTTTTTATTTTAACACGCTCTACAAATATAAAATTTAGCCCGTTTTGCCAATCATCTAAGGCGTCTGGCAAGTGGAAATTCTTTGTACGTATACGGTAAATGCATTATGGGGATGTTCGGTGTCGAAAACGGGCTTTCCATTTTCTTTATAATCGGCATATTTTAATTCGTAGACACAGTCGAATCCTAATCTTGCAATGGCCCTCGCACTGAAACAACTCGTGCAGTCTACTCGCATAAGGCCGTAACCTTGCTCACGTCCAATGTTTCTGAAAAGAAAACAAAATACTAGATCAACGTAGTAGGTACCTATTATACAAAAATGAAAGTAGTTTGTTCTTTATTACGTAATATTGTCGCTGATTTAAATACGTAGGTAGTATATAGCGGAAGTCATACATACATAAATGTACCGAAGGATTAACACTGAACAGCGTTTCGATCTTATTATTCATAAAACAAGGGTAGGTAGTGGTTTTCTAATGTTTTCATGAAAAAGGCAAGAAGATATTTAATTCTGTTAGCATTATCTAAATAACCAAAATGCAACACTGATTTGATAAGTTTTTACAGGGTTTCAGTTTAACGAAACTTCTACGGCTACTATTTAGTAATAGTGTCCGTAGAAGCCCTTATCGATTCGATTCATAATAAAGCTAACACTTCAGGATGCCAAGAAGATTAATGTAGCCCTTGAACTCTCTACTATCCCCATGACCGAGCTACATAAATCATTGTTCTTGTAGGCATCACAGTAATCATTGCTATATATTATTCTCATCAAAATTCCACTTGTATCACGAAAAAGAAGCGTTATTAAAAAATACCTTGTTTTGTCCATTAGTTGTTTGGCAATTCCTTTTCCTCTCCAAGCTCCATCAACCGATAAAATTTTCACAAACATAACTTTATCAACGTCTGGATATGCCCTTGATATTATTTTTGTTCCTTCCTCTCCTGCATAATTTAAAAGTTTAAGAATTTTAGCGAACTTGGGATTCGGACAATCTCCGTCGTCATCTGCGGGATCGTCCTTTTCAATTTTTCCATTTAAACAAATGCCAATTATTTTACCCGAAGTTGTAACGGCCATTAGAGACGTACCGTCTTTAATACTTTTAAGGGAATATTCTTCGAGCTCCAAACACGTGGAATCTTTAACATCAATCAGTTTCACTGCGACGTTCAGTGGTTCATCTTTAAAGAAGAATGTTCTCAAGAATTCCAACAGTGATTGAGAATCTTTTTCTGTTATCGTTTTTATATCGTAAGGTTCAGGTCCTGGAGAAGTTGGGGTGGACGGAGTTGATGGAACTGACATTGTGTCCTCAGACTATAAAAGAAATTTCGTTATTGTATGATCTAAACAGAACCAATTTTTAAACTAGTACATTTTTTATTGAATGATTACTCTTTGATTTCTAGTGACGTGTGCCTACATTTTTGATGGATAGGTCAACAAACTGATTTAAAATTAGGTTGCATATTTTAAGAACCAATTGAGAAACGTGACGATAAATAAGACAACAGTTTTATCATGTATTCCAAAGTTTAAAGAAAATTAGAAAATAAGTTGAAAATAGAGTTATATAGGTAGTTTCTCTGAAAAATATTTGAGTGCTCTCTCGGCCATTATTTTCTATTTCCGCTAACAATATGTTTCTTTGTTACAAGCAATGGTCTTTTATGTATTTGTATAACGGGATACTTGAACAATTTGTTAATGTTTAACAAACATTATCATTACCATTCGTTAGAATATGTTTATTAAATAATAAACAAGGAATAAATGCATAATTTATTCTAAAGAGAATGTCTTCGGACTACGTTTTGCTTAATAGTTATTGCAGAAAAGATAATAATTGGAAAACTGGACTGTTATAAAATAGTTTGTAGGAGGACATTGCATGCCGTACTTAAACATACCCATTCAATTTTTTAAGCTAGTAAAATTAAATTTTGAAAACATCGTCTACCTACCTTTTATAAAGAAATATTTTATGTTAACTTGAATAACAAGGTCGACGAGGTGTTTTATTACTTTTTTTTTTGTTTAAAGTATCCATTTACAAAATTCATTTTAAATTCCTACCCTTGCCATGAAATATTCAAATTTCAGCTAGAAAAACTATACCTACTAGGGTTAAAATGCAGGTAATGCGGTAATGCAATTTTTGAGTGTAGCTAATATAATATTTAGAGTTATGAATAAATTTCAGTGCCAAGTTTTCGTTGGATTAGACATTGAATAAAAATTGTCTCAAACAAAATTCGTTTCCGGCAATAGAAGAAAATAAAATTCAATGCTTACCACAAATCGTGATATTCCCATTTTTTCAAATTTATCTGGTAAAATAAACTGAGGTTGTTGCATTTGAACTGCCATCTTGTTTAAATTTCCAAACAACAAACACACCGGTAAATATAAATAAATATCGAGTTCTAGAATTTGTTAACGGTTAAACAAAGAGCACGAAAACCACTTTAGTTTACAACTGCTTCCAGTTTTCATCTCCTACTTTTATATACTCCCCCAAACCCTTTGTAGGAAAGCAGTTTTGATCTCGCAGTTTCCAATCTGATGCGCACAAAATTAATTTCTTTTTCCCGTGTCTAGTTCACGGTCAGCAGGAAAGGTTTTTCTAGATTCTCAATCCTGTCATATTTTAATGCACCCAATTGGATTTCGATTGCTTTTACGTGTCATTTAGAACAGTTTCGGAAAATTTTTAAGGACAATTTGGGGAAATTTTAATATTTTTACCGAGCGACGTTTACTGGTCGACCTTTATTATCAGTAGTTGTAATTTTTATTTGTATTAACCTTGCGGTCTAAATTGTTTAGATAAAGAGAACCGCAATTAAATTAGCATTTACTTTGATGCTTTTCGTTGTTAAATGATTTTTTTGCAGTTGACGTCATGAAATAAACGATTTTTTGAAATTATTTAAACGTAGTAGGTACCCACCTACCTACCTGCTTTGCAAACTGCAAGATTTTAATCGACATATTTTTTACTTATTTGTCAAACATAATTATCAAAAAGACACTAAAACACGTTTGCAGTAATTTGTTTAAAATATTTGTCAACAAATATCACAATGGAAGTTATTTTCTATTTTACAAACCGCATTGTTAGTAATTCACCACACGTTTGCAATTATAAGCACATTATTTTAAACAATCACCATAATTTCATACTTTTCTGTTTCTTTTTAAAACCATAATTTTTTGTTTTCCTTTTTCTACATAAACCCAACATTTTCTTCTATAACCATTCATTTTGAAGGGGTAAATTTGTGATATATGAAAATGAAGCGTCAAACTTAGCTTCGAAATGAAAATCGATGGAAAAATAAGTGGAAAGTCCTTTCCAAAACATGTTCTGTAGGAGAAATATCTAATTATTATTTTTTCTGCAATACTTTCACGTGTCAACACATCCCTGAAACATTTTATTTGGTATAGTTAGTCTCCTGAATAAAAATTAAAAACATAATCAACTTCATAACTTGTACTGTTTTAAGGCATTGTTTATTCTAATTTTTAACAAAGTACCTTTGTTCTAAAACATCCCCCTGGGATTAGTTTTGCTTTAAGTTGGCATAAAGGTTGATTGTTTCCAATATAGGTAGTAATGGCTTTTACTGGACAAATTGCATTGGTAATTGCTGAGAAATCTTATATTCCTCCAAAGTTGCGGCAAACATTTGTTCATCTTCAGGACAAATTCTAGAACAGCCCAAACGTTTGCATTGAAATCAAAACTATTATTACTATTTGGAAAATCTAGAATCTAAGCTACGTGCGTTTTTAACCAACTGCTTTTACTTTTACTTTTTCACTGACGACACGCCACATATTAAAATGTTATTATTGACGTAATTTTTGGCAATATAAAATTTGTCAATTAATTAAAACTACGAAGTATCTACATAAAGATCGCTTGTTAGTAAACAACCAATACTGCTGATAAAACAGGTAAAAGAAGTAAAAATTGAAGTTCTACGTCTAAGTACAAAGCTTCAGTTTCAGGCGACGACGTGGCTCAGGATGTAGCCAATTTGATAGCTTCATTTCGTCTTTTTGGGATTCCACATTGGGAATTTTTTCTTATTAGCCTTAATAACCGCGACAGCAACCGAAATCCTCATTCCTTTTTAAATAGACTGTATAATGTTGCCAAATTCAGGGTATATTTGTTTATGGGGCATTCCTCCGCCATTTATCTAATTAAATGTTAATTGAAAATTTGATAATGACTATAATAATTATAGACAGTAATTATTCAAAATACAAAAAACGGGAAACTTTAAATATGATCCTTTTCTCGAGGTGTTTTCCCCGACATAAAATCTCGTAGTGGAAAAATAATAAAAAAAATTGTAATTAAAACAAAAGTCCTAAAAGTAATTATCGTATTCTAATAAATTTATTTGCTTCCCAAGTAAACCTATTAATTATTATACTCGTGTGCCACATTATTTTGTTTGTTTGTTTTTGGCTATAAAAACTTGAGTCTGAGATGTAGTTTGTGTTATCGATTTTCTATATCTTGTCCGATTTAATTTTCTTAAAGCTCTGGGAGCGTCGAGAGCTTTCACGTTCTTAGCATAATTGCTTGTTTGTCTCCCAAGCAACTTATTATACGTAATTATAATTAGAGGATTTAATTTTTCTATAAAATCACAAAGGGGTGAGTCTTCAACCCTTGGCCTATTCTAGTGAGATTCTTTTTTACTCCACACACCAAAGTAAACATGCATTACTTTTTGAGACAAAAGAAAACTTGTTTGTAATTTAAGTTATAATTATTAATTTACATAAATATAAGCAGTCTATTAACACGTGACGGTTTTCTGCTAACGTAACGAATCTGTAAAAGTCAACAAGTTTTTCTCGCGTGTAACAAGTTTATTGAAGTCTATTTTTTACTTTATGAGCTATCGTTTTTATAAAGTTTTTAAATTGCGGCCCTGACAGTATAGTTTGATGAACTATTTGTTATTGGCAATGAATTAACACACACTTGTTGTTACGTAAATAAAGGTGATTGCTTGTGGTCAATTTTATGAATCCTTATTTATTTTGCAACCAGGTATTTCTTTTATTTTCCTAAAACGTGAACCATTTTTGTTTGTAGGTATGCCTACATTAATATTTATAGTGGGTGTGGTTAATACCACCTACTGCTTATTTAAGAAAAAAACCACAACACGACTACTTGACGTAACAATAAATCGAGTTACGGTTTTTTTTTCTGTGACAAGCGTCGATACTCACATTCACATTCTTGTCTATATTATTCTAAAACGGTACAAGATATTAATCAATACACAATAGTCGAACTAAATTGCGAAACAGGATTTAAAATGCAGCCATTTAATTTCCTATAAAAGTTTTCCTTGCAAAACCCCGTTTTAGTTGGACATTACAATCAATTCCATAAAAGATTAAAAATCAGATCAAAAATTGCATGAAATGTTTGTGTTTGGAGTTTCAAAGAAACTATTATAAATAAAAACGGCAACAAGGACGAATGCTACAGAGTTTGAATGTTAAGGAAAATGAGTGGAAGGTTGAGTTTAAGGCCAGGCCGCTGAAATAAGGTTAGTTCTGAACATGCAGAGTTCAAATTCGATTGAAAACCTTAATTTGATTACAAAAAATTCATTGTGATACAAAAATAATTGACCGAACGAAAGGGCAAAAAGATCAAACAAAGTTTATGGGGAAAATTTCAAAACACAATTTATTTTAATTAAATTGTTCATCCCTCTTGTCATTTTAACGGCCTAACAGGGGTGGCGCCCAAACCCTCTATAGTAAGTTATATTTTAATAGGAATAAGAGACCAACGTCCTTTGTTTTAATGCTTGCAAAATCAATGCCGGGAAGAATTTCCAGAATTTCCCACTAATATTACTACAAATGGCGAAAATCGTTAAAGTAATCGGAATTTTATTGCTGCTGATAGGTAGGAGCATTCAGGAGATTTCAATTCTTATTGTTAAGTAAGATAATTAATTGTCACTGATAATTCTGTGGAATTAATGCTAATTGGAAGTTTATGAAAAACTTGTAAACGGTGAACGCTTTTCCCATGCTATTCCTATTCGTGTTTTAAATTCCTTTGTTTGTTTCCTGCTGTAATAAAATCTTATATTCTCTGCATAAAATAAAAGAGATCACACCTTTAAACTACATTGTGTTCTTCATAGCTATCCAGAAATTTCAACCAATTTAATCGTTCCTCAAATCAATTTTGAAAATACAAAAAATTTCATCTTTAGATAGTCACTAATTATACTTTGTTTAGAAGAAAATCAATTTCGCTTCAGACTTGGTATAGAATCGAAGAATATTCTTCAAAGGGATTAAAAGAAAAACCCCTCTCAAAAAGGAATTTGACTATTTTACCTAAAATGGACAAAAATAAAGACTCATACATTTTAATAATTATTCTGCGAATGTACAACGACAAAAAGCACGTCCACTGTTTCTTAACATGCAAACCTTCACCTATTGTCCTATTTAGACGACATCAGAAGGATTTGCATTGTTCAGTTTGCAAATCAAAGAAACTGCTTTATTGCAACGGAAAATCTGAAAAATTCTCGTTAAATGAATAAATATACGAGCATAATTTCTTTAAGTGGCTATGCTGTTCTCTCCAAATTGCTTTTGATACTAGAGGCTATACTATAACATTCAGATCCTGTTTCAATTCCGTCTTTCAAAACCAGAAGGATATTGTCAAAAAACTGTTTCTTGAACGTTACAATCCTTAACGTGTATTCTGTACCTACCAACAGAAATTTACCGCAATTTTCCCAAGAAGCAATTCAAAGTAACCTCCACCCCCTAACAAACAATTTTTTATATTCGTTATTAAACTTGTTTTATTGTAATTTTGGTGACGCATTAAGAATTATGTGAAAAAAAATCTAAAACAGACACACGACTGCTACAACCTTGCCTTTTATAATATTATTCGGGTAATTTTAAGAATTTGTTTATGTCAGGTCAACTTTATCACTTAAATAACCTTGCCATGAGCACCGAGGTGCATATTTCGTTTGGTTTTTGGTTTCAACCAAAAAACTTTCAAATTATGCAGATATAATATTATTCTGAAAAAAACACTGAAGATATTTCCTACAGAAAAACCAAATAAATAATGGTTTCTTCAAGGTGCATATTTAATGTCGTTTATTTAATTAGTTAATTGGCTGTAAAATCGTGGAATTAATTAAAACCAACACATTGTAGTAGTACCTAGTATTTCCAGAGGTAAATAAAAATTCCCGGTTACAGTTTTATTCCTGACAAACAAACAAAATCTCTCTTAAACCAGTTTGCTTTTATTAAATCTAAAACTGTTTTAAATATTAATTAGGCAATTTGTTAATGTCGTTTTTTAAGTTGTCTTGTTTTGACGTTAACTCACCGAGAGGTCCAGTACTTCTAAACCGTCGTAATTATTATAGAAATGCAGACATTTAAGTTTTTTAGTCATTATTTAAAAAATGGATAAATGGTTGAATCTGATAATGAACGTGTACCAACTACGAGTATGATAATAATTATTATTAGCCCCAATAAAATTCCAGTCCTCTTTAAGAGGACACCCAGAAAAAATCCTCGAAATAATATTACGTAAACTTCATTACATTTAATTTCCAAGGCTACAGTATTTTATTCGGCAGCCTCTACCTGAGTTAATTGATACAATTACCACTAAACTTCGCATATCATATAGATAGACAAGCACGTGTGAGGTTTACACCTAAAGACATGCTAATGATATAATACAGGAAGAACGTTGACCGTCATAAACGTCTAGTTATATAATTCAGATTGTTTGTCCTTTATAATAATTGTTAAAACATGCTTACGTAGACAAATCATTTAAACATTTTTTTTTTATATCAACTACCTATAATATATTATAGTATCTAGCAAAAAAAGAAGTTAATACAAATAAGGTATTAAACAGATTCTTCAGTACTGCGCAGCACATTATCTACGAGCTCTATCATAAGGCGATACCTACATATAAATTTTTTTTTTTTTCTTCAGATACTGTACCGTTAGTTTAATTCATTACACAGCCTATATTTAATGTCCGTTAGTTATTTAAAAGGAGCTTATCCACCACCATCTAGGTATCTTCCTTACAAATGTTGGGAATTGGCATTTTTTACTACTTCCACATTGCTACAACTCACTTCAGTGATTAAACGTGCAATTTTAAACCACAAACCTTATAACATATTGCGATAACTAATTGCTTCATATTTTTTGTAAAAACAATAAATTAAATTTCATAGAATTGTTTATGAAGACTTGTTTGTTTCAATAGATATTCCAATAAACGTAACACCAACCTTGATGCAACGTACCTAACTAGATTTTAATACCACATTTAAGAAAGGGTGATAATTATAACATTAAGTTAATTACTTAATTACTGGTCGATTTTAGTAGTCATTAGAATATTGTTTCCATACTGATAATACCTAATCAAAGGTCGAGTTTACTAATCTTTCCATTAGTATTGATTATTACACGTAGGTAATAGCTAGGTATATTTGAAAAATATTCAATTGAAAGTAATTTTAGTGTCCCAATCCTGCACTGCTTTAATGGAGATTACAATCTTTCAGCAAACACGAAGCATCTGGTAGAAGAGATATTCATCTGTCATATTAGCTTATAAATTAAATTGCACAATAGAAATTCTTGCATAACAAATATTTATTGTTAGTAAGTACGAATGTTGAATCTTGTACAGTGAGGACTGGACGACAATAAATCAGGAAAAAGTCATATTGTATAACAATGAATGCATGTTACGGAGGAAAGCTCCTCGAGATACAAGTAGGTGACCTTCTTGGTATGAAAAACCAAAATGTCATTGAAAGTTAGAGCGACATGTGGGTCCCAAAAGGGATATAAGCTTTCAACACTCATGACCTAAATTGATATATCCTATTACAAATGGCATAGTGCTGATGTTACACATTTGCAATCGCAATCATCCTGATGTCAACTGTTATACGCAGGCATACACGGAAGCTTCTCACATAAATTATCTGAGATGTGTCAGGGCAGGGTTGGGAATATTTTTTGATATACCTATCGATAAAATATTGATATTTCTTTCAATATCGACTAGTATCCCCAGTGAGAACTGAGGAGAATAAAGAAAACCAAGAAACGTACTACTTTGGTTGTTTAATAAATTTAGAATAGACCATCTCAACTTTTAGTTTTAACTGGATCCTTAAAGACTGTGCACGGTTTCTATGCAATATCGTTGCTAATAAAAAATATAATTCATTCAACTAGCATCATCAAGAACAATGATGCCTCCATTCTTAAGGTTTAATACAATACTTGTGCGTTTGAATATCCAAAACGGATACCAAAATGCAGTTCTAATGAATTTTTAGATATAAGTAGGTACCTACTTTTCTGCTTTACAACTTCAACATGATACATCTATTACAAGTTTTAATAAAAATTACACTAGGCATGGCTTATATGAAATGTAATATTGTCTACTACTACCTGTAGAATTTGAGAACCGAGGTTGCCCTTACAAGGCATAAAAGAGCATTAAGTTAATAGGGTACCCATTAAGTTAAAGTTTCAAGCTATTTTGCTATTACTTTCTTAATTTTGTAGTTGTTTTCCAACAGGAAAAATATGACAAAACATTTATGTGACTCTGTAGGTAGGTACATTTAGCATGTTCTATTTTTATATCTAACTCCTGACCAGCAGCGTCCCATATACACTTTCCAATGAAAAATATTAGAAAATGTCTCTACAAACGGGTAGGTACATAATTTAGTTCAATGACTGGATAAACAGTTGTTTGTCCTACCATGTTCTACCTTTATCTTATTTTCAAAAATAAACGAGATAATAGGTCTGGAAATGATCTCTGGAACGCCCTGTATGTAATTATAAAATTTATTTTAGCCTTTTTGTTTGTAGGTGTATTCTTATCCGTCATAAACCGTTGAAATGAATAAAAATTAATTATATCTACTATTACTTCTTTCTCCTTGTATTGTTAGTTTATGTAACGATACATTATCGAAAAACAGTTGATTACACTTTAATCAAGTCAAAGTACAGAGATTGTTTAAAATTGATTTAAAAATTGTATGATTTCTTAATAACCACTCTCTGATATTATCTACTATATAGATTAGCTTTCTATTATTTGTATCTCAGGTATTAAAGTGGTTCTTTGCTATCGATTATCTTCTTTGTATAAAGTTTGTATATTTAATCCTTAACAGGTTAACTAGGGTGCGGTTTATATCTACGCTTTGGGGCCGTTAAATTATAATAGACTCTTAACAAAATTCGTCTCTTCAAAACAACGTGTGGAGTCTTTCGTTATTAGTCCTTGCACATTTGAGAAAAGCTTTTAGGAAATTTACTCGTTATACCTACTAACTACAGCAAACAATTTATTTTCCCTTCCATCTGGACAATACATTTTCCATTCTTTGACACTGTCGGTATACAAAACGCACACAAGCCGCAGCGAGAAAACGCTGAACTCGATTAGAAATGTAATTTAGGTCGGCGTCGAGACGCCCTAAGAACCCCCGTGCTTAGATGCACGTCGCTGAGTGGTTACCCTGACAAATACCGTGGCTATGGCAACAAGGGGGCTGTCTTTCACAACAAACGTTTATTTAAACGAACCTTTGTTTGTTTGGATTTACAACGAATTCCTCTCTTTAATATTAAAAGGAGAATTATTACGTCGTTTGTAGATTAAAGCAATTTAAGTAGGAAGATAAACTTTTTTTTTATCGAAATGACATAGAGAAACGTAAATCTTGTTATCTAACAAAAAGATTAAAGCGATCTATATTTTACATAAAATATGTTTACGTACTTAATTGAATTATAAAGTTTTTATACTACAACTCAATGTATTTATTTATCATGCCGTATAATTTTTTCACCATCGGTCAAAATTAAAACATTGATGCCTTAATTTTTTTTGTTAATCAGAGAAAATGGTATAGGTACGACATACATATTTCTAAATTGTCTTCCTACATTATAAGTCACTATTATGACATTAATTTGATGGAAGTAGGTATCTACATGTTACTGAACGTGTTTTGAATGTTTTGATCACTATTAGAACGGGAAGTCAGTTGTTGAAGGGAAGTAAGCAAAGAATTTTTTGTTTTGAATTTGTATTTACAAGACGACAATAAATTGTCAAAATGATACTTATAACAAAATTTGGTTAAAATTCTTCTTGTAGTAGGTAGTTATACGGATTGTAGAAGTGAAAAAAATGGTATAATGCAACTCGAGACGTAAGTAAATTTGTGCAGTCTCGGACTTTTGTTGCCCTTGTTGGCGCTCGTGCACAAGCCAGTCCTCGACTAGTAAATAATACTTATACAGTCATTGTAGCATAAAATAACTATTTTACATAAATCATTTAAATCATGTAAGCCTTGGATGTATTAGTACAATAATAATCCCAATGCACAAACCGATTTATTGTTTGCCTGTTTTAATTACATTCCGTCCTTTGAGAGCCAACTGCGAGGAGTATAATCAATTTCTCGTCAGGTTTGGTCTAACAAGCAACATTGCCAATTTATCGTGATTTAATAGACGTCTGCTTCCACGTTAATTTGTTGTAGTTCACAATGCAATCCATAAAGCGTCTTTAAATATAAGGAGAACGCCTTAGTTTTAAAATAATCAGCCTATAACTAGTATTCCGCTTAATTGTATTACTATATTTAGTAATTTAAAATCTATAATTTAATCAAAATCCTTTAATTACCGACCACTATTTAAATAATATTATAATGGCTGTTACTTAAATTGTACGATGCTAAAAGTTGCGTGTAATCAATTCCTTCTAATGGGGTTATTCATTCAAAACAATTCTGTTAAAAAGGTAATGTAATCGGTAAATCAGATTAGGTTTAACCAGGAAATTTCCATTATCGGAAGCCTACTTAAAACGATCAAAAATTAAGAAGTAGTATAGTAGAAAAAAAATCAGAACATTTCATGTAGTATAATATCAAAGCGTGCGGTGTGCGATTTTAAATTAGTATTCCCTTTTATCGTTTGCTGAAATTGTATTTGCCGAGTCCGGAAAACCCACATGTTTCGCTTTATTGAAACTCTAGTGGATTAAATTTTCAATTTTAATGAAAAGCTCTAAACGAACAGGTAATTAAATTACGCTTTAACGAGTATTGAGGAAGCCTATATTATATGAAGTAGGTACATACATGGTAGGTATAGTATGTTTCGGAGATTTTATTTCACACTTTATTTCAAACTTCGTATTAAGTATATCAAATTAAGATAGGTAGTAGGTTAGTATATGTAATATGTAATTGCTCGAAATATTTTATTTTCATGTATTACGCGCAAAATTAAATTTGTTGGAAGAGCTTAACTTTTTCAAATGACTGGTTTGAAACAAGTCTAACAAATGTAAATTATTATTAATTTTTGGTATATAGCTCTGTGTGCCAAGGAAATAGGAATGTTATCAGACAGACACTTAACAGGATTATTTTTAAACACACCAGCCTGGTTGCAAACAAGTTTTAATTTTAAAATTCCTGAAACAATTCAGTGGAACTAGAAAAAGTTGTTTCAGGCCCAAAGTTTCAGCAGACAAAATTTCTATTCAAGTACCTGCATTCAGTTCAGGACCGGCTGTTTAAAGATATTTAATGCTTATTTTTAATTAGATTACAAACTTGTTTCACTTAACACTCAGATCGTGGGTGATAATGCTAATAAGTACCTAGGTATTTGGAAATTAATAAATTACTACGCACTCCTGTTTATTTATTTCAGGTATTATTATCTTAGATAGGTTAGGTAGGTACCTTGTTAAAGTGCTCATAGCTAATTAAATGATAATAGCAATCAATTATATTCTGACATTCAGGAATAATCGTTAACGTATTTTATGAAACAAATACATAGGTAATATTATTATTTATTTAAATTTTTTAATTAAAGAAATTCAGTCCAATGCTAATAATATGTTTTATTGCCGCAAACGGTCGAGTCGTCGAGAAGATCTTATATCTCCACAAACTTTATATAATAATCCATTAGAATAGATAATTCTCAAACAAGTGTTAGGTAGGTTGTACCCTTTCAGGGCTTTATTATATCTGGTTGTTTGTCGGTTTTTTAAGGATTCCAGGCACAGAATTAGAAAATAGTAAATACAAATTTTATTATTCATTTCTTTTAGAGGTAGTGCCTACCTACACATTTTTTTGAATACTATTCAAGATTATAACCTTGTAATTAATACTTGTAATACCTTAAGCATACTTAGATAAGATCTTTGGGTTTTCGGAATGGTTAAAATTTAAAAAATGTTTTAATATACTACCTATAGCTACTACCGATGCTGCAAATATCCTTTCTCATGTTTTGTTAATTTAAAAAGCTTTGCTGGCTTTCAAGAATGATTTACGGAAAATATTGCACAATTAATTAGTAGATACGTAAATATTTACTCACTTTAACGAACGAGCTGAAAATCTGTGAAAATCCTGCGAAAACTGGAACAACTGGCACGGAAACAGGAACAACTCCTGGCCTTGTTTGTGTCAACTGAAACGCGACCCGTAGAATCAAATTTGTTGCCACAGTTATCACTGAATAATATAAGTACCTACTACGCGAGAGGTCCTCCCCCTTAACTCCGCCGACTGATAAGCAATTCACATCACATCGTATTGAATATTTCTCCCATGTCACTTATAGACTTATATTGTATAATTTATTTAACATTGTTACTTTAAAAGGACCACATCACATCTCTCCTCTTTAACTATTATGGTACACATCCTGCCTTTTCTGTTTGGGACAATACGAACTAATACGAATACGAAATTGTTGCGTACCTACCTACTACATTTTATGCTACTGTTTACCATTTTCAGGACCACCCGTGGGGTGGATGCTATTCTTGACGATAAAATACTTTGTATTTTATTTTACTATCTCTATCAAGTTTCAAAATTAATGTTATTTTGGCAGTCAAGTCCAAAAATATTGGAATTAAATTGGAAAATTATATGGAGATTGGCAGCCAATAAAGCACAAATTAAGAAGAAACAAATTTGTTTCAAAAGAACATAGAAAAATTAAATGTATTTAACGTTTCGCTTATGTATAAGCTTCATCAGAAATAATGAAATAAATGAATATAATTATTTCTGATGAAGCTTATACATAAGCGAAACGTTAAATACATTTAATTTTTCTATGTTCTTTTGAAACAAATTTGTTTCTTCTTAATTTGTGCTTTATTGGCTGCCAATCTCCATATAATTTTCCAAGTTAAATATAACAACAGCCGTTATTCTATATTTGTTTGAACTTTATTTTGTTCATTCGAATATATTCTTTAAATTGGAATTAAAGTAACCTTTTTATTGAAGTAGTAGGTAGTTATAGTATGTCTAAAAGATAATCTTTCAGTAGCATTGTTACGTGTAATTTTCATAGCATATATGCATTGCTGATTTCAGAAAATACCTACACCAAAGCGCTGTCCTATACTACAATTTATTATGTTCATGTTTTTCTTGCTCCATAATAAATTGTCTCTGCGGTACTACTTGTTTTATTGTTTTCTGTTTGATTTATTTGTTTAACGCCAGAGCCACGTACCCTTAGTTATTATAATGTACGAACAATGTTTAACTAAATTATATACTAGGTACTACAATAATTACATACTATGCATCAACTTTACTAATCTAAAGTAATATTGTTTTTTAATAGCTTGCTCTGCCTAGTGAGATTTCCTTTGGTTTTATCATTACATAAATAATCTGCAATGTTCCTACTACTTAAGCGTAATTAGGTATTGTGTGTCTCTCTAACTCTCACATCAATAAAATTCTTTTTTACGTTCCTTGCAATCCAGGGATTTCTTAAAAAAAAAAAAAAGCATTTTCTAGACAACGAAAGTTTGCTTAACTACTAACCATTTTTAGTAAAAACTTCCGACCGTAAAAGAATTACTTCGCTTAATAATATTATGCAGCGAGCACTCCCCTAAAAATGAATGCAAATACAACAAAATCGCATGAAATTTCCCCTAGTAATATAAATCTAGTCAAATAGAAGCTTGTTGAGAATACCTAAAGTGCTCGAGTGTTTCAGGTCACGCAAACGCACCCCGGTGAAACACGCGGGTAATACCGGAGCGAGCCTCGCGCCTGGACGCCCGGACTTTCCGGATCAAACGTCGAAACATACTGCTCGAATTTACAGAAATACAACTCTCTCGAGAACAATGCTCAAAATTTAAAGCATTTAAATGATTTTTCTATTTTTCTGATTGCGTATATTCCCCTACTCCATTGCGACCCCCGTCTTTATAGTTGGATGCCACTATACAATTATTTAAGTATCAAAGTCGTTCAATTATTCAATCTCGATGCGAATCCAACTGTTTAGCGCCTCCACCAATTATTGCTGTTAACGTTTAGTCAAAATTTTAGGACATGAATATTTATATAGATTCGACTGATAGCGAAGAAAAAATGATAACATAAATAAATAACTAAGAGTGGTGCGAAAACTTTCTAATTCAAATAAATAAATGCCCAATTTTTTCTAGTCGGGTTAAAATAGATATTAGTGATCCGGATTTGACCTACCAGTTAATTTATTACAACTACAGTAGCTAATCTTGAGATATAGTCTATTAGAAACTTCTTTCTCTAAACTTTCCTAACGGAGCCATATTATAGTATCCAAAAGGGAAAAAATGCTTTTATACATAGGGAGCTGTGAAAAATTGTAGTAGGTATTCATTTGTCCAATGGGCTCAGCAATTTATTGCTTGGATTCAGAAATAAGGAAGGATCGTTCAATGTACAGCAACAATTGCTATGAGCAGTTTTGTGCTGAATTACTGAGTCAATTAAGTAACGATCCAATTTGATGACCACAGAGAGATTGGTTTAACAAATCTTATTTTAATACAGTGAAGAATGTTTGCGACGTAAAATATAATTTCTTTTTGTTGCATCAATCCCGGAGCTGTAATTACTTTTAGAAGCATTCTAGAACAAAATAATGAAGCTGGTCCTGTGCAGATAGTTTTAGTTTTTGTATATCCTTTCGCAGTTAAGGTTTTTTGCGCCACAAATAGGTAACTATTGCCTGTCGGCAGGCAACCAGTCGAACAGTAATAATTTCCCCAATAATTTGTTATTCCCATCCGGTTGAAAATTTTTCAGAAAGAAAGGTAGGTATTTCTTCTGAATTCCAATAATATTTTTTAAAAATACTACAACTTTGCTTATTTAATCGTATTCGTATCTTTACAAACAAAAAAGTTAAAGGCTCTAAATTTTCATAACATTTTCAATGCGAGTTGAATCGTAAAATCTGAAAAGAGATGCCTGAGGGCGGAGCTGGCCCAAAATGTCCTTTAACTCGGTTATTTGTAATTATTTTGAAAGGGTCACATAAGACTTTTAGATAGAGATACATCCAATCATCAAAAATATATACAGCAATTTATGGTAAAAATTAAAAGAATGTTTAACAAAAAAAAGTTACAGGGTGAAAAACCTTTGCCTCCCCCTGAAAGGGACGCCCATGATTTTAAAAATCAAAAATGTACTAGCACGTCTTATTCAGAATGAAAAACTAAGTAAATTCCCATAATTTTGCCTATTTGTCTGTTACCGTTCTTCAAACAATAGAAAAAAACCAATTTCATCTGAACCCCTTTAAGGGCCTGTAACTCCCTAGGGGTGCGTTTTAGGCCATATGTTTATTAGAACTTTTTGCCTTATTTTGATGAGTACTACACGCTGTAGAAGTTTGGAACCCTATTTTAGAAACACCCTGTATAATATAATTAAAAATTTAAAAGGCTTTTCACCACCTCCCGGTTTACTTATTGTATTTTTATAATGCCCGTTTGTCTGCCTTTCTCGGTATCCACAATATTGCGACTACTAGTTCTTATTTCGTTATGATTGTTTATATTTTATTGTATTGGATTTAAATGTCGATCGTTGCTGTCGCTTTCAAAATGTTAGGAACAGTCTTGAAGTGTTTTAAGGAGCAAGCAATACTACAACTAGATGTTCTGGAAATTGTATGCCTTTGATTACAATGCAAGTGATTTCGAAGGCTTGTTTTCACCACCTTCCGATTTCAAACGTACACCCACTTCTTTCTTTTTAGCTTATAAATAATACTACCTAGTATGTTTCTATTCTGTTGCCTTACATTATAAAACCAGTATATTGTACTTTCAAATTAAACTTCCATAAATGGTTCCTAATATACTTTTCGTCTTCGTTCTTAAACCTTTATAAAACTAATTCAACGGTGAATATAGGACAACACGGTATTGTTGATTTTCGAGTTTTTATTTTAGAATATTAGGGGTCCGTTTTTAGAATAAGGGTAAATATTAAACCTTATAATAAATTCTTAGTAGTGTGACAAACATTTTTGAAACGGCGCGAATTTTTTAAATATTTAATATTTTTGAGGGCGCCCTCTGTTCGAAATACATTGAACTTCCAACTAAAATTCTGTTATTTCGTGAAATTTCGTTTCGCACGGTCGATAAATTAGGACACTTGTTGCCGACATGTGGATCTGTCTATTCTCACGCTGTTTCTCAAAAAATAAAAAAGTTGTCCGTTTTAGGGAATAAATATTAATTTAACCGACTGTCAGCAATACTGAAGCAGTCCGAAAATTAAAACGGGCAAATTATTCCAGATTAAAAGTCCTAACCGGCAAAATATTGGTTTGTTATTGTCACAGGCGCGCGCGAGTAGCCACCGCCAAATTCAATTATTTATAACCTCAAACCAAAATGAACTGTCATTATAAAATGACGTTTACGGACATTTATACATTCCACCACAGTTTGAATTTAATTTCCAATTTATCAATTTTTTTGCGTTTCTCTGCCTTTTAACCGAAGTTACGGCTTGTATTGCTTTAACAGAGATAAGAATAAGGCAAGGGTGCTGTTTTAGTATACGTTTTAATGTGTTTTACAACATAACAAATTGTGTTTTTTGTGGTGGAATTTGCCTGTATCTGGAGAGTCCGATTTGCTCCATATTCCAGAATGGCGGCGAGTGTAAAATAAAGAGATTTGTGGTGTAAAATAAGCGAAAATTAAGATGCAGTTGTATTGGATACAAGATGTTCTGGAAATTGTATGCTTTTGATTACAATGCAAGTGATTTCGAAGGCTTTTCACCACCTTCCGATTTCAAACCTACACCCACTTCTTTCTCTTTAGCTTATAAATAATACTACCTAGTATGTTTCTATTCCGTTGCCTTACATTATAAAAGCAGTATATTCTAGTTTAAAATTAAACTTCCATAAATGGTTCCTAATATACTTTTCGTCTTCGTTCTTGAACCTTTATAAAACGAAAACAACGCTGAATATAGGACAACACGGTATTGTTGATTTTAGAGTTTTTATTTTAGAATATTGGGGGTCCCTTTTTGGAATAAGAGTATTAACCATTATAATAATAAATTAACAGTAGCTTGTACAAACATATAGTTTGTGGTACAAACATTTTTGAAACGGCTGAATATCTTGATCTTTACTAAATTTTCAACACTCCGTTTCATTTTGTTAACATCCATAACTGTTACTGGATGTGTTTGGGTGCAACCGTTGCCATTACGATGGGTGTTTGTGAGAACGTGGAAATTTTTAAAGGCTTTATTTCACCACCTCTCGTTTTATATATTTTATTAACCTTCTGTTCTTTTGTAACATTTATAATGTATCATTGTACCCTCTACCTTCATACGACTATTTGTAGTTTTATGTACTTGCACCCGTGACCCTTATAATGCATGTTTTTTTGCCTTTCTCGGTATCTGCAATATTGCGACTACTATAGTTCTTCTTTCGTTATGATTGTTGATATTTTATTTTATTGGATTTAAATGTCGATCGTTGCTGTCGCTTTCAAAATGTTAGCAACAGTCTTGAAGTGTTTTAAGGAGCAAGCAATACTACAACTAGATGTTCTGGAAATTGGATGCTTGTGATTACAATGCAGTGTTGTTGGAACGGAAGCACACCCTGAAACAGATGATAGTGTATGGCAAGAAGATTCAGGGAATTCAAGTTTATTTTACGCTGAAGACGGGGAACTTTGTTGGGCAGAATGTGAAGCATCATGGGCTTGGGTGGAAGCCGGTGCGTGTACCGTAGATCCTGCTCAATTACCCAACTGGTTTGTCGAGGCAGGATCTTTACATCAAGCCGAATTAGAACAACCATGGCGTATAAGGATATTAGATGACCTACGGGCACGTTTGCCCACCCAAGCACAGTACTCGGAATATCATTCCGCTGTCGATACTAATTCTTGGGTGCATTCTGGGGAAGGGCGTGTTAGTTTAAACACTCCTGCTTATATAGAATGTATTCTACAATTAGAATGGGTGCATACGAATGGAATTTTAACATTTTTAAATCCTGGTGGGGCTAGCACAATGGTAACGATAATTAAAATTGGTTTTCTTGTTTACATTTTCTGATTTTTCTAGCATCAATTTAGTGTGAGTGATATTACTTGCGTTCAATGCTGTAGTGAACCAGGGAGTCCTCGTTTAACTCTTCACACACCTCATTTATCGCCTGCTTTTGTACGGCTACAATTTCCTAGCGATACACAAATGGAGGAGTGGCAAACACATTTAGCTTCTGTTTGCGGCGAAGTACATGGAGTCTCGGGTAAAATTTACATCCGATGCATCCACAGCCACCTCTCTAAGTAACTTTGTTTCGGAGCAATACGAATTGCTTTACGACTTTCTTGCGATATATCCCTCGCCCTCTTACTCTAACCCCTCTGAGGGAGGTCCCGGCCTGCTCGGGGCCCATTTGATTTTAATTTAATACTTTTTATTCTATATAGGTAAACCAAATGAAGCAAGTCTTTGGGGTGTGACGGGTTTAGGAGAAATATTTGTAAGTAACGCAGGAAATTTTGAAGCGTCTCAATTACAAAACGGAATTTATGTGCAAGAAACAGATTTAGCTGGTAAACATGTTCCGATTACTTTACTTCTACATGCTGGATGTATTCCCGGCACAGAATTAAAACTTACAGGATGTGTAGCGGATGATGCCGATAGAATTGCGATTAATTTAGACGCCCATTCAACATACAAGCTTCGCCACAAAGCACATACAGAGTTACAAAATACAAATCTTCATTTTAACCCGAGATTTATCGATGAACTTATAATCCGAAACAGCATGGTTGATGGTAAATGGGGTGACGAAGAAAGACAAGGAGGGATACCTTTAAAAAAAGGTCAAGAATTTACATTCCAATTAATTTGTTCCGCAGAAGATTACACGATTCATATTAACGAACAACTGTATTGCATTTTTAAGCATCGTATGTCTCCGTATGCAGCTTCAATATTATCAATATGGGGAAAAGTACAACCATTTAAATTAATTATTAAGAATCCTTTACCGATGTTAGATCCTAAAGACTTATTTTGGCGACAATTGGGTGGACATTTAAGAAGGGTTGAAAGTTGTCGTACGGGAGTTACATGGGGAATAGGATATGATGCAATTAGTTCCATTACGATGTGTGTGTGTCTGTCCGAATGAACATTACAAAGGCTTTTCCCCAGCTACGATTTAGACATTTACTTAAAAAAGTTCCTATCAAGAACCTCCCTTTTACTTTGTATATTTATAATGTATAACGGTAGCCTCTAGATTGACAGGACAATTACTAACCTCCCCTAGGCTCGCCCCCTTCCCTTATAATGCATGTTTTTTGAAGTTTCTCGGTCTTTGAAATATTTTCACAACTCGTTTCTGTTTTAGTATGACCTACAACTGTTCCTGAATGTGTTTGCGATGCATTTAGGATTCCGTTACGATGAGATGTGTGTCTGTCCGAATAAGAATTACGAAGAAGACTTTTCCCCAGCTACGATTTAGACATTTATTAAAAACAGTTCCTATCAAGAACCCCCCTTTACTGTAAAGAGCAGTTACGTTGGATTCGTGCGTTAATTGCAGTTGCATTTGTCGTCCTCTGTGTATGGTATCTGGTGTTTTAGTATTTTGATCTATTTAAAATGGAATCTTAAAAACGTATTTCCTAAGGCTCTCTATTCACAAACTACGAATTTCTTTGCCTATTTGTAACCTGCTCCGTAATACTTTTTATTGGCTAGTAATTTAATCGCATTTATTTTTTCAGCATTCCTTCTATACAACCGATCTCTGCAGGAAGTTGGTTGCCAGCGCTAAAAGAAGAACCATTGCTTGTGGAATACCTAGTCGGTAAATTTTAAATATATAATTATATATTGTTTATGTAACAAAGTTTCTGCTCTATGCTGTAATATACTCATTCCACGCGGGGAGTACAGATAAATAGTTAGTTGATCAAATTTAATAAAATTGTAGTATTACGTCAACAAACGGGTTACTGTTCTCTCCTTCGGGGATTGATAATTTCTTTCGGAAACGTTTTAGAGCAAATGTTTATTAGGGTTTTTGTTTTAGATAGCCCTAATTACGCTGTGTTTGTATCTAGTTACTCATTTTTGTGTTTATTTTGAAAATTTATTTATATATATTTACGGCTAATGGATAGGCAACCAATCCTACGCAACGGCGCCTGGATGGATAGGCAACCAATCGAACACTAATTATACCACATCACCATCGAGGACGCGATCGCTGCGCCTTCTGGCGGTACGTTTGTGAACTACTGCAAAACTAACCTAAAAATATTAAATTGTTCGACGTTTAGGTCGAATTTCTTTATTTTGGTGTATTTCAGATTGAAAACTTACTACAGGGGCCCTATTAAGATCATAGAAATTTATAAGGATGAGATATTTTCACACCCAACCATTACGGGAAGCTTGCAAAAAAGGTTATACCTATTCCAGAAGGAGCACGCCTGCTAATATATAGAATCTGGGGCCCACCCGGGCACTGCTGGAACACAAGGAGACGGTTTTAAAGCTTGTATTGACTGTTTACAACGATTTAAGGTAAGTTAGTGGCTTTAGTATCCCTGAAGTGAATTCGTGCAAACTAAGTTTGCCCACGTTTAATCCCCGGCAATGTTTGACGATATTGCTGTTCGTAACCAGGTGCTAGTTGTGTATGCAGAGTTTTAGGAGTTTTTGTAGATATCGAGAGCATGTTGTGATTCGATTGTGAAACGTCCTGGGCTCCACTACCTTTGTTAATACTTGAAAAGGGTGTCCTGTATAATAAGAAGAGAAATCGTTTCCAAAAGAGAGAAGTCGCAGATCAGTAAGGTACGAGTTAGTGTTAGCAACGTGTTTGGCGGTGTGTATTGTGTATAATAGTAACACTTCGTCTTCAGACGTTTACTAACCACTGAGACGGCCGTAGAATATCGTTTTTGATCCTGCGCATCCTTCTGCGTGCCGAAAGAATTCTTTGGGGCCCCATGTGCAATCGGAAAATACGTAATTACAACGGCAAGAGTTAACGGTGGATGATTCAGTGACCAGGAGTAATGCTTAATTTGCGTGCGTGCATAAATGGTTTAAATATTGAAAGACTGCATGATTCGAAAGAATTCTCTCGGCACACGGACCGTACCTGCACGATGTCTGTAGTGTTGTCATTGCAGTTTCATAATAATAGTTGCCGCTTTGCAGGTTTTTGCTGCACATAAAGAAGCGATCGTCCGATCCGCAGGCCCCTTCCGAGTGAAAGGCCTCTTTTATAAACTATAATAACATCGAGGCCTGCTGGACGACGGGCAAGAGAAGAGACGAGCTCTGGTTTATAGCACGGTAGGAACACTCCCGACTATATTATTATATGTATCGTCGCACGAGAATATATTTGGTGAACTAAACTACAAATTTACCGATCCTAGTCTGTGTACTGAAGGAATTCTTTAGGTTCCGATGCACACTTTTAGATTTAGTAAAAACAGAAAATAAAGAATTCCCACGTTACGTGCTGCGCAATCCGAAGAATTCTCTCGGCACATGGATATAGTATCTGTAGGTGTAATTTCAGTTTAATAATAGTTGCTGCTTTACAGGTTTTCTATGTATAAGATGATAGGAAAAAGCCCCCTCCCCACATGAGTGGAATCTTCCTAGTGGTTCCTTCAACGTCTTTAAGTGCCTCATTCAAGATGTGCATGAGCGGCAAGAAGCCTCACGATTCACATGGAAGAGAAAAACACAACGGTTACTATACCAACCAATCGTTACGATCAGGTAAGCTTGTTTTATGATAGAAATCGTTTAATGATGTTAAAAAAATTTGTTTAACCCTTTCGCTGCTAAATTAGGAGAGCCGCGGTGTATTCTCAGTGCTGAATTAAAATGTGGACAAAACGTATAAAACCGTGTAACGCGCTGCGTACATTTCTCGTACGTATATTTACGTTGGCAGCAATTATTTCCACAGGTTATCGTGCGTGTACATACGGTCAACACTTATATTCGCTGTTCATGACCGTTTTTTTAAATTCTATTTATTGTGACTATAATAGGTGTTCATCAAAACGTATTTTATTTAAAAAAAAATATTAAGTACAACAAAAGAACCATTCATTAACTACAACAGAACATACATTCTAAATAAAACAAAAATCTGAAAAACAACAGGTGCATGTGTACCAAGTGTTCAAGTAGACCCCCCACTACACCTCTATGCCGGCAAAACCATCGTACGTATATCTACGGCTACAGCAGGATTTTGTGAAATATCGAAACATAAATTTACGTGCGTAGCACTTCGAATGGGACTTTGCCGAAACGTATATATACGTTCGTAGCAGCGAAAGGGTTAAGGTTATGAAGTCCATAAGTAACTCGAGTGACCATATTCTGGCATTCGGGGGAAATTTTAGTGTTAACGCAGGTATACGACGCATGCTATCAACATTAACAACAGACCTAGAAAAGGTTAGTTAATAATAAATGACAGTCCATAAGTAATTACGTAAAAAACAATTATTACAGTTGCTTTTAAGTCTTAAATTATTAAAATCAAAAGTTAAATCTTTAATATTCAATATTCTACAAAAATTTTACAACTCAATGGTTTTTTCTACTTTTTATAAGTCGATGGTTGAATGATCCAGTTGACCAACCAAATATTCAAAACAAACAAGAATGCAAAGTTTGAGTAACACCCCTTTGACGTCATGTTAGAAATAACAATTGATTTGACATCAACTTATTTGGACATTTGTAATAAAATAAATAAATCTTATTTAGTTCCAAAGCTAACAAACAACATTCAATAATAACCAAAATTTAATTTAATTTAGACTTTAAATTAGTCTACACTCATAACCCTACCTTCTCTGAGTAATTAACCAATCTCGTAGCTACCGTAAACCTAAAATTTGCAGCTTTCTTAATGCTGTTTGTTCGTGATTGTCGGATTTGTTCTTTTTTTTTGTCTTGGTTTGCAAGTGATAGTGCGAGTTTCATAGTTTTCAATGGGGCACTCAAGTCGTCGAGTGGTTTAACAGCGAAATCAAGCATCGTAGAAGACGGTCTTATGATCCAAATCCGTCCCGAGCACATGCTTCAAATCAGGGAAACCTTGCGACAAATGAAGAACTATAGAATCCAATGCGGTTGCATAAACGCAACATCCGATGAGTCGGTTAATATTGTTTGGGGCGAAAACGATACTAACTTTAATACAGGGTGAGTTATTTTTTTATCTGTACTTTGTTGGCAGAGTGCTATCATCAATTGATAATCAACCTCTGGGGGGATACCGTCAATTAGGGTACATAACGGAAAGGATTATGTATGCAGTAGTGGAAATCGAATGATTAGGTGGACATAAGTCTTTATTTTGCAAGTGCGTTTACATCTAACCTGTTTTTTTTTTGTTTGCGTAAACTCATTTTGTCGTAGAGTGGGGATGAAAATGCTCGAGGGCAAGACGTAGACTTCTCTAAGTTAGCCGAAAGCATCTCTAAAGCCACTTGTCAAGCTTTAGTGAAATATCTCGATCTTTTATCAAGTAATAACTTTTATAAGCTTGGGATTCGAACTACATTACATGTGGAAAACGTAACGTAATTATTTTTATAATAATTTCAAGTTAACGTTTTGATAGTTTAGGTGTCTTATAGTGCAGGCAGTAACGGAATGAAGTTACCTCCGATTTATATGAAAAGTTTGGATAACGAACTTATCCCGGTACTGCATCGAATCACGTCGAATAATTTAGGGGAACATGCAATAGTATTAGAGCTGGTGTTTCGTATTTTAAATGTTTAAAAGATTGTATATAATTTCAGGACGTATTAATCGTAGTTTCCGTTAAGCTTTAACAGTGGGCGATATTCAGGAAAAAAATTAGTAACTCTTAAAAATATTGCAATGTTACACCTTTTATTTAACATTTATCTACGTTACATAATAAAAGAAATTATCTGTTGGCTTTCGACATGTCGTATATCCAAACCGTATCCACACCATGTCCGATAACTTCTTGTGGTTGTAAATTAGGTAACGGAAACCGACATGCAATCACATTACATCCGTCATGGCATTCGGATAAAACTTTCTTCTCCAAATCGCACATCTATCAACAAAACAATTATTTTCCTTAATTTCATTTAGTTTTCATTTACCATTTGGTCCACCCCGAAGATCACAACGTTATTATAAGGTTTAAGACTAAACTTCCATAAATCTCCGTGAAAAAACTTGGTCTTTGTTCTTAAACCTTTACGAAACGAATCTAGATGAGAGTATAAGACTAGCCAAGTGTTTAATTCAATTCCGTGTGATTCAAAATTATGTCTAGCTGCCTCTAAAAATATAATTTGTAATAATATTGGGGGAGGGGTGGTTAATAATTTAACTAAAACAATCCGGCCGTCTCCGGAACCAAGATCGATTAAATTTCCTCTTCGATTTTTTAAAGCGCTTAAAACATTCCTTACTTGTACTGTAGTGGCAGGAACGTAAGGTAAGCAATGTTTTCGTAAAGCAGGGCTTATAAATGGGGCGCTTATAACGGTGATAGCAACGGCAACAGCCCCTAAAATGTCGAAAGACAAACATTGAAAATTTAGTTTTTTGGGTTTACCTGTGACTCCTATAAGTACTTTTCCTGTTGTACTTAATTTCTGTGTGCTTTTTTCCTCATTACTGTATAAAAATGAGTCTAAATTTGCGTTAGATGATAAAGTCATTTTCCTGTAAAATGAGGTTATGTAATTTTACAAACTTGTGTTATTTCACTGAAAGATCAGGGTAAATAGGTTATTATTTATTTATTTATTTATTTATTTGTATACATACAACAATAGAAGTACATAATGATTTTAGGGCGGTTTTCAGGTGTATAAGGGGGTTATTGTTTACTTTAACACCCTGTATAATTATAAAATTTTGAATTTTTCATGCTTCCCTCTGTTGGGTAAACGCAGAACTTGTACGGAAAGTTTTACTATTTTGTGAAATTCTCTAGTGTACAGTCGATAAGTCAGTCCTCTGTCTAATCGGTAACAGCTGTGGCTATTTTCACGGCACCGTGACTTTAAGAAACAGATTTATGCGAGTATAACTATTTTGTTTTATGGAATGAAAATGAATCTTTGTAACTGTAGTACAGCATAGAAGGTTTCCAATCCGATTTTGGAAAATTATTTTCAAATGATTGGCAAAATTTGGAAATATAGGTTTGTTATTGTCACGATGTTGTATATGGAGCCACAGCAATGTTCCGAACAGGAAACAGATAAAAAAGGCTACATACGGCGTTGTATGTTTCCTGTTTCCTGTTCCAAGCAGTTTAGAACAGGCAAACGAACAACGCGTATGTGTGCAGTGTTTTATTGTATGTATTTTCCTTTATTACTCTCATGTAAAGTAGTAATTTGTGGTAGTTTATATTTATAGAATTGTTATTGTAAAGACCGTAGGTGAATTAGTAGAACTACAAAATACTTTTTAGCGTTAGAAACTTTTTTCGAGACTTACATTTTGACCTAACCACTAATTAAGAGTCATTTAAGCAACAGGTGTTTTATGTCCTGCGTTTTTTTTCTAATTTAATCTGTTACTTCTAGATGGGTGTTAACGAAGTAGATCCATGTGGGGTCTGGTCTACCGGAACCCAAAATAGGGAGTCTATCCTCTACTGTTGCAGCCGAAATCCAGAATTTGCCGGCTCCGCATTGTTAAAGAACGGATCATGAATAATTGTAAGTAGTTTTGTTCCATTGTAATGTTGTTATTGCCTTTCAAAGTATTGATTGCATTGCATGAAAAGTTTGACTGAAGAAATTTCTTAATATCACATCATACTATGATGTGTGGGCCCGAATGAAAATTAAAAAGGTTTTTCGTCACGTTTACTTTATTTTTATAACTCGTTTGTATTTTATTATTACCTGCAACTCTTCCCGCATGTATTTGGTTGCAATTACGATGTGTGTGTTTGAATGAAATTGTTACATAAGGGTGATGTATCAAGTTTGTAATACGCGTCGTCATTATAAAGGAATTTTTACGTTACATAAAACGAAGAAAATTTGAATCATACACCAGTCCTTTTTCCGAAATACCCATTTCCTGTTGAATCTTGCAAATTAGTGATTAGTTATTTTCCATTTGCATAATGTATGTGTTTATTGTAACACCCTGTATACAATGAAACTGCAAGAACCCCTTACAACAAAAATGTTTAGCCCTCTCCCTTCTTTTAATTTTAATTATTAGCAGGTATTTCAAATTTTTAATGAAAATAATTTTCAAATTGGAAATGTATTGTAAAATATTTATATCAAGATAATTGCGTCAACTCGCTTTCTCTTTTTGGTTACTCATCACATAAATTGGTATGTAATATAAAAACTAGTCCTTTCTTATCACAAGGAAATGACGTAGAAATTCCTCAAGGCAGGTGTTAACAAAGAGCCCATTTTATTATTTCCCATCTCATTCTAAAACGCGTGAGTTTTCCTACTCTTTACCTTTTCTAAAAAGTGGAATGGCCCATTTCATTGTGAAATCACATGCTTGCCTGTCTTTATTATCCAAAGTTTAGTGAAACCATGAATCATCAGGTAGGAAAATTTGTAGAAATAATTCAAAGTCTTTGCTTCTATTTATTTTTTGGACATATTTTAGAAATGTTAATTGGGAGGCTATACCTACACTTGGAAATTATTGGTGATGAATGGATAAATAAAATATTTACTTTCTAGCTAACTTAAACCCTTGACCACCACTACCTAGTAGCAGTTCCATATCGCTTGGAGAAAATGCAAACGAAAACCAAGGCCCTACGGAAACGTTAATTGTCACCATCACCAGGCAAGAAGTCGTTTCGAAGGAAGAAACAGTGGAAAATGTACAGGTGCTGCTGCTGCAGCTTAAGAATCATTTGAGAAAACAAAATTCCCGTGTGGGGTTGCTAACCCCCATCGGGCGCCTCCCCGGGTGGCGGATAGGGGCATGCTTGTCACTTAATTGTGACGGGGGCGGACCAAACTAGCACAGGATGGAGCCCACTTATTTATAAGGTAAGATGCGACTTTAAACTATCTAACAAGCAATTTATTAAATTCGTTTTGTTTTATATTTTGCAGTTTTCAACCATCAAGGGTCCAGAATCGTCGTCCCCTGTACAACGATTACTTCCCCATCCCCACAATACATGATCGTCCTGCAAAGAAAACTTCTTTAACGGTAAGTTTAATAATTATTCTTTTGAATCTAATCCATCCCTTTAGGACTAAACGATTTTAACTTTCATCCGATTTAATTATTAAACAAGGGTATTACATCCCCTTTGTAATATTATATGACCTCATCATAAAGGAATGTTTGCTTCATTTAAATTTCGTGGCCAACAAAGGAAAATTTGAGTCATACAACCAAAAAGTAGTTGCACAACAGATACGTCATAAAATTTGTTAGAGCATTCAAAAAAAGTGGTCCTATTTATATAATCTTATGTTTGTGCTGTTGTTTGAATTATGAGTTTCTAAGATTATAATTTTATTGCAGAAGTCATCCAGTATTAAGCAAGTGCTGATCATGTTTGGATGTCTACGTGTGCTTCGGAACAGGACAACGCAGTTTTTTAAGGTCCCACATCGGTGGAAGCGGAGTCAAGGATGAAGTCAACAAAACTAAGGTCGTAAAACCATTTTTACACGCAGCAGTACAAGCCAGTAGTTAAAACTCACCAACGACAATTTACAAAATAGAAACTGTTACCAAATTCAAGAGGTATCCCCCTTACCCCCTCAAAATATTTATTAAACGAATTTCAAAAATAAAATATTAAAGTCAAATATAACTTGGTTCAATGAAATATCTTGTCTTTGCACTTTCTTGCGCCCATTCCCACCCTGTTAAGGTTAGGGTACTATCGTAATAATGCGGCTCCTTGAAAAATTTGCTTTTTGATTGAACCCCTCGTTATTTTCCCCTGCGATGGATATCCTCTATTCTACACACATCACCTACACTTCACGTGGTTCTAATAATTTAAAGAAGAACCTTAAAGTTTTGGAAATGCTTGTAAATAATTATTTTCAATCAAAATTACATTACACATCAAAAGGTGGCAGTTTTTATTTTGTAAATTACTAAAATGCTTTCTTCGAATGCTCGTAATTTCATGCCCGTCCGGGAGTGTTTGTGCATCGAATGGTGGCAGCGACATTGCTGAACCATTACCGTACCGAAGATTAGGGTTATAGGATTTTTCAGGAGCGGTATTAGCCTAAATTTAATATTTTCCAGGTACGGACCTGCGTTTCCTTTTTGAATTTTTTTTTAATTTAATGCGGCTTGCCTTTAGACTTTTCGCGATATCCGGTTAACTTTTGTGTGTCGGTATCCCCTACCTATCGTATGAGACGACTATTTGGGCCGACCGCGTTCTTCGTTTGGCCATGTTTAGCCATTTTAACTCATTTTATTTATCCGTCTGGGTTCCGGAGAAAGAATAGGCCCAGGGTATCCCCTGCCTGTCGTATGAGGCGACTATTTGGGCCGACCGCGTTCTTCGTTTGGCGTGTATTACGAGCATAAAAGGGCATAACCCATAAGAGCAGTTTTAACGTTAAACAAATACTTACACATTAAATAAAATGCTTATAAGCATTTGCATTAATTTAGAAATAAATTGATGCTTGCGGCCACACACAACAACACAACATTTTTTTTTTGTAAAATTAACTGCAAGTGAGTTTTAACTAAAGCCCCCAACTACGCACACACACCGTACAAAGCAGGGTGAAAATTCAGAAATACGTTTTCGGAGTTTCTCGTCTTGCTTTGTCTTTTCCCTCCAATTATCGAACTTCAAACTGGCTTTGCTGCTGTGCTTTATTTTTTTTTCTATTATAGAGGACCGTTTTAAGAATTGTTTGGAACTTTTTCTGTGTGTTAGGATCAGATGCGAATGTTTTTTCAGAGTGCTTGAACTCTTCAAGTTTTTACATTTCTCTTTTTCTATTTCATAATGTGGGGGTGGGTTCCTGCTTGAGCTTAACGCGGAAACCAAGCGTTAGAATAGCTCCCTGCAGGAGGGTAAAAAAAAATAGTGTGACGAGTGTTTCCCTAAATCTTCAATTTCCTCCCGGGGCCCCAGGGGGTTGGGTTTCATACTCTGAAATGTGTAAAGTGTAGGATGTACATCGTCCGAGGAGTCGCTACAACCTACCGATACTTGAGAACCTGGGCTAACTTAGTATTCCTGTCTAGAGGAACCATGTGTTGCGTGTTCTGTGATTTCTGTAGAGTGTGTGCTTTCGGGGCGACTTGGCGACCTCATTTGTTTGGCCTTACGAGTGACTAGCTGGGATTCAAACACATAGGACCCAGTGGGGGTGGTCTATGAGGACGGTTTATACCAGGGCTTACTAGTGGACGTTAACCGTAAACGCTCCTCTTCCGTATAGGTGTACTGAATATGCTCTGCATGTTTCAATCCAAATAAATTTAATTAAACGCAAATTAAATATTTTCCTGCCTGAATTTTTGGGCTTTCGACATTACAAGATGTCACAGATTAATTTTCCAAGTCCATTGTGCTCCTTTTACAGGAGTGCCGTCACCGTTATCTCACTCGAATTTTTCTCAACTATTTTACAGAAAAAGTTCTGCTTCTCTTTCAAAAATAAACAAACCGATGGATTGAACTTCATTATTCAATGATAATTTAAAACGGTCCTTCCTTTGTATTATTTTGTGTGCTGAAGTCGATTACCTGCAAAAATGCCTGAAAGGCAATATTTTTGCAGTCGGAATTTGTGCATTTGTTTGGGTTTTCATTTTTTTTTCTTACAGGATATTTATATTTTTTCTCTCCCCTCATCACAGTTAGGATGTTTATGTAACGTGAAAACTCAAAAGAAATGCACATTTCCGATTATCGATTTTTAGCCTGTACAGTATTAAGGGATTAATTATTTGTAAACTTAACGTTACTTTATTTTTTGTTCATGTTAAACAGAATTCAATTTAGAAACTGCAATTTTTTGTATCTTAAATCTTTTTGCAGAAGACTGAAATAAAAGAAGTCGAACTAAAAAATTAAACCAAATTAATCCTTTAATATCGGTGCAATAATTTGTTTGATATATTTTTTGTGTCACCTGTATTTATGTATGTGGGATGCTGTCTCCGCTAGCGAGACGTTATAGCATCTTAAATTGTCACTGTAGAGGAAACGCTTCAACGAAATGACCCATTATTTGGTTAAACAAGAGACGGTATTTTTCCTCGTAGAAGAAAAATGCATTTTCTAGCTTTGGTTTCCTCAACAGTGGCAAGAGGGGATTGTAAATTCTGAAATATTTTCTGTGTACTTTCTTTTAAATCGTAAAGGTATCTCGAGTAGTTACCTCGCGCAATTTCGTGATACGCTTGCTCCTGCTATTTTTCGGTAGTGTTTAAATAATCCAGGATAAAGAAGAAAAAGACAGCCGCCACCCTTCGGTTCCAGGGTGGAAGTAAATAAAAAAAGGGCGGTTCAGAAGGGTCACTTGTTGGGTTAGCCGAAGCCAGGCGCCCACTACACCCTTCCACCAAAGCCACTTCACGGTCTACTTTATGGAACATAATCCAAACGTTGGTCCATCCTATTCTCATTCTCTCTCCCAAGAAAAGAAGTAATCCGGGATGAAGAAGAAAAAGACAGCCGCCACCCGTTGCTTCCAGGGTGGAAGTAAATAAAAAAAGGGCGGTTCAGAAGGGTCACTTGTTGGGTTAGCCGAAGCAAGGCGCCCACTACACCCTTCCACCAAACCCACTTCATGGTCGACGTTTCCCTAAAAAATCAAGGAGTTTGTTGGAGACTCACAGCCAGCCGTTTGAAAAAGATGGGGGGTGCAGCCCTTCCAGGACCCTTCTAGAAATGGAATAAAGAAACATTTTTTATATTTAATGTCTGTTAGTATTTATAATGAATTATTATAAACATTAATCACAAGATACTTTTATTGAAATTTCTTTGTTTTCTTACATTTTGTGTCGCCCACCCCCACCCAATGATTACGGCCATTAACTTAGGATGCGGCTACTGTAAACGGGAAAACAAAAACAAAATTACAACTCTACGTTTTTAGTAATCAGGTCTACTCTGTATCATAATCGTTTATTTTACGACAAAAATTAAGTTCGTGTTAAAACATTAAACCATCGGTCTTATCCTGTATCTTCGGTTACAGTACGTAAGTACCCCAAGACATGCGATACGAACCAGTCTTGCAATGGTTCTTCATATCGGATAGAAAATAAAGACTGTCTTCAAATAAACGATTGTAATACGCAAGCAGTAATTTGTTGCAAGAATTTAGGGGAACACTAAAGATGGAATTTTTCAACTTCCTTTCACGTAAAAGTCTCTTAGTGGTAGTTCTCACCACTGGTGGTAGTTATCCACTTTAAATAAAAATAATAATTGAACCAACTTGCAAAGTTTTGCTTCGTGAAGATATTAAAAATGAAATGTTCAACTGTTCTTTATAGTTTTCCCCTAATTAGTGCTCTTATTATTATTCGAGTTGTCTTGGTTGTCACAAAAAAAAAATGATTTGGGTAGCTTACTCCTAACTTAAAGGTCGTCGTCTTAACGCTGCGCTATCCGGTATTCATCGAGACCTCTTCTACCCATCCGCGAGGGTAAGAGGCAAACAGGTGCGATGTTCGATAAATATACAGAGTGTTAATAAAAGACTATCCTAAACTTTAAGGATATACAGTACTCAAAAAAATTAGACAACACGTTCTTATCGAAAAATCTTTTCTATCCCTTGCATAAATATACTTGGGAGGCCGTGGTTAATTGCCTGCTAACATTTTTTATGGTAGATACATTTTTTAAAATTCTGTTTTAAAATTGTCACTTATATCACAGCTTCCTACAGTCCATCAAGTCTGTGAACAGCCGTGGAACGGAACTCTTATTCCACGACTGTTCATAGACTTGACGGGCTGTACTTAAACACGTTACTTTTATTTACATTTTCACCTTTTTTTGGTAATTTTTAATTTTAAATCGGGATTTAAACAACAAGTCTTATACAAAATAATTTTATTCTTAGCCGTTGGGTCCCAAGGGGCCTGTAGCTCCCTTAGGAAGATTTTTTCGATATACGTTTTATTTTTATTAACACTCTGTATACATACGTCTTTTCAACTTCAAATTAAGAACGCAATTTGTTTCAACTGGAGAATTAATAAATACAGAGTGATTCAAAAGTACCTACACCGACAACTCGTAGGAGGTGATTCCTCTCATTAATAAATGGAAAAAATTTTATATGAAGCATTGCTTTCAGAATTTAAAAATTATCTGAGGACTATTTTGAATTTTTAAGTCATTGGTTTGTGGTAAATTCAATGGTGGACATGAGACCTCTACCTAGCATGGGGGTCTCAAATCCACCGTCGATGTTACCACAAAGGAAAAGACAAAAAATTTGTATTTTACAAAAACAAAGACATTTTTAAAATTCTGAATACAAGCTAACAAGTGCCTCCAAACCAGAGGAATAGTTCCCCGATGTACCAATATAATTTTTTTATTTGCTGGACGCCTTACGAATAAAATTAATGCAGAAACATTCCATTTTTGTCGACTGGTATCGGCAGTCAAGTATTTTTGAATCATGGGTCTTATAAATGTTTCTCCTTACATTGATCGGAGGAACTTTCGAATCGCTCTGTACATTTATTGTAACAATCTTGAGGGCTGATTCAAAATAAAGTGCCGTAACTTATACAGTACATATAGTTCGTGCAACTAATAAACTGTATTCCGTGCTCTCGTCGTTTCTGATAAATGGGGTGTACTTTTTAAATATTTCTGAAAACTTGGTTGTTCAAACGTAATTTGATTGACAGCTCAGTAGGTGACCGACAAGTTAACTACGGGACGAGTAGGTCCCTTTTTTAAAATCACGTACGTTACGCCACTGACAAAATTTAATTTGTTGGCAATAGTACTTGAATTTAAAATTCAGTTCAGTAAAATAAAAGTACTCGAGCATTTTTGTCCTTTAATTATCTGTTTTCGAGATAGTGAAGACTTAGTTTGAAATCGTACCTGAGCCAGAAGGCACACATTCACAAAATAATCATTCACACTCGAAACTGGATAATCCAATGAGAAGAATGCTTTTGTAACAACCGCCTATAAAACTGCGAATGACTTTACTTCTGAAATATTTAAATAAAACCAATTTTCAAAACACCCTGTATATTAGAAACGGCTAGAATTATCTATCTGCTTATAAGTTATGGTACTTAAATTTAAAATCACCCTGTATACAGAAATAAATATTTAACTCTACAACAAAGTTTAACAAAACAAAAATTCCTGTCGCTAGTATAAATCGTTGGACGTGGGACTCCGTTCGTGAGATATGTAGCCCATCCTCGGATTTTTTCCAAGCGCTTTAAACTTCTTCGATGACTCTGAAAAAGAATTTGGTTAAATTTTCTTATAGACTTAAATATTTATTTATGCTTAGATCCTTGCAATACTACTCAACTCAAATTGAAGTTGTTTGTTCGTAATTTGAAGTTGACAAGCTTTCGGCAGCATCGAGCACAAATACTTGCCATATATCGGTACCAAGTCTTAATGCGGAACAAAATATTGCATATTCTATTATACCTACCCTTATACTTAGGGGTAAAAGTAGGTTTTGATGATTTGTTTTAGGTTACATCTGTCTACTTCCTGGGTTCCTTCCACGAATTCAGCCTGGAGAAGCCGCCGTACAGCACCTGGGAGCAACATCCATGGAGAAACGGCCCTTTTAGGGTTGCAAAATAAAAAACAGCTCTTTACAGAGCTAACAAAAGGTTCAAAAAAAGAATTTTCCAAAGATAAGCGTTAGCCGTTGTTTGACATTCACGTCAAAATGTAATCCATATATAGTTTGCAGTTGCTTAAAAATTACGGTCCATATGTAGTTTGCAGTCACTTAAAAATGGGGTGTCCATATGTAGTTTGCAGACCAAAAAAAACATCCATCCCAAATAATTTTTCGGTCACGTCAGCTCGGAAAATTATTTGAAGTTGACGTGACCGAAAAATTATTGGGATGGATTTTAGTTCACAAAAATTCCGCAAGATGGCAGCACCGTCGATAAAATTTTTCTGCGACCGCAGCGCCATCTTGCGGAATTTCCGTGAACTAAAAAACTTAAGGGTATAGAATTCGCTAAAAAAAGGTTGTAAAATTCGCTAAAATTTTTTTTTAGTTCACAGAAATTCCGCCAGGTGGCGCTGCGATCACACAAACCTTTTATCGACGGTGCTGCCATCTTACGGGATTTTTGTGAACTAAAAATCCATCCCAATAATTCTTCGGTCACGTCAGCTCGGAAAATTATTTGAAGCTGACGTGACCGAAAAATTATTGGGATGGATTTTAGTTCACAAAAATTCCGCAAGATGGCAGCACCGTCGATAAAATTTTTTGTGCGAACGCAGCGCCATCTTGCGGAATTTCCGTGAACTAAAAAACTTAAGGGTATAGAATTCGCTAAAAAAAGGTTGTAAAATTCGCTAAAATTTTTTTTAGTTCGCAGAAATTCCGCCAGGTGGCGCTGTGATCGCACAAAACTTTTATCGACGGTGCTGCCATCTTACGGGATTTTTGTGAACTAAAAATCCATCCCAATAATTCTTCGGTCACGTCAGCTCGGAAAATTATTTGAAGCTGACGTGACCGAAAAATTATTGGGATGGATTTTAGTTCACAAAAATTCCGCAAGATGGCAGCACCGTCGATAAAATTTTTGTGCGAACGCAGCGCCATCTTGCGGAATTTCCGGGAACTAAAAAACTTAAGGGTATAGAATTCGCTAAAAAAAGGTTGTAAAATTCGCTAAAATTTTTTTTAGTTCGCAGAAATTCCGCCAGGTGGCGCTGTGATCGCACAAAACTTTTATCGACGTTGCTGCCATCTTACGGGATTTTTGTGAACTAAAAATCCATCCCAATAATTCTTCAGTCACGTCAGCCTCAAATACTTTTCAGAGTTGACGTGACCGAAAAATTATTTGGGATGGACGTTAGGGCAGAAACATATGGACCGTAATCTAACCTAAGTGAATGTTAAAACTTCCACCCTAAAATCTAAGTGCAACCCCCGGGGGTGGGTTTTCCCCCATCATTTCCAGCGCCTTATGACGCCCTACTTTCTCAAATCAAAAACTCCCAGTATATATCATAACCAAAGGGAGATCTGCACCCAAAAACCTGCAATTTCCACCCTAAAATCTAAGTGCCACCCCCGGGGGTGGGTTTTTCCCTATCATTTCCACCCTAATAGACGACAATAATAATTCGGAGGCTACCGCTATACATTATAAATATACAAAGTAAAAGGGAGGTGCTCCATAGCATTCTTTTAAGTGAATTTGTAAATCGTAGTTGGTGAAAAGCCTTTAAAATTCTTTCGGACACACATCGTAATGAAAGCAATTGCATCCAAACACATGCGGGTACAGCTAGAGGTCCTAATAAAATACAAACGAGTTGTGAAAATATTTCGAGGACCGACAAAGTATAAAAACACATGCATGAAGGGGGGTTAGAGCTGCGGGGTACTAACTAACACTCATGTAAATCTAGGGCCTACCACTATAGGAGCGTTTTCACCGGCTTGTGTAACAGTTCGAAAATTTCAGACAAAGAAAATATGTGCCAAACATCCCTCATTCCCTCCCATCTGTTTAAAAAAAATTCAGAAAGGTTTCATCCATTTCCGAACATTTTCTAACCAGGTGTGAAGCAGTGGGGAAGTTTGCCCCATAATTTCCAAGTGTACAAACCCCAAATAACATTCTGGGAAAATCGGGGCGAGATCTGAAGGGGTGAAATTTTTTTCCAAAAAATGAGCAAAGACTATATAGTCTTTCCTTTTTTTTTCGAATATTTTTTGACCCTCTCCGATTTCCTTAGGAAAATTTCAGAATGTAATATGAAGGGTAAAGACTTGAAAAATATGTGCCAAACATCCCCCATCCCCTCGCATCTGGTCCAAAAAAATTCAGAAAGGTTTCAGAAAAAATCCAATTCTGAACGTTTCCTAGCCAGGTGTGGAGCAGTGGGAAGGGGTGAGGGAAGTTTGCCCCATAATTTCCAAGTGTACAACCCCCAAATAACATTCTGGGAAAATCGGGGCGAGATCTGAAGGGGTGAAATTTTTTTCCAAAAAATGAGGAAAGACTATAGTCTTTCCTTTTTTTTTGGTCATTTTTCTCACCCCCTCCGATTTCCTTAGGAAAATTTCAGAATGTAATATGAAGGCTAAAGACTTGAAAAATATGTGCCAAACATCCCCCATCCTCTCCCATCTGTTCAAAAAAAATTCAGAAAGGTTTCAAAACGAATTAAGTTCTGAACGTTTTCTAACCAAGCGGGAAGGAATGCGAAGGGGTGAGGGAAGATTGCCCCATAATTTTCAAGTGTACACACCCCAAATAACATTCTGGGAAAATACCGACGAGATCTGAAGGGGTGAAATTTTTTTCCAAAAAATGAGGAAAGACTATAGTCTTTCCTTTTTTTTTCGAATATTTTTTGACCCTCTCCGATTTCCTTAGGAAAATTTCAGAATGTAATATGAAGGGTAAAGACTTGAAAAATATGTGCCAAACATCCCCCATCCCCTCGCATCTGGTCCAAAAAAATTCAGAAAGGTTTCAGAAAAAATCCAATTCTGAACGTTTCCTAGCCAGGTGTGGAGCAGTGGGAAGGGGTGAGGGAAGTTTGCCCCATAATTTCCAAGTGTACAACCCCCAAATAACATTCTGGGAAAATCGGGGCGAGATCTGAAGGGGTGAAATTTTTTTCCAAAAAATGAGCAAAGACTATAGTCTTTCCTTTTTTTTTCGAATATTTTTTGACCCTCTCCGATTTCCTTAGGAAAATTTCAGAATGTAATATGAACCCTAAACACTTGAAAAATATGTGCCAAACATCCCCCAACCCCTCCAGTCTGGTCCAAAAAAATTCAGAAACCTTTCAGGAACAACCCAATTCTGAACGTTTCCTAGCCAGGTGCGGAGCAGTGGGAAGGGGTGAGGGAAGTTTGCCCCATAATTTCCAAGTGTACAACCCCCAAATAACATTCTGGGAAAATCGGGGCGAGATCTGAAGGGGTGAAATTTTTTTCCCAAAAATGAGCAAAGACTATAGTCTTTCCTTTTTTTTTCGAATATTTTTTGACCCTCTCCGATTTCCTTAGGAAAATTTCAGAATGTAATATGAACCCTAAAGACTTGAAAAATATGTGCCAAACATCCCCCAACCCCTCCAGTCTGGTACAAAAAAATTCAGAAAGGTTTCAGAAAAAATCCAATTCTGAACGTTTCCTAGCCAGGTGTGGAGCAGTGGGAAGGGGTGAGGGAAGTTTGCCCCATAATTTCCAAGTGTACAACCCCCAAATAACATTCTGGGAAAATCGGGGCGAGATCTGAAGGGGTGAAATTTTTTTCCAAAAAATGAGCAAAGACTATAGTCTTTCCTTTTTTTTTCGAATATTTTTTGACCCTCTCCGATTTCCTTAGGAAAATTTCAGAATGTAATATGAACCCTAAACACTTGAAAAATATGTGCCAAACATCCCCCAACCCCTCCAGTCTGGTCCAAAAAAATTCAGAAACCTTTCAGGAACAACCCAATTCTGAACGTTTGCTAGCCAGGTGCGGAGCAGTGGGAAGGGGTGAGGGAAGTTTGCCCCATAATTTCCAAGTGTACAACCCCCAAATAACATTCTGGGAAAATCGGGGCGAGATCTGAAGGGGTGAAATTTTTTTCCCAAAAATGAGCAAAGACTATAGTCTTTCCTTTTTTTTTCGAATATTTTTTGACCCTCTCCGATTTCCTTAGGAAAATTTCAGAATGTAATATGAACCCTAAAGACTTGAAAAATATGTGCCAAACATCCCCCAACCCCTCCAGTCTGGTACAAAAAAATTCAGAAAGGTTTCAGAAAAAATCCAATTCTGAACGTTTCCTAGCCAGGTGTGGAGCAGTGGGAAGGGGTGAGGGAAGTTTGCCCCATAATTTCCAAGTGTACAACCCCCAAATAACATTCTGGGAAAATCGGGGCGAGATCTGAAGGGGTGAAATTTTTTTCCAAAAAATGAGCAAAGACTATAGTCTTTCCTTTTTTTTTTCGAATATTTTTTGACCCTCTCCGATTTCCTTAGGAAAATTTCAGAATGTAATATGAACCCTAAACACTTGAAAAATATGTGCCAAACATCCCCCAACCCCTCCAGTCTGGTCCAAAAAAATTCAGAAACCTTTCAGGAACAACCCAATTCTGAACGTTTGCTAGCCAGGTGCGGAGCAGTGGGAAGGGGTGAGGGAAGTTTGCCCCATAATTTCCAAGTGTACAACCCCCAAATAACATTCTGGGAAAATCGGGGCGAGATCTGAAGGGGTGAAATTTTTTTCCCAAAAATGAGGAAAGACTATAGTCTTTCCTTTTTTTTTGGTCATTTTTCTCACCCCCTCCGATTTCCTTAGGAAAATTTCAGAATGTAATATGAAGGCTAAAGACTTGAAAAATATGTGCCAAACATCCCCCATCCTCTCCCATCTGTTCAAAAAAAATTCAGGAAGGTTTCAAAACGAATTAAGTTCTGAACGTTTTCTAACCAAGCGGGAAGGAATGCGAAGGGGTGAGGGAAGATTGCCCCATAATTTTCAAGTGTACACACCCCAAATAACATTCTGGGAAAATACCGACGAGATCTGAAGGGGTGAAATTTTTTTCCAAAAAATGAGCAAAGACTATATAGTCTTTCCTTTTTTTTTCGAATATTTTTTGACCCTCTCCGATTTCCTTAGGAAAATTTCAGAATGTAATATGAAGGGTAAAGACTTGAAAAATATGTGCCAAACATCCCCCATCCCCTCGCATCTGGTCCAAAAAAATTCAGAAAGGTTTCAGAAAAAATCCAATTCTGAACGTTTCCTAGCCAGGTGTGGAGCAGTGGGAAGGGGTGAGGGAAGTTTGCCCCATAATTTCCAAGTGTACAACCCCCAAATAACATTCTGGGAAAATCGGGGCGAGATCTGAAGGGGTGAAATTTTTTTCCAAAAAATGAGGAAAGACTATAGTCTTTCCTTTTTTTTTGGTCATTTTTCTCACCCCCTCCGATTTCCTTAGGAAAATTTCAGAATGTAATATGAAGGCTAAAGACTTGAAAAATATGTGCCAAACATCCCCCATCCTCTCCCATCTGTTCAAAAAAAATTCAGAAAGGTTTCAAAACGAATTAAGTTCTGAACGTTTTCTAACCAAGCGGGAAGGAATGCGAAGGGGTGAGGGAAGATTGCCCCATAATTTTCAAGTGTACACACCCCAAATAACATTCTGGGAAAATACCGACGAGATCTGAAGGGGTGAAATTTTTTTCCAAAAAATGAGGAAAGACTATAGTCTTTCCTTTTTTTTTCGAATATTTTTTGACCCTCTCCGATTTCCTTAGGAAAATTTCAGAATGTAATATGAAGGGTAAAGACTTGAAAAATATGTGCCAAACATCCCCCATTCCCTCGCATCTGGTCCAAAAAAATTCAGAAAGGTTTCAGAAAAAATCCAATTCTGAACGTTTCCTAGCCAGGTGTGGAGCAGTGGGAAGGGGTGAGGGAAGTTTGCCCCATAATTTCCAAGTGTACAACCCCCAAATAACATTCTGGGAAAATCGGGGCGAGATCTGAAGGGGTGAAATTTTTTTCTAAAAAATGAGGAAAGACTATAGTCTTTCCTTTTTTTTTGGTCATTTTTCTCACCCCCTCCGATTTCCTTAGGAAAATTTCAGAATGTAATATGAAGGCTAAAGACTTGAAAAATATGTGCCAAACATCCCCCATCCTCTCCCATCTGTTCAAAAAAAATTCAGGAAGGTTTCAAAACGAATTAAGTTCTGAACGTTTTCTAACCAAGCGGGAAGGAATGCGAAGGGGTGAGGGAAGATTGCCCCATAATTTTCAAGTGTACACACCCCAAATAACATTCTGGGAAAATACCGACGAGATCTGAAGGGGTGAAATTTTTTTCCAAAAAATGAGGAAAGACTATAGTCTTTCCTTTTTTTTTCGAATATTTTTTGACCCTCTCCGATTTCCTTAGGAAAATTTCAGAATGTAATATGAAGGGTAAAGACTTGAAAAATATGTGCCAAACATCCCCCATCCCCTCGCATCTGGTCCAAAAAAATTCAGAAAGGTTTCAGAAAAAATCCAATTCTGAACGTTTCCTAGCCAGGTGTGGAGCAGTGGGAAGGGGTGAGGGAAGTTTGCCCCATAATTTCCAAGTGTACAACCCCCAAATAACATTCTGGGAAAATCGGGGCGAGATCTGAAGGGGGGAAATTTTTTTCTAAAAAATGAGGAAAGACTATAGTCTTTCCTTTTTTTTTGGTCATTTTTCTCACCCCCTCCGATTTCCTTAGGAAAATTTCAGAATGTAATATGAAGGCTAAAGACTTGAAAAATATGTGCCAAACATCCCCCATCCTCTCCCATCTGTTCAAAAAAAATTCAGGAAGGTTTCAAAACGAATTAAGTTCTGAACGTTTTCTTACCAAGCGGGAAGGAATGCGAAGGGGTGAGGGAAGATTGCCCCATAATTTTCAAGTGTACACACCCCAAATAACATTCTGGGAAAATACCGACGAGATCTGAAGGGGTGAAATTTTTTTCCAAAAAATGAGGAAAGACTATAGTCTTTCCTTTTTTTTTCGAATATTTTTTGACCCTCTCCGATTTCCTTAGGAAAATTTCAGAATGTAATATGAAGGGTAAAGACTTGAAAAATATGTGCCAAACATCCCCCATCCCCTCGCATCTGGTCCAAAAAAATTCAGAAAGGTTTCAGAAAAAATCCAATTCTGAACGTTTCCTAGCCAGGTGTGGAGCAGTGGGAAGGGGTGAGGGAAGTTTGCCCCATAATTTCCAAGTGTACAACCCCCAAATAACATTCTGGGAAAATCGGGGCGAGATCTGAAGGGGGGAAATTTTTTTCTAAAAAATGAGGAAAGACTATAGTCTTTCCTTTTTTTTTGGTCATTTTTCTCACCCCCTCCGATTTCCTTAGGAAAATTTCAGAATGTAATATGAAGGCTAAAGACTTGAAAAATATGTGCCAAACATCCCCCATCCTCTCCCATCTGTTCAAAAAAAATTCAGGAAGGTTTCAAAACGAATTAAGTTCTGAACGTTTTCTTACCAAGCGGGAAGGAATGCGAAGGGGTGAGGGAAGATTGCCCCATAATTTTCAAGTGTACACACCCCAAATAACATTCTGGGAAAATACCGACGAGATCTGAAGGGGTGAAATTTTTTTCCAAAAAATGAGGAAAGACTATAGTCTTTCCTTTTTTTTTCGAATATTTTTTGACCCTCTCCGATTTCCTTAGGAAAATTTCATAAACAATATATAATTATATATTTAAAATTTACCGACTAGGTATTCCACAAGCAATGGTTCTTCTTTTAGCGCTGGCAACCAACTTCCTGCAGAGATCGGTTGTATAGAAGGAATGCTGAAAAAATAAATGCAATTAAATTACTAGCCAATAAAAAGTATTACGGAGCAGGTTACAAATAGGCAAAGAAATTCGTAGTTTGTGAATAGAGAGCCTTAGGAAATACGTTTTTAAGATTCCATTTTAAATAGATCAAAATACTAAAACACCAGATACCATACACAGAGGACGACAAATGCAACTGCAATTAACGCACGAATCCAACGTAACTGCTCTTTACAGTAAAGGGGGGTTCTTGATAGGAACTGTTTTTAATAAATGTCTAAATCGTAGCTGGGGAAAAGTCTTCTTCGTAATTCTTATTCGGACAGACACACATCTCATCGTAACGGAATCCTAAATGCATCGCAAACACATTCAGGAACAGTTGTAGGTCATACTAAAACAGAAACGAGTTGTGAAAATATTTCAAAGACCGAGAAACTTCAAAAAACATGCATTATAAGGGAAGGGGGCGAGCCTAGGGGAGGTTAGTAATTGTCCTGTCAATCTAGAGGCTACCGTTATACATTATAAATATACAAAGTAAAAGGGAGGTTCTTGATAGGAACTTTTTTAAGTAAATGTCTAAATCGTAGCTGGGGAAAAGCCTTTGTAATGTTCATTCGGACAGACACACACACATCGTAATGGAACTGGTAATGGAAACCTGCAAAGCGGCAACTATTATTATGAAACTGCAATGACAACACTACAGACATCGTGCAGGTACGGTCCGTGTGCCGAGAGAATTCTTTCGAATCATGCAGTCTTTCAATATTTAAACCATTTATGCACGCACGCAAATTAAGCATTACTCCTGGTCACTGAATCATCCACCGTTAACTCTTGCCGTTGTAATTACGTATTTTCCGATTGCACATGGGGCCCCAAAGAATTCTTTCGGCACGCAGAAGGATGCGCAGGATCAAAAACGATATTCTACGGCCGTCTCAGTGGTTAGTAAACGTCTGAAGACGAAGTGTTACTATTATACACAATACACACCGCCAAACACGTTGCTAACACTAACTCGTACCGTACTGATCTGCGACTTCTCTCTTTTGGAAACGATTTCTCTTCTTATTATACACGACACCCTTTTCAAGTATTAACAAAGGTAGTGGAGCCCAGGACGTTTCACAATCGAATCACAACATGCTCTCGATATCTACAAAAACTCCTAAAACTCTGCATACACAACTAGCACCTGGTTACGAACAGCAATATCGTCAAACATTGCCGGGGATTAAACGTGGGCAAACTTAGTTTGCACGAATTCACTTCAGGGATACTAAAGCCACTAACTTACCTTAAATCGTTGTAAACAGTCAATACAAGCTTTAAAACCGTCTCCTTGTGTTCCAGCAGTGCCCGGGTGGGCCCCAGATTCTACATATTAGCAGGCGTGCTCCTTCTGGAATAGGTATAACCTTTTTTGCAAGCTTCCCGTAATGGTTGGGTGTGAAAATATCTCATCCTTATAAATTTCTATGATCTTAATAGGGCCCCTGTAGTAAGTTTTCAATCTGAAATACACCAAAATAAAGAAATTGGCCCTAAACGTCGAACAATTTATTAACGTTAGGGTTGCTAGCGCGAAATCCGATCGACCAGAAATATTTTAGTGTTCGATTGGTTGCCTATCCATCCAGGCGCCGTTGCGTAGGATTGGCTGCCTATCCATTAGCCGTAAATATATATAAATAAATTTTCAAAATAAACACAAAAATGAGTAACTAGATACAAACACAGCGTAATTAGGGCTATCTAAAACAAAAACCCTAATAAACATTTGCTCTAAAACGTTTCCGAAAGAAATTATCAATCCCCGAAGGAGAGAACAGTAACCCGTTTGTTGACGTAATACTACAATTTTATTAAATTTGATCAACTAACTATTTATCTGTACTCCCCGCGTGGAATGAGTATATTACAGAATAGAGCAGAAACTTTGTTACATAAACAATATATAATTATATATTTAAAATTTACCGACTAGGTATTCCACAAGCAATGGTTCTTCTTTTAGCGCTGGCAACCAACTTCCTGCAGAGATCGGTTGTATAGAAGGAATGCTGAAAAAATAAATGCAATTAAATTACTAGCCAATAAAAAGTATTACGGAGCAGGTTACAAATAGGCAAAGAAATTCGTAGTTTGTGAATAGAGAGCCTTAGGAAATACGTTTTTAAGATTCCATTTTAAATAGATCAAAATACTAAAACACCAGATACCATACACAGAGGACGACAAATGCAACTGCAATTAACGCACGAATCCAACGTAACTGCTCTTTACAGTAAAGGGGGGTTCTTGATAGGAACTGTTTTTAATAAATGTCTAAATCGTAGCTGGGGAAAAGTCTTCTTCGTAATTCTTATTCGGACAGACACACATCTCATCGTAACGGAATCCTAAATGCATCGCAAACACATTCAGGAACAGTTGTAGGTCATACTAAAACAGAAACGAGTTGTGAAAATATTTCAAAGACCGAGAAACTTCAAAAAACATGCATTATAAGGGAAGGGGGCGAGCCTAGGGGAGGTTAGTAATTGTCCTGTCAATCTAGAGGCTACCGTTATACATTATAAATATACAAAGTAAAAGGGAGGTTCTTGATAGGAACTTTTTTAAGTAAATGTCTAAATCGTAGCTGGGGAAAAGCCTTTGTAATGTTCATTCGGACAGACACACACACATCGTAATGGAACTGGTAATGGAAACCTGCAAAGCGGCAACTATTATTATGAAACTGCAATGACAACACTACAGACATCGTGCAGGTACGGTCCGTGTGCCGAGAGAATTCTTTCGAATCATGCAGTCTTTCAATATTTAAACCATTTATGCACGCACGCAAATTAAGCATTACTCCTGGTCACTGAATCATCCACCGTTAACTCTTGCCGTTGTAATTACGTATTTTCCGATTGCACATGGGGCCCCAAAGAATTCTTTCGGCACGCAGAAGGATGCGCAGGATCAAAAACGATATTCTACGGCCGTCTCAGTGGTTAGTAAACGTCTGAAGACGAAGTGTTACTATTATACACAATACACACCGCCAAACACGTTGCTAACACTAACTCGTACCGTACTGATCTGCGACTTCTCTCTTTTGGAAACGATTTCTCTTCTTATTATACACGACACCCTTTTCAAGTATTAACAAAGGTAGTGGAGCCCAGGACGTTTCACAATCGAATCACAACATGCTCTCGATATCTACAAAAACTCCTAAAACTCTGCATACACAACTAGCACCTGGTTACGAACAGCAATATCGTCAAACATTGCCGGGGATTAAACGTGGGCAAACTTAGTTTGCACGAATTCACTTCAGGGATACTAAAGCCACTAACTTACCTTAAATCGTTGTAAACAGTCAATACAAGCTTTAAAACCGTCTCCTTGTGTTCCAGCAGTGCCCGGGTGGGCCCCAGATTCTACATATTAGCAGGCGTGCTCCTTCTGGAATAGGTATAACCTTTTTTGCAAGCTTCCCGTAATGGTTGGGTGTGAAAATATCTCATCCTTATAAATTTCTATGATCTTAATAGGGCCCCTGTAGTAAGTTTTCAATCTGAAATACACCAAAATAAAGAAATTGGCCCTAAACGTCGAACAATTTATTAACGTTAGGGTTGCTAGCGCGAAATCCGATCGACCAGAAATATTTTAGTGTTCGATTGGTTGCCTATCCATCCAGGCGCCGTTGCGTAGGATTGGCTGCCTATCCATTAGCCGTAAATATATATAAATAAATTTTCAAAATAAACACAAAAATGAGTAACTAGATACAAACACAGCGTAATTAGGGCTATCTAAAACAAAAACCCTAATAAACATTTGCTCTAAAACGTTTCCGAAAGAAATTATCAATCCCCGAAGGAGAGAACAGTAACCCGTTTGTTGACGTAATACTACAATTTTATTAAATTTGATCAACTAACTATTTATCTGTAGGTACTCCCCGCGTGGAATGAGTATATTACAGCATAGAGCAGAAACTTTGTTACATAAACAATATATAATTATATATTTAAAATTTACCGACTAGGTATTCCACAAGCAATGGTTCTTCTTTTAGCGCTGGCAACCAACTTCCTGCAGAGATCGGTTGTATAGAAGGAATGCTGAAAAAATAAATGCAATTAAATTACTAGCCAATAAAAAGTATTACGGAGCAGGTTACAAATAGGCAAAGAAATTCGTAGTTTGTGAATAGAGAGCCTTAGGAAATACGTTTTTAAGATTCCATTTTAAATAGATCAAAATACTAAAACACCAGATACCATACACAGAGGACGACAAATGCAACTGCAATTAACGCACGAATCCAACGTAACTGCTCTTTACAGTAAAGGGGGGTTCTTGATAGGAACTGTTTTTAATAAATGTCTAAATCGTAGCTGGGGAAAAGTCTTCTTCGTAATTCTTATTCGGACAGACACACATCTCATCGTAACGGAATCCTAAATGCATCGCAAACACATTCAGGAACAGTTGTAGGTCATACTAAAACAGAAACGAGTTGTGAAAATATTTCAAAGACCGAGAAACTTCAAAAAACATGCATTATAAGGGAAGGGGGCGAGCCTAGGGGAGGTTAGTAATTGTCCTGTCAATCTAGAGGCTACCGTTATACATTATAAATATACAAAGTAAAAGGGAGGTTCTTGATAGGAACTTTTTTAAGTAAATGTCTAAATCGTAGCTGGGGAAAAGCCTTTGTAATGTTCATTCGGACAGACACACACACATCGTAATGGAACTGGTAATGGAAACCTGCAAAGCGGCAACTATTATTATGAAACTGCAATGACAACACTACAGACATCGTGCAGGTACGGTCCGTGTGCCGAGAGAATTCTTTCGAATCATGCAGTCTTTCAATATTTAAACCATTTATGCACGCACGCAAATTAAGCATTACTCCTGGTCACTGAATCATCCACCGTTAACTCTTGCCGTTGTAATTACGTATTTTCCGATTGCACATGGGGCCCCAAAGAATTCTTTCGGCACGCAGAAGGATGCGCAGGATCAAAAACGATATTCTACGGCCGTCTCAGTGGTTAGTAAACGTCTGAAGACGAAGTGTTACTATTATACACAATACACACCGCCAAACACGTTGCTAACACTAACTCGTACCGTACTGATCTGCGACTTCTCTCTTTTGGAAACGATTTCTCTTCTTATTATACACGACACCCTTTTCAAGTATTAACAAAGGTAGTGGAGCCCAGGACGTTTCACAATCGAATCACAACATGCTCTCGATATCTACAAAAACTCCTAAAACTCTGCATACACAACTAGCACCTGGTTACGAACAGCAATATCGTCAAACATTGCCGGGGATTAAACGTGGGCAAACTTAGTTTGCACGAATTCACTTCAGGGATACTAAAGCCACTAACTTACCTTAAATCGTTGTAAACAGTCAATACAAGCTTTAAAACCGTCTCCTTGTGTTCCAGCAGTGCCCGGGTGGGCCCCAGATTCTACATATTAGCAGGCGTGCTCCTTCTGGAATAGGTATAACCTTTTTTGCAAGCTTCCCGTAATGGTTGGGTGTGAAAATATCTCATCCTTATACATTTCTATGATCTTAATAGGGCCCCTGTAGTAAGTTTTCAATCTGAAATACACCAAAATAAAGAAATTTGCCCTAAACGTCGAACAATTTATTAACGTTAGGGTTGCTAGCGCGAAATCCGATCGACCAGAAATATTTTAGTGTTCGATTGGTTGCCTATCCATCCAGGCGCCGTTGCGTAGGATTGGCTGCCTATCCATTAGCCGTAAATATATATAAATAAATTTTCAAAATAAACACAAAAATGAGTAACTAGATACAAACACAGCGTAATTAGGGCTATCTAAAACAAAAACCCTAATAAACATTTGCTCTAAAACGTTTCCGAAAGAAATTATCAATCCCCGAAGGAGAGAACAGTAACCCGTTTGTTGACGTAATACTACAATTTTATTAAATTTGATCAACTAACTATTTATCTGTACTCCCCGCGTGGAATGAGTATATTACAGCATAGAGCAGAAACTTTGTTACATAAACAATATATAATTATATATTTAAAATTTACCGACTAGGTATTCCACAAGCAATGGTTCTTCTTTTAGCGCTGGCAACCAACTTCCTGCAGAGATCGGTTGTATAGAAGGAATGCTGAAAAAATAAATGCAATTAAATTACTAGCCAATAAAAAGTATTACGGAGCAGGTTACAAATAGGCAAAGAAATTCGTAGTTTGTGAATAGAGAGCCTTAGGAAATACGTTTTTAAGATTCCATTTTAAATAGATCAAAATACTAAAACACCAGATACCATACACAGAGGACGACAAATGCAACTGCAATTAACGCACGAATCCAACGTAACTGCTCTTTACAGTAAAGGGGGGTTCTTGATAGGAACTGTTTTTAATAAATGTCTAAATCGTAGCTGGGGAAAAGTCTTCTTCGTAATTCTTATTCGGACAGACACACATCTCATCGTAACGGAATCCTAAATGCATCGCAAACACATTCAGGAACAGTTGTAGGTCATACTAAAACAGAAACGAGTTGTGAAAATATTTCAAAGACCGAGAAACTTCAAAAAACATGCATTATAAGGGAAGGGGGCGAGCCTAGGGGAGGTTAGTAATTGTCCTGTCAATCTAGAGGCTACCGTTATACATTATAAATATACAAAGTAAAAGGGAGGTTCTTGATAGGAACTTTTTTAAGTAAATGTCTAAATCGTAGCTGGGGAAAAGCCTTTGTAATGTTCATTCGGACAGACACACACACATCGTAATGGAACTGGTAATGGAAACCTGCAAAGCGGCAACTATTATTATGAAACTGCAATGACAACACTACAGACATCGTGCAGGTACGGTCCGTGTGCCGAGAGAATTCTTTCGAATCATGCAGTCTTTCAATATTTAAACCATTTATGCACGCACGCAAATTAAGCATTACTCCTGGTCACTGAATCATCCACCGTTAACTCTTGCCGTTGTAATTACGTATTTTCCGATTGCACATGGGGCCCCAAAGAATTCTTTCGGCACGCAGAAGGATGCGCAGGATCAAAAACGATATTCTACGGCCGTCTCAGTGGTTAGTAAACGTCTGAAGACGAAGTGTTACTATTATACACAATACACACCGCCAAACACGTTGCTAACACTAACTCGTACCGTACTGATCTGCGACTTCTCTCTTTTGGAAACGATTTCTCTTCTTATTATACACGACACCCTTTTCAAGTATTAACAAAGGTAGTGGAGCCCAGGACGTTTCACAATCGAATCACAACATGCTCTCGATTTCTACAAAAACTCCTAAAACTCTGCATACACAACTAGCACCTGGTTACGAACAGCAATATCGTCAAACATTGCCGGGGATTAAACGTGGGCAAACTTAGTTTGCACGAATTCACTTCAGGGATACTAAAGCCACTAACTTACCTTAAATCGTTGTAAACAGTCAATACAAGCTTTAAAACCGTCTCCTTGTGTTCCAGCAGTGCCCGGGTGGGCCCCAGATTCTACATATTAGCAGGCGTGCTCCTTCTGGAATAGGTATAACCTTTTTTGCAAGCTTCCCGTAATGGTTGGGTGTGAAAATATCTCATCCTTATAAATTTCTATGATCTTAATAGGGCCCCTGTAGTAAGTTTTCAATCTGAAATACACCAAAATAAAGAAATTTGCCCTAAACGTCGAACAATTTATTAACGTTAGGGTTGCTAGCGCGAAATCCGATCGACCAGAAATATTTTAGTGTTCGATTGGTTGCCTATCCATCCAGGCGCCGTTGCGTAGGATTGGCTGCCTATCCATTAGCCGTAAATATATATAAATAAATTTTCAAAATAAACACAAAAATGAGTAACTAGATACAAACACAGCGTAATTAGGGCTATCTAAAACAAAAACCCTAATAAACATTTGCTCTAAAACGTTTCCGAAAGAAATTATCAATCCCCGAAGGAGAGAACAGTAACCCGTTTGTTGACGTAATACTACAATTTTATTAAATTTGATCAACTAACTATTTATCTGTACTCCCCGCGTGGAATGAGTATATTACAGCATAGAGCAGAAACTTTGTTACATAAACAATATATAATTATATATTTAAAATTTACCGACTAGGTATTCCACAAGCAATGGTTCTTCTTTTAGCGCTGGCAACCAACTTCCTGCAGAGATCGGTTGTATAGAAGGAATGCTGAAAAAATAAATGCAATTAAATTACTAGCCAATAAAAAGTATTACGGAGCAGGTTACAAATAGGCAAAGAAATTCGTAGTTTGTGAATAGAGAGCCTTAGGAAATACGTTTTTAAGATTCCATTTTAAATAGATCAAAATACTAAAACACCAGATACCATACACAGAGGACGACAAATGCAACTGCAATTAACGCACGAATCCAACGTAACTGCTCTTTACAGTAAAGGGGGGTTCTTGATAGGAACTGTTTTTAATAAATGTCTAAATCGTAGCTGGGGAAAAGTCTTCTTCGTAATTCTTATTCGGACAGACACACATCTCATCGTAACGGAATCCTAAATGCATCGCAAACACATTCAGGAACAGTTGTAGGTCATACTAAAACAGAAACGAGTTGTGAAAATATTTCAAAGACCGAGAAACTTCAAAAAACATGCATTATAAGGGAAGGGGGCGAGCCTAGGGGAGGTTAGTAATTGTCCTGTCAATCTAGAGGCTACCGTTATACATTATAAATATACAAAGTAAAAGGGAGGTTCTTGATAGGAACTTTTTTAAGTAAATGTCTAAATCGTAGCTGGGGAAAAGCCTTTGTAATGTTCATTCGGACAGACACACACACATCGTAATGGAACTGGTAATGGAAACCTGCAAAGCGGCAACTATTATTATGAAACTGCAATGACAACACTACAGACATCGTGCAGGTACGGTCCGTGTGCCGAGAGAATTCTTTCGAATCATGCAGTCTTTCAATATTTAAACCATTTATGCACGCACGCAAATTAAGCATTACTCCTGGTCACTGAATCATCCACCGTTAACTCTTGCCGTTGTAATTACGTATTTTCCGATTGCACATGGGGCCCCAAAGAATTCTTTCGGCACGCAGAAGGATGCGCAGGATCAAAAACGATATTCTACGGCCGTCTCAGTGGTTAGTAAACGTCTGAAGACGAAGTGTTACTATTATACACAATACACACCGCCAAACACGTTGCTAACACTAACTCGTACCGTACTGATCTGCGACTTCTCTCTTTTGGAAACGATTTCTCTTCTTATTATACACGACACCCTTTTCAAGTATTAACAAAGGTAGTGGAGCCCAGGACGTTTCACAATCGAATCACAACATGCTCTCGATATCTACAAAAACTCCTAAAACTCTGCATACACAACTAGCACCTGGTTACGAACAGCAATATCGTCAAACATTGCCGGGGATTAAACGTGGGCAAACTTAGTTTGCACTAATTCACTTCAGGGATACTAAAGCCACTAACTTACCTTAAATCGTTGTAAACAGTCAATACAAGCTTTAAAACCGTCTCCTTGTGTTCCAGCAGTGCCCGGGTGGGCCCCAGATTCTACATATTAGCAGGCGTGCTCCTTCTGGAATAGGTATAACCTTTTTTGCAAGCTTCCCGTAATGGTTGGGTGTGAAAATATCTCATCCTTATAAATTTCTATGATCTTAATAGGGCCCCTGTAGTAAGTTTTCAATCTGAAATACACCAAAATAAAGAAATTGGCCCTAAACGTCGAACAATTTATTAACGTTAGGGTTGCTAGCGCGAAATCCGATCGACCAGAAATATTTTAGTGTTCGATTGGTTGCCTATCCATCCAGGCGCCGTTGCGTAGGATTGGCTGCCTATCCATTAGCCGTAAATATATATAAATAAATTTTCAAAATAAACACAAAAATGAGTAACTAGATACAAACACAGCGTAATTAGGGCTATCTAAAACAAAAACCCTAATAAACATTTGCTCTAAAACGTTTCCGAAAGAAATTATCAATCCCCGAAGGAGAGAACAGTAACCCGTTTGTTGACGTAATACTACAATTTTATTAAATTTGATCAACTAACTATTTATCTGTAGGTACTCCCCGCGTGGAATGAGTATATTACAGCATAGAGCAGAAACTTTGTTACATAAACAATATATAATTATATATTTAAAATTTACCGACTAGGTATTCCACAAGCAATGGTTCTTCTTTTAGCGCTGGCAACCAACTTCCTGCAGAGATCGGTTGTATAGAAGGAATGCTGAAAAAATAAATGCAATTAAATTACTAGCCAATAAAAAGTATTACGGAGCAGGTTACAAATAGGCAAAGAAATTCGTAGTTTGTGAATAGAGAGCCTTAGGAAATACGTTTTTAAGATTCCATTTTAAATAGATCAAAATACTAAAACACCAGATACCATACACAGAGGACGACAAATGCAACTGCAATTAACGCACGAATCCAACGTAACTGCTCTTTACAGTAAAGGGGGGTTCTTGATAGGAACTGTTTTTAATAAATGTCTAAATCGTAGCTGGGGAAAAGTCTTCTTCGTAATTCTTATTCGGACAGACACACATCTCATCGTAACGGAATCCTAAATGCATCGCAAACACATTCAGGAACAGTTGTAGGTCATACTAAAACAGAAACGAGTTGTGAAAATATTTCAAAGACCGAGAAACTTCAAAAAACATGCATTATAAGGGAAGGGGGCGAGCCTAGGGGAGGTTAGTAATTGTCCTGTCAATCTAGAGGCTACCGTTATACATTATAAATATACAAAGTAAAAGGGAGGTTCTTGATAGGAACTTTTTTAAGTAAATGTCTAAATCGTAGCTGGGGAAAAGCCTTTGTAATGTTCATTCGGACAGACACACACACATCGTAATGGAACTGGTAATGGAAACCTGCAAAGCGGCAACTATTATTATGAAACTGCAATGACAACACTACAGACATCGTGCAGGTACGGTCCGTGTGCCGAGAGAATTCTTTCGAATCATGCAGTCTTTCAATATTTAAACCATTTATGCACGCACGCAAATTAAGCATTACTCCTGGTCACTGAATCATCCACCGTTAACTCTTGCCGTTGTAATTACGTATTTTCCGATTGCACATGGGGCCCCAAAGAATTCTTTCGGCACGCAGAAGGATGCGCAGGATCAAAAACGATATTCTACGGCCGTCTCAGTGGTTAGTAAACGTCTGAAGACGAAGTGTTACTATTATACACAATACACACCGCCAAACACGTTGCTAACACTAACTCGTACCGTACTGATCTGCGACTTCTCTCTTTTGGAAACGATTTCTCTTCTTATTATACACGACACCCTTTTCAAGTATTAACAAAGGTAGTGGAGCCCAGGACGTTTCACAATCGAATCACAACATGCTCTCGATATCTACAAAAACTCCTAAAACTCTGCATACACAACTAGCACCTGGTTACGAACAGCAATATCGTCAAACATTGCCGGGGATTAAACGTGGGCAAACTTAGTTTGCACGAATTCACTTCAGGGATACTAAAGCCACTAACTTACCTTAAATCGTTGTAAACAGTCAATACAAGCTTTAAAACCGTCTCCTTGTGTTCCAGCAGTGCCCGGGTGGGCCCCAGATTCTACATATTAGCAGGCGTGCTCCTTCTGGAATAGGTATAACCTTTTTTGCAAGCTTCCCGTAATGGTTGGGTGTGAAAATATCTCATCCTTATAAATTTCTATGATCTTAATAGGGCCCCTGTAGTAAGTTTTCAATCTGAAATACACCAAAATAAAGAAATTGGCCCTAAACGTCGAACAATTTATTAACGTTAGGGTTGCTAGCGCGAAATCCGATCGACCAGAAATATTTTAGTGTTCGATTGGTTGCCTATCCATCCAGGCGCCGTTGCGTAGGATTGGCTGCCTATCCATTAGCCGTAAATATATATAAATAAATTTTCAAAATAAACACAAAAATGAGTAACTAGATACAAACACAGCGTAATTAGGGCTATCTAAAACAAAAACCCTAATAAACATTTGCTCTAAAACGTTTCCGAAAGAAATTATCAATCCCCGAAGGAGAGAACAGTAACCCGTTTGTTGACGTAATACTACAATTTTATTAAATTTGATCAACTAACTATTTATCTGTAGGTACTCCCCGCGTGGAATGAGTATATTACAGCATAGAGCAGAAACTTTGTTACATAAACAATATATAATTATATATTTAAAATTTACCGACTAGGTATTCCACAAGCAATGGTTCTTCTTTTAGCGCTGGCAACCAACTTCCTGCAGAGATCGGTTGTATAGAAGGAATGCTGAAAAAATAAATGCAATTAAATTACTAGCCAATAAAAAGTATTACGGAGCAGGTTACAAATAGGCAAAGAAATTCGTAGTTTGTGAATAGAGAGCCTTAGGAAATACGTTTTTAAGATTCCATTTTAAATAGATCAAAATACTAAAACACCAGATACCATACACAGAGGACGACAAATGCAACTGCAATTAACGCACGAATCCAACGTAACTGCTCTTTACAGTAAAGGGGGGTTCTTGATAGGAACTGTTTTTAATAAATGTCTAAATCGTAGCTGGGGAAAAGTCTTCTTCGTAATTCTTATTCGGACAGACACACATCTCATCGTAACGGAATCCTAAATGCATCGCAAACACATTCAGGAACAGTTGTAGGTCATACTAAAACAGAAACGAGTTGTGAAAATATTTCAAAGACCGAGAAACTTCAAAAAACATGCATTATAAGGGAAGGGGGCGAGCCTAGGGGAGGTTAGTAATTGTCCTGTCAATCTAGAGGCTACCGTTATACATTATAAATATACAAAGTAAAAGGGAGGTTCTTGATAGGAACTTTTTTAAGTAAATGTCTAAATCGTAGCTGGGGAAAAGCCTTTGTAATGTTCATTCGGACAGACACACACACATCGTAATGGAACTGGTAATGGAAACCTGCAAAGCGGCAACTATTATTATGAAACTGCAATGACAACACTACAGACATCGTGCAGGTACGGTCCGTGTGCCGAGAGAATTCTTTCGAATCATGCAGTCTTTCAATATTTAAACCATTTATGCACGCACGCAAATTAAGCATTACTCCTGGTCACTGAATCATCCACCGTTAACTCTTGCCGTTGTAATTACGTATTTTCCGATTGCACATGGGGCCCCAAAGAATTCTTTCGGCACGCAGAAGGATGCGCAGGATCAAAAACGATATTCTACGGCCGTCTCAGTGGTTAGTAAACGTCTGAAGACGAAGTGTTACTATTATACACAATACACACCGCCAAACACGTTGCTAACACTAACTCGTACCGTACTGATCTGCGACTTCTCTCTTTTGGAAACGATTTCTCTTCTTATTATACACGACACCCTTTTCAAGTATTAACAAAGGTAGTGGAGCCCAGGACGTTTCACAATCGAATCACAACATGCTCTCGATATCTACAAAAACTCCTAAAACTCTGCATACACAACTAGCACCTGGTTACGAACAGCAATATCGTCAAACATTGCCGGGGATTAAACGTGGGCAAACTTAGTTTGCACGAATTCACTTCAGGGATACTAAAGCCACTAACTTACCTTAAATCGTTGTAAACAGTCAATACAAGCTTTAAAACCGTCTCCTTGTGTTCCAGCAGTGCCCGGGTGGGCCCCAGATTCTACATATTAGCAGGCGTGCTCCTTCTGGAATAGGTATAACCTTTTTTGCAAGCTTCCCGTAATGGTTGGGTGTGAAAATATCTCATCCTTATAAATTTCTATGATCTTAATAGGGCCCCTGTAGTAAGTTTTCAATCTGAAATACACCAAAATAAAGAAATTTGCCCTAAACGTCGAACAATTTATTAACGTTAGGGTTGCTAGCGCGAAATCCGATCGACCAGAAATATTTTAGTGTTCGATTGGTTGCCTATCCATCCAGGCGCCGTTGCGTAGGATTGGCTGCCTATCCATTAGCCGTAAATATATATAAATAAATTTTCAAAATAAACACAAAAATGAGTAACTAGATACAAACACAGCGTAATTAGGGCTATCTAAAACAAAAACCCTAATAAACATTTGCTCTAAAACGTTTCCGAAAGAAATTATCAATCCCCGAAGGAGAGAACAGTAACCCGTTTGTTGACGTAATACTACAATTTTATTAAATTTGATCAACTAACTATTTATCTGTACTCCCCGCGTGGAATGAGTATATTACAGCATAGAGCAGAAACTTTGTTACATAAACAATATATAATTATATATTTAAAATTTACCGACTAGGTATTCCACAAGCAATGGTTCTTCTTTTAGCGCTGGCAACCAACTTCCTGCAGAGATCGGTTGTATAGAAGGAATGCTGAAAAAATAAATGCAATTAAATTACTAGCCAATAAAAAGTATTACGGAGCAGGTTACAAATAGGCAAAGAAATTCGTAGTTTGTGAATAGAGAGCCTTAGGAAATACGTTTTTAAGATTCCATTTTAAATAGATCAAAATACTAAAACACCAGATACCATACACAGAGGACGACAAATGCAACTGCAATTAACGCACGAATCCAACGTAACTGCTCTTTACAGTAAAGGGGGGTTCTTGATAGGAACTGTTTTTAATAAATGTCTAAATCGTAGCTGGGGAAAAGTCTTCTTCGTAATTCTTATTCGGACAGACACACATCTCATCGTAACGGAATCCTAAATGCATCGCAAACACATTCAGGAACAGTTGTAGGTCATACTAAAACAGAAACGAGTTGTGAAAATATTTCAAAGACCGAGAAACTTCAAAAAACATGCATTATAAGGGAAGGGGGCGAGCCTAGGGGAGGTTAGTAATTGTCCTGTCAATCTAGAGGCTACCGTTATACATTATAAATATACAAAGTAAAAGGGAGGTTCTTGATAGGAACTTTTTTAAGTAAATGTCTAAATCGTAGCTGGGGAAAAGCCTTTGTAATGTTCATTCGGACAGACACACACACATCGTAATGGAACTGGTAATGGAAACCTGCAAAGCGGCAACTATTATTATGAAACTGCAATGACAACACTACAGACATCGTGCAGGTACGGTCCGTGTGCCGAGAGAATTCTTTCGAATCATGCAGTCTTTCAATATTTAAACCATTTATGCACGCACGCAAATTAAGCATTACTCCTGGTCACTGAATCATCCACCGTTAACTCTTGCCGTTGTAATTACGTATTTTCCGATTGCACATGGGGCCCCAAAGAATTCTTTCGGCACGCAGAAGGATGCGCAGGATCAAAAACGATATTCTACGGCCGTCTCAGTGGTTAGTAAACGTCTGAAGACGAAGTGTTACTATTATACACAATACACACCGCCAAACACGTTGCTAACACTAACTCGTACCGTACTGATCTGCGACTTCTCTCTTTTGGAAACGATTTCTCTTCTTATTATACACGACACCCTTTTCAAGTATTAACAAAGGTAGTGGAGCCCAGGACGTTTCACAATCGAATCACAACATGCTCTCGATATCTACAAAAACTCCTAAAACTCTGCATACACAACTAGCACCTGGTTACGAACAGCAATATCGTCAAACATTGCCGGGGATTAAACGTGGGCAAACTTAGTTTGCACGAATTCACTTCAGGGATACTAAAGCCACTAACTTACCTTAAATCGTTGTAAACAGTCAATACAAGCTTTAAAACCGTCTCCTTGTGTTCCAGCAGTGCCCGGGTGGGCCCCAGATTCTACATATTAGCAGGCGTGCTCCTTCTGGAATAGGTATAACCTTTTTTGCAAGCTTCCCGTAATGGTTGGGTGTGAAAATATCTCATCCTTATAAATTTCTATGATCTTAATAGGGCCCCTGTAGTAAGTTTTCAATCTGAAATACACCAAAATAAAGAAATTGGCCCTAAACGTCGAACAATTTATTAACGTTAGGGTTGCTAGCGCGAAATCCGATCGACCAGAAATATTTTAGTGTTCGATTGGTTGCCTATCCATCCAGGCGCCGTTGCGTAGGATTGGCTGCCTATCCATTAGCCGTAAATATATATAAATAAATTTTCAAAATAAACACAAAAATGAGTAACTAGATACAAACACAGCGTAATTAGGGCTATCTAAAACAAAAACCCTAATAAACATTTGCTCTAAAACGTTTCCGAAAGAAATTATCAATCCCCGAAGGAGAGAACAGTAACCCGTTTGTTGACGTAATACTACAATTTTATTAAATTTGATCAACTAACTATTTATCTGTACTCCCCGCGTGGAATGAGTATATTACAGAATAGAGCAGAAACTTTGTTACATAAACAATATATAATTATATATTTAAAATTTACCGACTAGGTATTCCACAAGCAATGGTTCTTCTTTTAGCGCTGGCAACCAACTTCCTGCAGAGATCGGTTGTATAGAAGGAATGCTGAAAAAATAAATGCAATTAAATTACTAGCCAATAAAAAGTATTACGGAGCAGGTTACAAATAGGCAAAGAAATTCGTAGTTTGTGAATAGAGAGCCTTAGGAAATACGTTTTTAAGATTCCATTTTAAATAGATCAAAATACTAAAACACCAGATACCATACACAGAGGACGACAAATGCAACTGCAATTAACGCACGAATCCAACGTAACTGCTCTTTACAGTAAAGGGGGGTTCTTGATAGGAACTGTTTTTAATAAATGTCTAAATCGTAGCTGGGGAAAAGTCTTCTTCGTAATTCTTATTCGGACAGACACACATCTCATCGTAACGGAATCCTAAATGCATCGCAAACACATTCAGGAACAGTTGTAGGTCATACTAAAACAGAAACGAGTTGTGAAAATATTTCAAAGACCGAGAAACTTCAAAAAACATGCATTATAAGGGAAGGGGGCGAGCCTAGGGGAGGTTAGTAATTGTCCTGTCAATCTAGAGGCTACCGTTATACATTATAAATATACAAAGTAAAAGGGAGGTTCTTGATAGGAACTTTTTTAAGTAAATGTCTAAATCGTAGCTGGGGAAAAGCCTTTGTAATGTTCATTCGGACAGACACACACACATCGTAATGGAACTGGTAATGGAAACCTGCAAAGCGGCAACTATTATTATGAAACTGCAATGACAACACTACAGACATCGTGCAGGTACGGTCCGTGTGCCGAGAGAATTCTTTCGAATCATGCAGTCTTTCAATATTTAAACCATTTATGCACGCACGCAAATTAAGCATTACTCCTGGTCACTGAATCATCCACCGTTAACTCTTGCCGTTGTAATTACGTATTTTCCGATTGCACATGGGGCCCCAAAGAATTCTTTCGGCACGCAGAAGGATGCGCAGGATCAAAAACGATATTCTACGGCCGTCTCAGTGGTTAGTAAACGTCTGAAGACGAAGTGTTACTATTATACACAATACACACCGCCAAACACGTTGCTAACACTAACTCGTACCGTACTGATCTGCGACTTCTCTCTTTTGGAAACGATTTCTCTTCTTATTATACACGACACCCTTTTCAAGTATTAACAAAGGTAGTGGAGCCCAGGACGTTTCACAATCGAATCACAACATGCTCTCGATATCTACAAAAACTCTGCATACACAACTAGCACCTGGTTACGAACAGCAATATCGTCAAACATTGCCGGGGATTAAACGTGGGCAAACTTAGTTTGCACGAATTCACTTCAGGGATACTAAAGCCACTAACTTACCTTAAATCGTTGTAAACAGTCAATACAAGCTTTAAAACCGTCTCCTTGTGTTCCAGCAGTGCCCGGGTGGGCCCCAGATTCTACATATTAGCAGGCGTGCTCCTTCTGGAATAGGTATAACCTTTTTTGCAAGCTTCCCGTAATGGTTGGGTGTGAAAATATCTCATCCTTATAAATTTCTATGATCTTAATAGGGCCCCTGTAGTAAGTTTTCAATCTGAAATACACCAAAATAAAGAAATTGGCCCTAAACGTCGAACAATTTATTAACGTTAGGGTTGCTAGCGCGAAATCCGATCGACCAGAAATATTTTAGTGTTCGATTGGTTGCCTATCCATCCAGGCGCCGTTGCGTAGGATTGGCTGCCTATCCATTAGCCGTAAATATATATAAATAAATTTTCAAAATAAACACAAAAATGAGTAACTAGATACAAACACAGCGTAATTAGGGCTATCTAAAACAAAAACCCTAATAAACATTTGCTCTAAAACGTTTCCGAAAGAAATTATCAATCCCCGAAGGAGAGAACAGTAACCCGTTTGTTGACGTAATACTACAATTTTATTAAATTTGATCAACTAACTATTTATCTGTACTCCCCGCGTGGAATGAGTATATTACAGAATAGAGCAGAAACTTTGTTACATAAACAATATATAATTATATATTTAAAATTTACCGACTAGGTATTCCACAAGCAATGGTTCTTCTTTTAGCGCTGGCAACCAACTTCCTGCAGAGATCGGTTGTATAGAAGGAATGCTGAAAAAATAAATGCAATTAAATTACTAGCCAATAAAAAGTATTACGGAGCAGGTTACAAATAGGCAAAGAAATTCGTAGTTTGTGAATAGAGAGCCTTAGGAAATACGTTTTTAAGATTCCATTTTAAATAGATCAAAATACTAAAACACCAGATACCATACACAGAGGACGACAAATGCAACTGCAATTAACGCACGAATCCAACGTAACTGCTCTTTACAGTAAAGGGGGGTTCTTGATAGGAACTGTTTTTAATAAATGTCTAAATCGTAGCTGGGGAAAAGTCTTCTTCGTAATTCTTATTCGGACAGACACACATCTCATCGTAACGGAATCCTAAATGCATCGCAAACACATTCAGGAACAGTTGTAGGTCATACTAAAACAGAAACGAGTTGTGAAAATATTTCAAAGACCGAGAAACTTCAAAAAACATGCATTATAAGGGAAGGGGGCGAGCCTAGGGGAGGTTAGTAATTGTCCTGTCAATCTAGAGGCTACCGTTATACATTATAAATATACAAAGTAAAAGGGAGGTTCTTGATAGGAACTTTTTTAAGTAAATGTCTAAATCGTAGCTGGGGAAAAGCCTTTGTAATGTTCATTCGGACAGACACACACACATCGTAATGGAACTGGTAATGGAAACCTGCAAAGCGGCAACTATTATTATGAAACTGCAATGACAACACTACAGACATCGTGCAGGTACGGTCCGTGTGCCGAGAGAATTCTTTCGAATCATGCAGTCTTTCAATATTTAAACCATTTATGCACGCACGCAAATTAAGCATTACTCCTGGTCACTGAATCATCCACCGTTAACTCTTGCCGTTGTAATTACGTATTTTCCGATTGCACATGGGGCCCCAAAGAATTCTTTCGGCACGCAGAAGGATGCGCAGGATCAAAAACGATATTCTACGGCCGTCTCAGTGGTTAGTAAACGTCTGAAGACGAAGTGTTACTATTATACACAATACACACCGCCAAACACGTTGCTAACACTAACTCGTACCGTACTGATCTGCGACTTCTCTCTTTTGGAAACGATTTCTCTTCTTATTATACACGACACCCTTTTCAAGTATTAACAAAGGTAGTGGAGCCCAGGACGTTTCACAATCGAATCACAACATGCTCTCGATATCTACAAAAACTCCTAAAACTCTGCATACACAACTAGCACCTGGTTACGAACAGCAATATCGTCAAACATTGCCGGGGATTAAACGTGGGCAAACTTAGTTTGCACGAATTCACTTCAGGGATACTAAAGCCACTAACTTACCTTAAATCGTTGTAAACAGTCAATACAAGCTTTAAAACCGTCTCCTTGTGTTCCAGCAGTGCCCGGGTGGGCCCCAGATTCTACATATTAGCAGGCGTGCTCCTTCTGGAATAGGTATAACCTTTTTTGCAAGCTTCCCGTAATGGTTGGGTGTGAAAATATCTCATCCTTATAAATTTCTATGATCTTAATAGGGCCCCTGTAGTAAGTTTTCAATCTGAAATACACCAAAATAAAGAAATTGGCCCTAAACGTCGAACAATTTATTAACGTTAGGGTTGCTAGCGCGAAATCCGATCGACCAGAAATATTTTAGTGTTCGATTGGTTGCCTATCCATCCAGGCGCCGTTGCGTAGGATTGGCTGCCTATCCATTAGCCGTAAATATATATAAATAAATTTTCAAAATAAACACAAAAATGAGTAACTAGATACAAACACAGCGTAATTAGGGCTATCTAAAACAAAAACCCTAATAAACATTTGCTCTAAAACGTTTCCGAAAGAAATTATCAATCCCCGAAGGAGAGAACAGTAACCCGTTTGTTGACGTAATACTACAATTTTATTAAATTTGATCAACTAACTATTTATCTGTAGGTACTCCCCGCGTGGAATGAGTATATTACAGCATAGAGCAGAAACTTTGTTACATAAACAATATATAATTATATATTTAAAATTTACCGACTAGGTATTCCACAAGCAATGGTTCTTCTTTTAGCGCTGGCAACCAACTTCCTGCAGAGATCGGTTGTATAGAAGGAATGCTGAAAAAATAAATGCAATTAAATTACTAGCCAATAAAAAGTATTACGGAGCAGGTTACAAATAGGCAAAGAAATTCGTAGTTTGTGAATAGAGAGCCTTAGGAAATACGTTTTTAAGATTCCATTTTAAATAGATCAAAATACTAAAACACCAGATACCATACACAGAGGACGACAAATGCAACTGCAATTAACGCACGAATCCAACGTAACTGCTCTTTACAGTAAAGGGGGGTTCTTGATAGGAACTGTTTTTAATAAATGTCTAAATCGTAGCTGGGGAAAAGTCTTCTTCGTAATTCTTATTCGGACAGACACACATCTCATCGTAACGGAATCCTAAATGCATCGCAAACACATTCAGGAACAGTTGTAGGTCATACTAAAACAGAAACGAGTTGTGAAAATATTTCAAAGACCGAGAAACTTCAAAAAACATGCATTATAAGGGAAGGGGGCGAGCCTAGGGGAGGTTAGTAATTGTCCTGTCAATCTAGAGGCTACCGTTATACATTATAAATATACAAAGTAAAAGGGAGGTTCTTGATAGGAACTTTTTTAAGTAAATGTCTAAATCGTAGCTGGGGAAAAGCCTTTGTAATGTTCATTCGGACAGACACACACACATCGTAATGGAACTGGTAATGGAAACCTGCAAAGCGGCAACTATTATTATGAAACTGCAATGACAACACTACAGACATCGTGCAGGTACGGTCCGTGTGCCGAGAGAATTCTTTCGAATCATGCAGTCTTTCAATATTTAAACCATTTATGCACGCACGCAAATTAAGCATTACTCCTGGTCACTGAATCATCCACCGTTAACTCTTGCCGTTGTAATTACGTATTTTCCGATTGCACATGGGGCCCCAAAGAATTCTTTCGGCACGCAGAAGGATGCGCAGGATCAAAAACGATATTCTACGGCCGTCTCAGTGGTTAGTAAACGTCTGAAGACGAAGTGTTACTATTATACACAATACACACCGCCAAACACGTTGCTAACACTAACTCGTACCGTACTGATCTGCGACTTCTCTCTTTTGGAAACGATTTCTCTTCTTATTATACACGACACCCTTTTCAAGTATTAACAAAGGTAGTGGAGCCCAGGACGTTTCACAATCGAATCACAACATGCTCTCGATATCTACAAAAACTCCTAAAACTCTGCATACACAACTAGCACCTGGTTACGAACAGCAATATCGTCAAACATTGCCGGGGATTAAACGTGGGCAAACTTAGTTTGCACGAATTCACTTCAGGGATACTAAAGCCACTAACTTACCTTAAATCGTTGTAAACAGTCAATACAAGCTTTAAAACCGTCTCCTTGTGTTCCAGCAGTGCCCGGGTGGGCCCCAGATTCTACATATTAGCAGGCGTGCTCCTTCTGGAATAGGTATAACCTTTTTTGCAAGCTTCCCGTAATGGTTGGGTGTGAAAATATCTCATCCTTATAAATTTCTATGATCTTAATAGGGCCCCTGTAGTAAGTTTTCAATCTGAAATACACCAAAATAAAGAAATTGGCCCTAAACGTCGAACAATTTATTAACGTTAGGGTTGCTAGCGCGAAATCCGATCGACCAGAAATATTTTAGTGTTCGATTGGTTGCCTATCCATCCAGGCGCCGTTGCGTAGGATTGGCTGCCTATCCATTAGCCGTAAATATATATAAATAAATTTTCAAAATAAACACAAAAATGAGTAACTAGATACAAACACAGCGTAATTAGGGCTATCTAAAACAAAAACCCTAATAAACATTTGCTCTAAAACGTTTCCGAAAGAAATTATCAATCCCCGAAGGAGAGAACAGTAACCCGTTTGTTGACGTAATACTACAATTTTATTAAATTTGATCAACTAACTATTTATCTGTACTCCCCGCGTGGAATGAGTATATTACAGCATAGAGCAGAAACTTTGTTACATAAACAATATATAATTATATATTTAAAATTTACCGACTAGGTATTCCACAAGCAATGGTTCTTCTTTTAGCGCTGGCAACCAACTTCCTGCAGAGATCGGTTGTATAGAAGGAATGCTGAAAAAATAAATGCAATTAAATTACTAGCCAATAAAAAGTATTACGGAGCAGGTTACAAATAGGCAAAGAAATTCGTAGTTTGTGAATAGAGAGCCTTAGGAAATACGTTTTTAAGATTCCATTTTAAATAGATCAAAATACTAAAACACCAGATACCATACACAGAGGACGACAAATGCAACTGCAATTAACGCACGAATCCAACGTAACTGCTCTTTACAGTAAAGGGGGGTTCTTGATAGGAACTGTTTTTAATAAATGTCTAAATCGTAGCTGGGGAAAAGTCTTCTTCGTAATTCTTATTCGGACAGACACACATCTCATCGTAACGGAATCCTAAATGCATCGCAAACACATTCAGGAACAGTTGTAGGTCATACTAAAACAGAAACGAGTTGTGAAAATATTTCAAAGACCGAGAAACTTCAAAAAACATGCATTATAAGGGAAGGGGGCGAGCCTAGGGGAGGTTAGTAATTGTCCTGTCAATCTAGAGGCTACCGTTATACATTATAAATATACAAAGTAAAAGGGAGGTTCTTGATAGGAACTTTTTTAAGTAAATGTCTAAATCGTAGCTGGGGAAAAGCCTTTGTAATGTTCATTCGGACAGACACACACACATCGTAATGGAACTGGTAATGGAAACCTGCAAAGCGGCAACTATTATTATGAAACTGCAATGACAACACTACAGACATCGTGCAGGTACGGTCCGTGTGCCGAGAGAATTCTTTCGAATCATGCAGTCTTTCAATATTTAAACCATTTATGCACGCACGCAAATTAAGCATTACTCCTGGTCACTGAATCATCCACCGTTAACTCTTGCCGTTGTAATTACGTATTTTCCGATTGCACATGGGGCCCCAAAGAATTCTTTCGGCACGCAGAAGGATGCGCAGGATCAAAAACGATATTCTACGGCCGTCTCAGTGGTTAGTAAACGTCTGAAGACGAAGTGTTACTATTATACACAATACACACCGCCAAACACGTTGCTAACACTAACTCGTACCGTACTGATCTGCGACTTCTCTCTTTTGGAAACGATTTCTCTTCTTATTATACACGACACCCTTTTCAAGTATTAACAAAGGTAGTGGAGCCCAGGACGTTTCACAATCGAATCACAACATGCTCTCGATATCTACAAAAACTCCTAAAACTCTGCATACACAACTAGCACCTGGTTACGAACAGCAATATCGTCAAACATTGCCGGGGATTAAACGTGGGCAAACTTAGTTTGCACGAATTCACTTCAGGGATACTAAAGCCACTAACTTACCTTAAATCGTTGTAAACAGTCAATACAAGCTTTAAAACCGTCTCCTTGTGTTCCAGCAGTGCCCGGGTGGGCCCCAGATTCTACATATTAGCAGGCGTGCTCCTTCTGGAATAGGTATAACCTTTTTTGCAAGCTTCCCGTAATGGTTGGGTGTGAAAATATCTCATCCTTATAAATTTCTATGATCTTAATAGGGCCCCTGTAGTAAGTTTTCAATCTGAAATACACCAAAATAAAGAAATTTGCCCTAAACGTCGAACAATTTATTAACGTTAGGGTTGCTAGCGCGAAATCCGATCGACCAGAAATATTTTAGTGTTCGATTGGTTGCCTATCCATCCAGGCGCCGTTGCGTAGGATTGGCTGCCTATCCATTAGCCGTAAATATATATAAATAAATTTTCAAAATAAACACAAAAATGAGTAACTAGATACAAACACAGCGTAATTAGGGCTATCTAAAACAAAAACCCTAATAAACATTTGCTCTAAAACGTTTCCGAAAGAAATTATCAATCCCCGAAGGAGAGAACAGTAACCCGTTTGTTGACGTAATACTACAATTTTATTAAATTTGATCAACTAACTATTTATCTGTAGGTACTCCCCGCGTGGAATGAGTATATTACAGCATAGAGCAGAAACTTTGTTACATAAACAATATATAATTATATATTTAAAATTTACCGACTAGGTATTCCACAAGCAATGGTTCTTCTTTTAGCGCTGGCAACCAACTTCCTGCAGAGATCGGTTGTATAGAAGGAATGCTGAAAAAATAAATGCAATTAAATTACTAGCCAATAAAAAGTATTACGGAGCAGGTTACAAATAGGCAAAGAAATTCGTAGTTTGTGAATAGAGAGCCTTAGGAAATACGTTTTTAAGATTCCATTTTAAATAGATCAAAATACTAAAACACCAGATACCATACACAGAGGACGACAAATGCAACTGCAATTAACGCACGAATCCAACGTAACTGCTCTTTACAGTAAAGGGGGGTTCTTGATAGGAACTGTTTTTAATAAATGTCTAAATCGTAGCTGGGGAAAAGTCTTCTTCGTAATTCTTATTCGGACAGACACACATCTCATCGTAACGGAATCCTAAATGCATCGCAAACACATTCAGGAACAGTTGTAGGTCATACTAAAACAGAAACGAGTTGTGAAAATATTTCAAAGACCGAGAAACTTCAAAAAACATGCATTATAAGGGAAGGGGGCGAGCCTAGGGGAGGTTAGTAATTGTCCTGTCAATCTAGAGGCTACCGTTATACATTATAAATATACAAAGTAAAAGGGAGGTTCTTGATAGGAACTTTTTTAAGTAAATGTCTAAATCGTAGCTGGGGAAAAGCCTTTGTAATGTTCATTCGGACAGACACACACACATCGTAATGGAACTGGTAATGGAAACCTGCAAAGCGGCAACTATTATTATGAAACTGCAATGACAACACTACAGACATCGTGCAGGTACGGTCCGTGTGCCGAGAGAATTCTTTCGAATCATGCAGTCTTTCAATATTTAAACCATTTATGCACGCACGCAAATTAAGCATTACTCCTGGTCACTGAATCATCCACCGTTAACTCTTGCCGTTGTAATTACGTATTTTCCGATTGCACATGGGGCCCCAAAGAATTCTTTCGGCACGCAGAAGGATGCGCAGGATCAAAAACGATATTCTACGGCCGTCTCAGTGGTTAGTAAACGTCTGAAGACGAAGTGTTACTATTATACACAATACACACCGCCAAACACGTTGCTAACACTAACTCGTACCGTACTGATCTGCGACTTCTCTCTTTTGGAAACGATTTCTCTTCTTATTATACACGACACCCTTTTCAAGTATTAACAAAGGTAGTGGAGCCCAGGACGTTTCACAATCGAATCACAACATGCTCTCGATATCTACAAAAACTCCTAAAACTCTGCATACACAACTAGCACCTGGTTACGAACAGCAATATCGTCAAACATTGCCGGGGATTAAACGTGGGCAAACTTAGTTTGCACGAATTCACTTCAGGGATACTAAAGCCACTAACTTACCTTAAATCGTTGTAAACAGTCAATACAAGCTTTAAAACCGTCTCCTTGTGTTCCAGCAGTGCCCGGGTGGGCCCCAGATTCTACATATTAGCAGGCGTGCTCCTTCTGGAATAGGTATAACCTTTTTTGCAAGCTTCCCGTAATGGTTGGGTGTGAAAATATCTCATCCTTATAAATTTCTATGATCTTAATAGGGCCCCTGTAGTAAGTTTTCAATCTGAAATACACCAAAATAAAGAAATTTGCCCTAAACGTCGAACAATTTATTAACGTTAGGGTTGCTAGCGCGAAATCCGATCGACCAGAAATATTTTAGTGTTCGATTGGTTGCCTATCCATCCAGGCGCCGTTGCGTAGGATTGGCTGCCTATCCATTAGCCGTAAATATATATAAATAAATTTTCAAAATAAACACAAAAATGAGTAACTAGATACAAACACAGCGTAATTAGGGCTATCTAAAACAAAAACCCTAATAAACATTTGCTCTAAAACGTTTCCGAAAGAAATTATCAATCCCCGAAGGAGAGAACAGTAACCCGTTTGTTGACGTAATACTACAATTTTATTAAATTTGATCAACTAACTATTTATCTGTAGGTACTCCCCGCGTGGAATGAGTATATTACAGCATAGAGCAGAAACTTTGTTACATAAACAATATATAATTATATATTTAAAATTTACCGACTAGGTATTCCACAAGCAATGGTTCTTCTTTTAGCGCTGGCAACCAACTTCCTGCAGAGATCGGTTGTATAGAAGGAATGCTGAAAAAATAAATGCAATTAAATTACTAGCCAATAAAAAGTATTACGGAGCAGGTTACAAATAGGCAAAGAAATTCGTAGTTTGTGAATAGAGAGCCTTAGGAAATACGTTTTTAAGATTCCATTTTAAATAGATCAAAATACTAAAACACCAGATACCATACACAGAGGACGACAAATGCAACTGCAATTAACGCACGAATCCAACGTAACTGCTCTTTACAGTAAAGGGGGGTTCTTGATAGGAACTGTTTTTAATAAATGTCTAAATCGTAGCTGGGGAAAAGTCTTCTTCGTAATTCTTATTCGGACAGACACACATCTCATCGTAACGGAATCCTAAATGCATCGCAAACACATTCAGGAACAGTTGTAGGTCATACTAAAACAGAAACGAGTTGTGAAAATATTTCAAAGACCGAGAAACTTCAAAAAACATGCATTATAAGGGAAGGGGGCGAGCCTAGGGGAGGTTAGTAATTGTCCTGTCAATCTAGAGGCTACCGTTATACATTATAAATATACAAAGTAAAAGGGAGGTTCTTGATAGGAACTTTTTTAAGTAAATGTCTAAATCGTAGCTGGGGAAAAGCCTTTGTAATGTTCATTCGGACAGACACACACACATCGTAATGGAACTGGTAATGGAAACCTGCAAAGCGGCAACTATTATTATGAAACTGCAATGACAACACTACAGACATCGTGCAGGTACGGTCCGTGTGCCGAGAGAATTCTTTCGAATCATGCAGTCTTTCAATATTTAAACCATTTATGCACGCACGCAAATTAAGCATTACTCCTGGTCACTGAATCATCCACCGTTAACTCTTGCCGTTGTAATTACGTATTTTCCGATTGCACATGGGGCCCCAAAGAATTCTTTCGGCACGCAGAAGGATGCGCAGGATCAAAAACGATATTCTACGGCCGTCTCAGTGGTTAGTAAACGTCTGAAGACGAAGTGTTACTATTATACACAATACACACCGCCAAACACGTTGCTAACACTAACTCGTACCGTACTGATCTGCGACTTCTCTCTTTTGGAAACGATTTCTCTTCTTATTATACACGACACCCTTTTCAAGTATTAACAAAGGTAGTGGAGCCCAGGACGTTTCACAATCGAATCACAACATGCTCTCGATATCTACAAAAACTCCTAAAACTCTGCATACACAACTAGCACCTGGTTACGAACAGCAATATCGTCAAACATTGCCGGGGATTAAACGTGGGCAAACTTAGTTTGCACGAATTCACTTCAGGGATACTAAAGCCACTAACTTACCTTAAATCGTTGTAAACAGTCAATACAAGCTTTAAAACCGTCTCCTTGTGTTCCAGCAGTGCCCGGGTGGGCCCCAGATTCTACATATTAGCAGGCGTGCTCCTTCTGGAATAGGTATAACCTTTTTTGCAAGCTTCCCGTAATGGTTGGGTGTGAAAATATCTCATCCTTATAAATTTCTATGATCTTAATAGGGCCCCTGTAGTAAGTTTTCAATCTGAAATACACCAAAATAAAGAAATTTGCCCTAAACGTCGAACAATTTCATTCAGGGGCATTCATGGGGAAAGCCTTCGTAATGTTCATTCGGACAGACACACACACTTCTTGTTCCAGGAGGCCCCAAATAGTGGAAGGTATTTATTTCTCCTCGAACCATAAGCTTTTGCGGCAGCAAGCTTCCCCTAATGGTTGGATGTGAAAATAATCATCATTATAAATTTCTATGATCTTAATAGGCCACCCCCGATACCTTAATTTTAAATCGTAAATAATACATCCTTCAAGAAAATTCACGAAAAAAGGGGTTAGTTTGTGTAGCGATCGCAGCGCGCAAAAGCCACCGAATGCGAATCGGCTAAACGATGAACTATAGGATTCAGCAATAATCCGTAAGATGGCAGAACTCTATTTGAATTAAATTGCAGTGCACTTGTAAAGGCGTTTCACTCGATTGGTTGACCAATCAGAGAAGTCCCGTAAACAACTCCACTGTAGGAAATTGCAGTGCACTTGTGAAGGCGGTTCACGTGATTGGCTGACCAATCAGAGGAGTCCCGTAAACAACTGCACTGCAATTTAGCAATCGTCGTGAAGTACGTTTGGTTGCCTATCCTATCAGGCGCGATAAAACCCTTATTTTTTTTATTACTTTGCACCCTTAAATTAATTAAAAGGGGTACAGGGCAAAGCACAGGTTGAAGAAAATTAGTTTAACAAGTTGTATTTTATGGTAATTCGGTAACTAAAATAGCAGAGAGTAAAAGGCATGTTCTCGATAGGAACTTTTTTTAAATAAATGTCTAAATCGTAGCTGGGGAAAGCCTTCGTAATGTTCATTCGGACAGACACACCACATCGTAATGGAACGCATTGCCTCGAAAGACATTCAGGAACAGTTGTAGGTCATACTAAAACAGAAACGAGTTGAAAAAATATTTCAAAGACCGAGAAACTACAAAAAACATGCATTATAAGGGACGGGGATGAAGCTAGGGGTGGGTAGTAATTGTCTTGTCAATCTAGAGGCTACTATTATACAATATAAATATACAGAGTAAAAGGGATGTTCTCGATAGGAACTTTTTTTAAGTAAATGTCTAAATCGTAGCTGGGGAAAGCCTTCGTAATGTTCATTCGGACAGACACACCACATCGTAATGGAACGCATTGCCTCCAAAGACATTCAGGAACAGTTGTAGGTCATACTAAAACAGAAACGAGTTGAAAAAATATTTCAAAGACCGAGAAACTACAAAAAACATGCATTATAAGGGACGGGGATGAAGCTAGGGGTGGGTAGTAATTGTCTTGTCAATCTAGAGGCTACTATTATACAATATAAATATACAGAGTAAAAGGGATGTTCTCGATAGGAACTTTTTTTAAGTAAATGTCTAAATCGTAGCTGGGGAAAGCCTTCGTAATGTTCATTCGGACAGACACACCACATCGTAATGGAACGCATTGCCTCAAAAGACATTCAGGAACAGTTGTAGGTCATACTAAAACAGAAACGAGTTGAAAAAATATTTCAAAGACCGAGAAACTACAAAAAACATGCATTATAAGGGACGGGGATGAAGCTAGGGGTGGGTAGTAATTGTCCTGTCAATCTAGAGGCTACTATTATACAATATAAATATACAGAGTAAAAGGGATGTTCTCGATAGGAACTTTTTTTAAGTAAATGTCTAAATCGTAGCTGGGGAAAGCCTTCGTAATGTTCATTCGGACAGACACACACACTTCTTGTTCCAGGAGGCCCCAAATAGTGGAAGGTATTTATTTCTCCTCGAACCATAAGCTTTTGCGGCAGCAAGCTTCCCCTAATGGTTGGATGTGAAAATAATCATCATTATAAATTTCTATGATCTTAATAGGCCACCCCCGATACCTTAATTTTAAATCGTAAATAATACATCCTTCAAGAAAATTCACGAAAAAAGGGGTTAGTTTGTGTAGCGATCGCAGCGCGCAAAAGTCACCGAATGCGAATCGGCTAAACGATGAACTATAGGATTCAGCAATAATCCGTAAGATGGCAGAACTCTATTTAAATTAAATTGCAGTGCACTTGTAAAGGCGTTTCACTCGATTGGTTGACCAATCAGAGAAGTCCCGTAAACAACTCCACTGTAGGAAATTGCAGTGCACTTGTGAAGGCGGTTCACGTGATTGGCTGACCAATCAGAGGAGTCCCGTAAACAACTGCACTGCAATTTAGCAATCGTCGTGAAGTACGTTTGGTTGCCTATCCTATCAGGCGCGATAAAACCCTTATTTTTTTTATTACTTTGCACCCTTAAATTAATTAAAAGGGGTACAGGGCAAAGCACAGGTTGAAGAAAATTAGTTTAACAAGTTGTATTTTATGGTAATTCGGTAACTAAAATAGCAGAGAGTAAAAGGCATGTTCTCGATAGGAACTTTTTTTAAATAAATGTCTAAATCGTAGCTGGGGAAAGCCTTCGTAATGTTCATTCGGACAGACACACCACATCGTAATGGAACGCATTGCCTCGAAAGACATTCAGGAACAGTTGTAGGTCATACTAAAACAGAAACGAGTTGAAAAAATATTTCAAAGACCGAGAAACTACAAAAAACATGCATTATAAGGGACGGGGATGAAGCTAGGGGTGGGTAGTAATTGTCTTGTCAATCTAGAGGCTACTATTATACAATATAAATATACAGAGTAAAAGGGATGTTCTCGATAGGAACTTTTTTTAAGTAAATGTCTAAATCGTAGCTGGGGAAAGCCTTCGTAATGTTCATTCGGACAGACACACCACATCGTAATGGAACGCATTGCCTCGAAAGACATTCAGGAACAGTTGTAGGTCATACTAAAACAGAAACGAGTTGAAAAAATATTTCAAAGACCGAGAAACTACAAAAAACATGCATTATAAGGGACGGGGATGAAGCTAGGGGTGGGTAGTAATTGTCCTGTCAATCTAGAGGCTACTATTATACAATATAAATATACAGAGTAAAAGGGATGTTCTCGATAGGAACTTTTTTTAAGTAAATGTCTAAATCGTAGCTGGGGAAAGCCTTCGTAATGTTCATTCGGACAGACACACCACATCGTAATGGAACGCATTGCCTCGAAAGACATTCAGGAACAGTTGTAGGTCATACTAAAACAGAAACGAGTTGAAAAAATATTTCAAAGACCGAGAAACTACAAAAAACATGCATTATAAGGGACGGGGATGAAGCTAGGGGTGGGTAGTAATTGTCCTGTCAATCTAGAGGCTACTATTATACAATATAAATATACAGAGTAAAAGGGATGTTCTCGATAGGAACTTTTTTTAAGTAAATGTCTAAATCGTAGCTGGGGAAAGCCTTCGTAATGTTCATTCGGACAGACACACACACTTCTTGTTCCAGGAGGCCCCAAATAGTGGAAGGTATTTATTTCTCCTCGAACCATAAGCTTTTGCGGCAGCAAGCTTCCCCTAATGGTTGGATGTGAAAATAATCATCATTATAAATTTCTATGATCTTAATAGGCCACCCCCGATACCTTAATTTTAAATCGTAAATAATACATCCTTCAAGAAAATTCACGAAAAAAGGGGTTAGTTTGTGTAGCGATCGCAGCGCGCAAAAGTCACCGAATGCGAATCGGCTAAACGATGAACTATAGGATTCAGCAATAATCCGTAAGATGGCAGAACTCTATTTAAATTAAATTGCAGTGCACTTGTAAAGGCGTTTCACTCGATTGGTTGACCAATCAGAGAAGTCCCGTAAACAACTCCACTGTAGGAAATTGCAGTGCACTTGTGAAGGCGGTTCACGTGATTGGCTGACCAATCAGAGGAGTCCCGTAAACAACTGCACTGCAATTTAGCAATCGTCGTGAAGTACGTTTGGTTGCCTATCCTATCAGGCGCGATAAAACCCTTATTTTTTTTATTACTTTGCACCCTTAAATTAATTAAAAGGGGTACAGGGCAAAGCACAGGTTGAAGAAAATTAGTTTAACAAGTTGTATTTTATGGTAATTCGGTAACTAAAATAGCAGAGAGTAAAAGGCATGTTCTCGATAGGAACTTTTTTTAAATAAATGTCTAAATCGTAGCTGGGGAAAGCCTTCGTAATGTTCATTCGGACAGACACACCACATCGTAATGGAACGCATTGCCTCGAAAGACATTCAGGAACAGTTGTAGGTCATACTAAAACAGAAACGAGTTGAAAAAGTATTTCAAAGACCGAGAAACTACAAAAAACATGCATTATAAGGGACGGGGATGAAGCTAGGGGTGGGTAGTAATTGTCTTGTCAATCTAGAGGCTACTATTATACAATATAAATATACAGAGTAAAAGGGATGTTCTCGATAGGAACTTTTTTTAAGTAAATGTCTAAATCGTAGCTGGGGAAAGCCTTCGTAATGTTCATTCGGACAGACACACCACATCGTAATGGAACGCATTGCCTCGAAAGACATTCAGGAACAGTTGTAGGTCATACTAAAACAGAAACGAGTTGAAAAAATATTTCAAAGACCGAGAAACTACAAAAAACATGCATTATAAGGGACGGGGATGAAGCTAGGGGTGGGTAGTAATTGTCCTGTCAATCTAGAGGCTACTATTATACAATATAAATATACAGAGTAAAAGGGATGTTCTCGATAGGAACTTTTTTTAAGTAAATGTCTAAATCGTAGCTGGGGAAAGCCTTCGTAATGTTCATTCGGACAGACACACCACATCGTAATGGAACGCATTGCCTCGAAAGACATTCAGGAACAGTTGTAGGTCATACTAAAACAGAAACGAGTTGAAAAAATATTTCAAAGACCGAGAAACTACAAAAAACATGCATTATAAGGGACGGGGATGAAGCTAGGGGTGGGTAGTAATTGTCCTGTCAATCTAGAGGCTACTATTATACAATATAAATATACAGAGTAAAAGGGATGTTCTCGATAGGAACTTTTTTTAAGTAAATGTCTAAATCGTAGCTGGGGAAAGCCTTCGTAATGTTCATTCGGACAGACACACACACTTCTTGTTCCAGGAGGCCCCAAATAGTGGAAGGTATTTATTTCTCCTCGAACCATAAGCTTTTGCGGCAGCAAGCTTCCCCTAATGGTTGGATGTGAAAATAATCATCATTATAAATTTCTATGATCTTAATAGGCCACCCCCGATACCTTAATTTTAAATCGTAAATAATACATCCTTCAAGAAAATTCACGAAAAAAGGGGTTAGTTTGTGTAGCGATCGCAGCGCGCAAAAGTCACCGAATGCGAATCGGCTAAACGATGAACTATAGGATTCAGCAATAATCCGTAAGATGGCAGAACTCTATTTAAATTAAATTGCAGTGCACTTGTAAAGGCGTTTCACTCGATTGGTTGACCAATCAGAGAAGTCCCGTAAACAACTCCACTGTAGGAAATTGCAGTGCACTTGTGAAGGCGGTTCACGTGATTGGCTGACCAATCAGAGGAGTCCCGTAAACAACTGCACTGCAATTTAGCAATCGTCGTGAAGTACGTTTGGTTGCCTATCCTATCAGGCGCGATAAAACCCTTATTTTTTTTATTACTTTGCACCCTTAAATTAATTAAAAGGGGTACAGGGCAAAGCACAGGTTGAAGAAAATTAGTTTAACAAGTTGTATTTTATGGTAATTCGGTAACTAAAATAGCAGAGAGTAAAAGGCATGTTCTCGATAGGAACTTTTTTTAAATAAATGTCTAAATCGTAGCTGGGGAAAGCCTTCGTAATGTTCATTCGGACAGACACACCACATCGTAATGGAACGCATTGCCTCGAAAGACATTCAGGAACAGTTGTAGGTCATACTAAAACAGAAACGAGTTGAAAAAGTATTTCAAAGACCGAGAAACTACAAAAAACATGCATTATAAGGGACGGGGATGAAGCTAGGGGTGGGTAGTAATTGTCTTGTCAATCTAGAGGCTACTATTATACAATATAAATATACAGAGTAAAAGGGATGTTCTCGATAGGAACTTTTTTTAAGTAAATGTCTAAATCGTAGCTGGGGAAAGCCTTCGTAATGTTCATTCGGACAGACACACCACATCGTAATGGAACGCATTGCCTCGAAAGACATTCAGGAACAGTTGTAGGTCATACTAAAACAGAAACGAGTTGAAAAAATATTTCAAAGACCGAGAAACTACAAAAAACATGCATTATAAGGGACGGGGATGAAGCTAGGGGTGGGTAGTAATTGTCCTGTCAATCTAGAGGCTACTATTATACAATATAAATATACAGAGTAAAAGGGATGTTCTCGATAGGAACTTTTTTTAAGTAAATGTCTAAATCGTAGCTGGGGAAAGCCTTCGTAATGTTCATTCGGACAGACACACCACATCGTAATGGAACGCATTGCCTCGAAAGACATTCAGGAACAGTTGTAGGTCATACTAAAACAGAAACGAGTTGAAAAAATATTTCAAAGACCGAGAAACTACAAAAAACATGCATTATAAGGGACGGGGATGAAGCTAGGGGTGGGTAGTAATTGTCCTGTCAATCTAGAGGCTACTATTATACAATATAAATATACAGAGTAAAAGGGATGTTCTCGATAGGAACTTTTTTTAAGTAAATGTCTAAATCGTAGCTGGGGAAAGCCTTCGTAATGTTCATTCGGACAGACACACACACTTCTTGTTCCAGGAGGCCCCAAATAGTGGAAGGTATTTATTTCTCCTCGAACCATAAGCTTTTGCGGCAGCAAGCTTCCCCTAATGGTTGGATGTGAAAATAATCATCATTATAAATTTCTATGATCTTAATAGGCCACCCCCGATACCTTAATTTTAAATCGTAAATAATACATCCTTCAAGAAAATTCACGAAAAAAGGGGTTAGTTTGTGTAGCGATCGCAGCGCGCAAAAGTCACCGAATGCGAATCGGCTAAACGATGAACTATAGGATTCAGCAATAATCCGTAAGATGGCAGAACTCTATTTAAATTAAATTGCAGTGCACTTGTAAAGGCGTTTCACTCGATTGGTTGACCAATCAGAGAAGTCCCGTAAACAACTCCACTGTAGGAAATTGCAGTGCACTTGTGAAGGCGGTTCACGTGATTGGCTGACCAATCAGAGGAGTCCCGTAAACAACTGCACTGCAATTTAGCAATCGTCGTGAAGTACGTTTGGTTGCCTATCCTATCAGGCGCGATAAAACCCTTATTTTTTTTTATTACTTTGCACCCTTAAATTAATTAAAAGGGGTACAGGGCAAAGCACAGGTTGAAGAAAATTAGTTTAACAAGTTGTATTTTATGGTAATTCGGTAACTAAAATAGCAGAGAGTAAAAGGCATGTTCTCGATAGGAACTTTTTTTAAATAAATGTCTAAATCGTAGCTGGGGAAAGCCTTCGTAATGTTCATTCGGACAGACACACCACATCGTAATGGAACGCATTGCCTCGAAAGACATTCAGGAACAGTTGTAGGTCATACTAAAACAGAAACGAGTTGAAAAAATATTTCAAAGACCGAGAAACTACAAAAAACATGCATTATAAGGGACGGGGATGAAGCTAGGGGTGGGTAGTAATTGTCTTGTCAATCTAGAGGCTACTATTATACAATATAAATATACAGAGTAAAAGGGATGTTCTCGATAGGAACTTTTTTTAAGTAAATGTCTAAATCGTAGCTGGGGAAAGCCTTCGTAATGTTCATTCGGACAGACACACCACATCGTAATGGAACGCATTGCCTCGAAAGACATTCAGGAACAGTTGTAGGTCATACTAAAACAGAAACGAGTTGAAAAAATATTTCAAAGACCGAGAAACTACAAAAAACATGCATTATAAGGGACGGGGATGAAGCTAGGGGTGGGTAGTAATTGTCCTGTCAATCTAGAGGCTACTATTATACAATATAAATATACAGAGTAAAAGGGATGTTCTCGATAGGAACTTTTTTTAAGTAAATGTCTAAATCGTAGCTGGGGAAAGCCTTCGTAATGTTCATTCGGACAGACACACCACATCGTAATGGAACGCATTGCCTCGAAAGACATTCAGGAACAGTTGTAGGTCATACTAAAACAGAAACGAGTTGAAAAAATATTTCAAAGACCGAGAAACTACAAAAAACATGCATTATAAGGGACGGGGATGAAGCTAGGGGTGGGTAGTAATTGTCCTGTCAATCTAGAGGCTACTATTATACAATATAATTATACAGAGTAAAAGGGATGTTCTCGATAGGAACTTTTTTTAAGTAAATGTCTAAATCGTAGCTGGGGAAAGCCTTCGTAATGTTCATTCGGACAGACACACACACTTCTTGTTCCAGGAGGCCCCAAATAGTGGAAGGTATTTATTTCTCCTCGAACCATAAGCTTTTGCGGCAGCAAGCTTCCCCTAATGGTTGGATGTGAAAATAATCATCATTATAAATTTCTATGATCTTAATAGGCCACCCCCGATACCTTAATTTTAAATCGTAAATAATACATCCTTCAAGAAAATTCACGAAAAAAGGGGTTAGTTTGTGTAGCGATCGCAGCGCGCAAAAGTCACCGAATGCGAATCGGCTAAACGATGAACTATAGGATTCAGCAATAATCCGTAAGATGGCAGAACTCTATTTAAATTAAATTGCAGTGCACTTGTAAAGGCGTTTCACTCGATTGGTTGACCAATCAGAGAAGTCCCGTAAACAACTCCACTGTAGGAAATTGCAGTGCACTTGTGAAGGCGGTTCACGTGATTGGCTGACCAATCAGAGGAGTCCCGTAAACAACTGCACTGCAATTTAGCAATCGTCGTGAAGTACGTTTGGTTGCCTATCCTATCAGGCGCGATAAAACCCTTATTTTTTTATTACTTTGCACCCTTAAATTAATTAAAAGGGGTACAGGGCAAAGCACAGGTTGAAGAAAATTAGTTTAACAAGTTGTATTTTATGGTAATTCGGTAACTAAAATAGCAGAGAGTAAAAGGCATGTTCTCGATAGGAACTTTTTTTAAATAAATGTCTAAATCGTAGCTGGGGAAAGCCTTCGTAATGTTCATTCGGACAGACACACCACATCGTAATGGAACGCATTGCCTCGAAAGACATTCAGGAACAGTTGTAGGTCATACTAAAACAGAAACGAGTTGAAAAAGTATTTCAAAGACCGAGAAACTACAAAAAACATGCATTATAAGGGACGGGGATGAAGCTAGGGGTGGGTAGTAATTGTCTTGTCAATCTAGAGGCTACTATTATACAATATAAATATACAGAGTAAAAGGGATGTTCTCGATAGGAACTTTTTTTAAGTAAATGTCTAAATCGTAGCTGGGGAAAGCCTTCGTAATGTTCATTCGGACAGACACACCACATCGTAATGGAACGCATTGCCTCGAAAGACATTCAGGAACAGTTGTAGGTCATACTAAAACAGAAACGAGTTGAAAAAATATTTCAAAGACCGAGAAACTACAAAAAACATGCATTATAAGGGACGGGGATGAAGCTAGGGGTGGGTAGTAATTGTCCTGTCAATCTAGAGGCTACTATTATACAATATAAATATACAGAGTAAAAGGGATGTTCTCGATAGGAACTTTTTTTAAGTAAATGTCTAAATCGTAGCTGGGGAAAGCCTTCGTAATGTTCATTCGGACAGACACACACACTTCTTGTTCCAGGAGGCCCCAAATAGTGGAAGGTATTTATTTCTCCTCGAACCATAAGCTTTTGCGGCAGCAAGCTTCCCCTAATGGTTGGATGTGAAAATAATCATCATTATAAATTTCTATGATCTTAATAGGCCACCCCCGATACCTTAATTTTAAATCGTAAATAATACATCCTTCAAGAAAATTCACGAAAAAAGGGGTTAGTTTGTGTAGCGATCGCAGCGCGCAAAAGTCACCGAATGCGAATCGGCTAAACGATGAACTATAGGATTCAGCAATAATCCGTAAGATGGCAGAACTCTATTTAAATTAAATTGCAGTGCACTTGTAAAGGCGTTTCACTCGATTGGTTGACCAATCAGAGAAGTCCCGTAAACAACTCCACTGTAGGAAATTGCAGTGCACTTGTGAAGGCGGTTCACGTGATTGGCTGACCAATCAGAGGAGTCCCGTAAACAACTGCACTGCAATTTAGCAATCGTCGTGAAGTACGTTTGGTTGCCTATCCTATCAGGCGCGATAAAACCCTTATTTTTTTTATTACTTTGCACCCTTAAATTAATTAAAAGGGGTACAGGGCAAAGCACAGGTTGAAGAAAATTAGTTTAACAAGTTGTATTTTATGGTAATTCGGTAACTAAAATAGCAGAGAGTAAAAGGCATGTTCTCGATAGGAACTTTTTTTAAATAAATGTCTAAATCGTAGCTGGGGAAAGCCTTCGTAATGTTCATTCGGACAGACACACCACATCGTAATGGAACGCATTGCCTCGAAAGACATTCAGGAACAGTTGTAGGTCATACTAAAACAGAAACGAGTTGAAAAAGTATTTCAAAGACCGAGAAACTACAAAAAACATGCATTATAAGGGACGGGGATGAAGCTAGGGGTGGGTAGTAATTGTCTTGTCAATCTAGAGGCTACTATTATACAATATAAATATACAGAGTAAAAGGGATGTTCTCGATAGGAACTTTTTTTAAGTAAATGTCTAAATCGTAGCTGGGGAAAGCCTTCGTAATGTTCATTCGGACTGACACACCACATCGTAATGGAACGCATTGCCTCGAAAGACATTCAGGAACAGTTGTAGGTCATACTAAAACAGAAACGAGTTGAAAAAATATTTCAAAGACCGAGAAACTACAAAAAACATGCATTATAAGGGACGGGGATGAAGCTAGGGGTGGGTAGTAATTGTCTTGTCAATCTAGAGGCTACTATTATACAATATAAATATACAGAGTAAAAGGGATGTTCTCGATAGGAACTTTTTTTAAGTAAATGTCTAAATCGTAGCTGGGGAAAGCCTTCGTAATGTTCATTCGGACAGACACACCACATCGTAATGGAACGCATTGCCTCAAAAGACATTCAGGAACAGTTGTAGGTCATACTAAAACAGAAACGAGTTGAAAAAATATTTCAAAGACCGAGAAACTACAAAAAACATGCATTATAAGGGACGGGGATGAAGCTAGGGGTGGGTAGTAATTGTCCTGTCAATCTAGAGGCTACTATTATACAATATAAATATACAGAGTAAAAGGGATGTTCTCGATAGGAACTTTTTTTAAGTAAATGTCTAAATCGTAGCTGGGGAAAGCCTTCGTAATGTTCATTCGGACAGACACACACACTTCTTGTTCCAGGAGGCCCCAAATAGTGGAAGGTATTTATTTCTCCTCGAACCATAAGCTTTTGCGGCAGCAAGCTTCCCCTAATGGTTGGATGTGAAAATAATCATCATTATAAATTTCTATGATCTTAATAGGCCACCCCCGATACCTTAATTTTAAATCGTAAATAATACATCCTTCAAGAAAATTCACGAAAAAAGGGGTTAGTTTGTGTAGCGATCGCAGCGCGCAAAAGTCACCGAATGCGAATCGGCTAAACGATGAACTATAGGATTCAGCAATAATCCGTAAGATGGCAGAACTCTATTTAAATTAAATTGCAGTGCACTTGTAAAGGCGTTTCACTCGATTGGTTGACCAATCAGAGAAGTCCCGTAAACAACTCCACTGTAGGAAATTGCAGTGCACTTGTGAAGGCGGTTCACGTGATTGGCTGACCAATCAGAGGAGTCCCGTAAACAACTGCACTGCAATTTAGCAATCGTCGTGAAGTACGTTTGGTTGCCTATCCTATCAGGCGCGATAAAACCCTTATTTTTTTTATTACTTTGCACCCTTAAATTAATTAAAAGGGGTACAGGGCAAAGCACAGGTTGAAGAAAATTAGTTTAACAAGTTGTATTTTATGGTAATTCGGTAACTAAAATAGCAGAGAGTAAAAGGCATGTTCTCGATAGGAACTTTTTTTAAATAAATGTCTAAATCGTAGCTGGGGAAAGCCTTCGTAATGTTCATTCGGACAGACACACCACATCGTAATGGAACGCATTGCCTCGAAAGACATTCAGGAACAGTTGTAGGTCATACTAAAACAGAAACGAGTTGAAAAAATATTTCAAAGACCGAGAAACTACAAAAAACATGCATTATAAGGGACGGGGATGAAGCTAGGGGTGGGTAGTAATTGTCTTGTCAATCTAGAGGCTACTATTATACAATATAAATATACAGAGTAAAAGGGATGTTCTCGATAGGAACTTTTTTTAAGTAAATGTCTAAATCGTAGCTGGGGAAAGCCTTCGTAATGTTCATTCGGACAGACACACCACATCGTAATGGAACGCATTGCCTCGAAAGACATTCAGGAACAGTTGTAGGTCATACTAAAACAGAAACGAGTTGAAAAAATATTTCAAAGACCGAGAAACTACAAAAAACATGCATTATAAGGGACGGGGATGAAGCTAGGGGTGGGTAGTAATTGTCTTGTCAATCTAGAGGCTACTATTATACAATATAAATATACAGAGTAAAAGGGATGTTCTCGATAGGAACTTTTTTTAAGTAAATGTCTAAATCGTAGCTGGGGAAAGCCTTCGTAATGTTCATTCGGACAGACACACCACATCGTAATGGAACGCATTGCCTCGAAAGACATTCAGGAACAGTTGTAGGTCATACTAAAACAGAAACGAGTTGAAAAAATATTTCAAAGACCGAGAAACTACAAAAAACATGCATTATAAGGGACGGGGATGAAGCTAGGGGTGGGTAGTAATTGTCTTGTCAATCTAGAGGCTACTATTATACAATATAAATATACAGAGTAAAAGGGATGTTCTCGATAGGAACTTTTTTTAAGTAAATGTCTAAATCGTAGCTGGGGAAAGCCTTCGTAATGTTCATTCGGACAGACACACCACATCGTAATGGAACGCATTGCCTCGAAAGACATTCAGGAACAGTTGTAGGTCATACTAAAACAGAAACGAGTTGAAAAAATATTTCAAAGACCGAGAAACTACAAAAAACATGCATTATAAGGGACGGGGATGAAGCTAGGGGTGGGTAGTAATTGTCCTGTCAATCTAGAGGCTACTATTATACAATATAAATATACAGAGTAAAAGGGATGTTCTCGATAGGAACTTTTTTTAAGTAAATGTCTAAATCGTAGCTGGGGAAAGCCTTCGTAATGTTCATTCGGACAGACACACACACTTCTTGTTCCAGGAGGCCCCAAATAGTGGAAGGTATTTATTTCTCCTCGAACCATAAGCTTTTGCGGCAGCAAGCTTCCCCTAATGGTTGGATGTGAAAATAATCATCATTATAAATTTCTATGATCTTAATAGGCCACCCCCGATACCTTAATTTTAAATCGTAAATAATACATCCTTCAAGAAAATTCACGAAAAAAGGGGTTAGTTTGTGTAGCGATCGCAGCGCGCAAAAGTCACCGAATGCGAATCGGCTAAACGATGAACTATAGGATTCAGCAATAATCCGTAAGATGGCAGAACTCTATTTAAATTAAATTGCAGTGCACTTGTAAAGGCGTTTCACTCGATTGGTTGACCAATCAGAGAAGTCCCGTAAACAACTCCACTGTAGGAAATTGCAGTGCACTTGTGAAGGCGGTTCACGTGATTGGCTGACCAATCAGAGGAGTCCCGTAAACAACTGCACTGCAATTTAGCAATCGTCGTGAAGTACGTTTGGTTGCCTATCCTATCAGGCGCGATAAAACCCTTATTTTTTTTATTACTTTGCACCCTTAAATTAATTAAAAGGGGTACAGGGCAAAGCACAGGTTGAAGAAAATTAGTTTAACAAGTTGTATTTTATGGTAATTCGGTAACTAAAATAGCAGAGAGTAAAAGGCATGTTCTCGATAGGAACTTTTTTTAAATAAATGTCTAAATCGTAGCTGGGGAAAGCCTTCGTAATGTTCATTCGGACAGACACACCACATCGTAATGGAACGCATTGCCTCGAAAGACATTCAGGAACAGTTGTAGGTCATACTAAAACAGAAACGAGTTGAAAAAATATTTCAAAGACCGAGAAACTACAAAAAACATGCATTATAAGGGACGGGGATGAAGCTAGGGGTGGGTAGTAATTGTCTTGTCAATCTAGAGGCTACTATTATACAATATAAATATACAGAGTAAAAGGGATGTTCTCGATAGGAACTTTTTTTAAGTAAATGTCTAAATCGTAGCTGGGGAAAGCCTTCGTAATGTTCATTCGGACAGACACACCACATCGTAATGGAACGCATTGCCTCGAAAGACATTCAGGAACAGTTGTAGGTCATACTAAAACAGAAACGAGTTGAAAAAATATTTCAAAGACCGAGAAACTACAAAAAACATGCATTATAAGGGACGGGGATGAAGCTAGGGGTGGGTAGTAATTGTCTTGTCAATCTAGAGGCTACTATTATACAATATAAATATACAGAGTAAAAGGGATGTTCTCGATAGGAACTTTTTTTAAGTAAATGTCTAAATCGTAGCTGGGGAAAGCCTTCGTAATGTTCATTCGGACAGACACACCACATCGTAATGGAACGCATTGCCTCAAAAGACATTCAGGAACAGTTGTAGGTCATACTAAAACAGAAACGAGTTGAAAAAATATTTCAAAGACCGAGAAACTACAAAAAACATGCATTATAAGGGACGGGGATGAAGCTAGGGGTGGGTAGTAATTGTCCTGTCAATCTAGAGGCTACTATTATACAATATAAATATACAGAGTAAAAGGGATGTTCTCGATAGGAACTTTTTTTAAGTAAATGTCTAAATCGTAGCTGGGGAAAGCCTTCGTAATGTTCATTCGGACAGACACACCACATCGTAATGGAACGCATTGCCTCGAAAGACATTCAGGAACAGTTGTAGGTCATACTAAAACAGAAACGAGTTGAAAAAATATTTCAAAGACCGAGAAACTACAAAAAACATGCATTATAAGGGACGGGGATGAAGCTAGGGGTGGGTAGTAATTGTCCTGTCAATCTAGAGGCTACTATTATACAATATAAATATACAGAGTAAAAGGGATGTTCTCGATAGGAACTTTTTTTAAGTAAATGTCTAAATCGTAGCTGGGGAAAGCCTTCGTAATGTTCATTCGGACAGACACACACACTTCTTGTTCCAGGAGGCCCCAAATAGTGGAAGGTATTTATTTCTCCTCGAACCATAAGCTTTTGCGGCAGCAAGCTTCCCCTAATGGTTGGATGTGAAAATAATCATCATTATAAATTTCTATGATCTTAATAGGCCACCCCCGATACCTTAATTTTAAATCGTAAATAATACATCCTTCAAGAAAATTCACGAAAAAAGGGGTTAGTTTGTGTAGCGATCGCAGCGCGCAAAAGTCACCGAATGCGAATCGGCTAAACGATGAACTATAGGATTCAGCAATAATCCGTAAGATGGCAGAACTCTATTTAAATTAAATTGCAGTGCACTTGTAAAGGCGTTTCACTCGATTGGTTGACCAATCAGAGAAGTCCCGTAAACAACTCCACTGTAGGAAATTGCAGTGCACTTGTGAAGGCGGTTCACGTGATTGGCTGACCAATCAGAGGAGTCCCGTAAACAACTGCACTGCATTTTAGCAATCGTCGTGAAGTACGTTTGGTTGCTTATCCTATCAGGCGCGATAAAACCCTTATTTTTTTTATTACTTTGCACCCTTAAATTAATTAAAAGGGGTACAGGGCAAAGCACAGGTTGAAGAAAATTAGTTTAACAAGTTGTATTTTATGGTAATTCGGTAACTAAAATAGCAGAGAGTAAAAGGCATGTTCTCGATAGGAACTTTTTTTAAATAAATGTCTAAATCGTAGCTGGGGAAAGCCTTCGTAATGTTCATTCGGACAGACACACCACATCGTAATGGAACGCATTGCCTCGAAAGACATTCAGGAACAGTTGTAGGTCATACTAAAACAGAAACGAGTTGAAAAAATATTTCAAAGACCGAGAAACTACAAAAAACATGCATTATAAGGGACGGGGATGAAGCTAGGGGTGGGTAGTAATTGTCTTGTCAATCTAGAGGCTACTATTATACAATATAAATATACAGAGTAAAAGGGATGTTCTCGATAGGAACTTTTTTTAAGTAAATGTCTAAATCGTAGCTGGGGAAAGCCTTCGTAATGTTCATTCGGACAGACACACCACATCGTAATGGAACGCATTGCCTCGAAAGACATTCAGGAACAGTTGTAGGTCATACTAAAACAGAAACGAGTTGAAAAAATATTTCAAAGACCGAGAAACTACAAAAAACATGCATTATAAGGGACGGGGATGAAGCTAGGGGTGGGTAGTAATTGTCCTGTCAATCTAGAGGCTACTATTATACAATATAAATATACAGAGTAAAAGGGATGTTCTCGATAGGAACTTTTTTTAAGTAAATGTCTAAATCGTAGCTGGGGAAAGCCTTCGTAATGTTCATTCGGACAGACACACACACTTCTTGTTCCAGGAGGCCCCAAATAGTGGAAGGTATTTATTTCTCCTCGAACCATAAGCTTTTGCGGCAGCAAGCTTCCCCTAATGGTTGGATGTGAAAATAATCATCATTATAAATTTCTATGATCTTAATAGGCCACCCCCGATACCTTAATTTTAAATCGTAAATAATACATCCTTCAAGAAAATTCACGAAAAAAGGGGTTAGTTTGTGTAGCGATCGCAGCGCGCAAAAGTCACCGAATGCGAATCGGCTAAACGATGAACTATAGGATTCAGCAATAATCCGTAAGATGGCAGAACTCTATTTAAATTAAATTGCAGTGCACTTGTAAAGGCGTTTCACTCGATTGGTTGACCAATCAGAGAAGTCCCGTAAACAACTCCACTGTAGGAAATTGCAGTGCACTTGTGAAGGCGGTTCACGTGATTGGCTGACCAATCAGAGGAGTCCCGTAAACAACTGCACTGCAATTTAGCAATCGTCGTGAAGTACGTTTGGTTGCCTATCCTATCAGGCGCGATAAAACCCTTATTTTTTTATTACTTTGCACCCTTAAATTAATTAAAAGGGGTACAGGGCAAAGCACAGGTTGAAGAAAATTAGTTTAACAAGTTGTATTTTATGGTAATTCGGTAACTAAAATAGCAGAGAGTAAAAGGCATGTTCTCGATAGGAACTTTTTTTAAATAAATGTCTAAATCGTAGCTGGGGAAAGCCTTCGTAATGTTCATTCGGACAGACACACCACATCGTAATGGAACGCATTGCCTCGAAAGACATTCAGGAACAGTTGTAGGTCATACTAAAACAGAAACGAGTTGAAAAAATATTTCAAAGACCGAGAAACTACAAAAAACATGCATTATAAGGGACGGGGATGAAGCTAGGGGTGGGTAGTAATTGTCTTGTCAATCTAGAGGCTACTATTATACAATATAAATATACAGAGTAAAAGGGATGTTCTCGATAGGAACTTTTTTTAAGTAAATGTCTAAATCGTAGCTGGGGAAAGCCTTCGTAATGTTCATTCGGACAGACACACCACATCGTAATGGAACGCATTGCCTCGAAAGACATTCAGGAACAGTTGTAGGTCATACTAAAACAGAAACGAGTTGAAAAAATATTTCAAAGACCGAGAAACTACAAAAAACATGCATTATAAGGGACGGGGATGAAGCTAGGGGTGGGTAGTAATTGTCCTGTCAATCTAGAGGCTACTATTATACAATATAAATATACAGAGTAAAAGGGATGTTCTCGATAGGAACTTTTTTTTAAGTAAATGTCTAAATCGTAGCTGGGGAAAGCCTTCGTAATGTTCATTCGGACAGACACACCACATCGTAATGGAACGCATTGCCTCGAAAGACATTCAGGAACAGTTGTAGGTCATACTAAAACAGAAACGAGTTGAAAAAATATTTCAAAGACCGAGAAACTACAAAAAACATGCATTATAAGGGACGGGGATGAAGCTAGGGGTGGGTAGTAATTGTCTTGTCAATCTAGAGGCTACTATTATACAATATAAATATACAGAGTAAAAGGGATGTTCTCGATAGGAACTTTTTTTAAGTAAATGTCTAAATCGTAGCTGGGGAAAGCCTTCGTAATGTTCATTCGGACAGACACACCACATCGTAATGGAACGCATTGCCTCGAAAGACATTCAGGAACAGTTGTAGGTCATACTAAAACAGAAACGAGTTGAAAAAATATTTCAAAGACCGAGAAACTACAAAAAACATGCATTATAAGGGACGGGGATGAAGCTAGGGGTGGGTAGTAATTGTCCTGTCAATCTAGAGGCTACTATTATACAATATAAATATACAGAGTAAAAGGGATGTTCTCGATAGGAACTTTTTTTTAAGTAAATGTCTAAATCGTAGCTGGGGAAAGCCTTCGTAATGTTCATTCGGACAGACACACACACTTCTTGTTCCAGGAGGCCCCAAATAGTGGAAGGTATTTATTTCTCCTCGAACCATAAGCTTTTGCGGCAGCAAGCTTCCCCTAATGGTTGGATGTGAAAATAATCATCATTATAAATTTCTATGATCTTAATAGGCCACCCCCGATACCTTAATTTTAAATCGTAAATAATACATCCTTCAAGAAAATTCACGAAAAAAGGGGTTAGTTTGTGTAGCGATCGCAGCGCGCAAAAGTCACCGAATGCGAATCGGCTAAACGATGAACTATAGGATTCAGCAATAATCCGTAAGATGGCAGAACTCTATTTAAATTAAATTGCAGTGCACTTGTAAAGGCGTTTCACTCGATTGGTTGACCAATCAGAGAAGTCCCGTAAACAACTCCACTGTAGGAAATTGCAGTGCACTTGTGAAGGCGGTTCACGTGATTGGCTGACCAATCAGAGGAGTCCCGTAAACAACTGCACTGCAATTTAGCAATCGTCGTGAAGTACGTTTGGTTGCCTATCCTATCAGGCGCGATAAAACCCTTATTTTTTTTATTACTTTGCACCCTTAAATTAATTAAAAGGGGTACAGGGCAAAGCACAGGTTGAAGAAAATTAGTTTAACAAGTTGTATTTTATGGTAATTCGGTAACTAAAATAGCAGAGAGTAAAAGGCATGTTCTCGATAGGAACTTTTTTTAAATAAATGTCTAAATCGTAGCTGGGGAAAGCCTTCGTAATGTTCATTCGGACAGACACACCACATCGTAATGGAACGCATTGCCTCGAAAGACATTCAGGAACAGTTGTAGGTCATACTAAAACAGAAACGAGTTGAAAAAATATTTCAAAGACCGAGAAACTACAAAAAACATGCATTATAAGGGACGGGGATGAAGCTAGGGGTGGGTAGTAATTGTCTTGTCAATCTAGAGGCTACTATTATACAATATAAATATACAGAGTAAAAGGGATGTTCTCGATAGGAACTTTTTTTAAGTAAATGTCTAAATCGTAGCTGGGGAAAGCCTTCGTAATGTTCATTCGGACAGACACACCACATCGTAATGGAACGCATTGCCTCGAAAGACATTCAGGAACAGTTGTAGGTCATACTAAAACAGAAACGAGTTGAAAAAATATTTCAAAGACCGAGAAACTACAAAAAACATGCATTATAAGGGACGGGGATGAAGCTAGGGGTGGGTAGTAATTGTCCTGTCAATCTAGAGGCTACTATTATACAATATAAATATACAGAGTAAAAGGGATGTTCTCGATAGGAACTTTTTTTAAGTAAATGTCTAAATCGTAGCTGGGGAAAGCCTTCGTAATGTTCATTCGGACAGACACACCACATCGTAATGGAATGCATTGCCTCGAAAGACATTCAGGAACAGTTGTAGGTCATACTAAAACAGAAACGAGTTGAAAAAATATTTCAAAGACCGAGAAACTACAAAAAACATGCATTATAAGGGACGGGGATGAAGCTAGGGGTGGGTAGTAATTGTCCTGTCAATCTAGAGGCTACTATTATACAATATAAATATACAGAGTAAAAGGGATGTTCTCGATAGGAACTTTTTTTAAGTAAATGTCTAAATCGTAGCTGGGGAAAGCCTTCGTAATGTTCATTCGGACAGACACACCACATCGTAATGGAACGCATTGCCTCGAAAGACATTCAGGAACAGTTGTAGGTCATACTAAAACAGAAACGAGTTGAAAAAATATTTCAAAGACCGAGAAACTACAAAAAACATGCATTATAAGGGACGGGGATGAAGCTAGGGGTGGGTAGTAATTGTCCTGTCAATCTAGAGGCTACTATTATACAATATAAATATACAGAGTAAAAGGGATGTTCTCGATAGGAACTTTTTTTAAGTAAATGTCTAAATCGTAGCTGGGGAAAGCCTTCGTAATGTTCATTCGGACAGACACACCACATCGTAATGGAACGCATTGCCTCGAAAGACATTCAGGAACAGTTGTAGGTCATACTAAAACAGAAACGAGTTGAAAAAATATTTCAAAGACCGAGAAACTACAAAAAACATGCATTATAAGGGACGGGGATGAAGCTAGGGGTGGGTAGTAATTGTCCTGTCAATCTAGAGGCTACTATTATACAATATAAATATACAGAGTAAAAGGGATGTTCTCGATAGGAACTTTTTTTAAGTAAATGTCTAAATCGTAGCTGGGGAAAGCCTTCGTAATGTTCATTCGGACAGACACACACACTTCTTGTTCCAGGAGGCCCCAAATAGTGGAAGGTATTTATTTCTCCTCGAACCATAAGCTTTTGCGGCAGCAAGCTTCCCCTAATGGTTGGATGTGAAAATAATCATCATTATAAATTTCTATGATCTTAATAGGCCACCCCCGATACCTTAATTTTAAATCGTAAATAATACATCCTTCAAGAAAATTCACGAAAAAAGGGGTTAGTTTGTGTAGCGATCGCAGCGCGCAAAAGTCACCGAATGCGAATCGGCTAAACGATGAACTATAGGATTCAGCAATAATCCGTAAGATGGCAGAACTCTATTTAAATTAAATTGCAGTGCACTTGTAAAGGCGTTTCACTCGATTGGTTGACCAATCAGAGAAGTCTCGTAAACAACTCCACTGTAGGAAATTGCAGTGCACTTGTGAAGGCGGTTCACGTGATTGGCTGACCAATCAGAGGAGTCCCGTAAACAACTGCACTGCAATTTAGCAATCGTCGTGAAGTACGTTTGGTTGCCTATCCTATCAGGCGCGATAAAACCCTTATTTTTTTTATTACTTTGCACCCTTAAATTAATTAAAAGGGGTACAGGGCAAAGCACAGGTTGAAGAAAATTAGTTTAACAAGTTGTATTTTATGGTAATTCGGTAACTAAAATAGCAGAGAGTAAAAGGCATGTTCTCGATAGGAACTTTTTTTAAATAAATGTCTAAATCGTAGCTGGGGAAAGCCTTCGTAATGTTCATTCGGACAGACACACCACATCGTAATGGAACGCATTGCCTCGAAAGACATTCAGGAACAGTTGTAGGTCATACTAAAACAGAAACGAGTTGAAAAAATATTTCAAAGACCGAGAAACTACAAAAAACATGCATTATAAGGGACGGGGATGAAGCTAGGGGTGGGTAGTAATTGTCTTGTCAATCTAGAGGCTACTATTATACAATATAAATATACAGAGTAAAAGGGATGTTCTCGATAGGAACTTTTTTTAAGTAAATGTCTAAATCGTAGCTGGGGAAAGCCTTCGTAATGTTCATTCGGACAGACACACCACATCGTAATGGAACGCATTGCCTCGAAAGACATTCAGGAACAGTTGTAGGTCATACTAAAACAGAAACGAGTTGAAAAAATATTTCAAAGACCGAGAAACTACAAAAAACATGCATTATAAGGGACGGGGATGAAGCTAGGGGTGGGTAGTAATTGTCTTGTCAATCTAGAGGCTACTATTATACAATATAAATATACAGAGTAAAAGGGATGTTCTCGATAGGAACTTTTTTTAAGTAAATGTCTAAATCGTAGCTGGGGAAAGCCTTCGTAATGTTCATTCGGACAGACACACCACATCGTAATGGAACGCATTGCCTCAAAAGACATTCAGGAACAGTTGTAGGTCATACTAAAACAGAAACGAGTTGAAAAAATATTTCAAAGACCGAGAAACTACAAAAAACATGCATTATAAGGGACGGGGATGAAGCTAGGGGTGGGTAGTAATTGTCCTGTCAATCTAGAGGCTACTATTATACAATATAAATATACAGAGTAAAAGGGATGTTCTCGATAGGAACTTTTTTTAAGTAAATGTCTAAATCGTAGCTGGGGAAAGCCTTCGTAATGTTCATTCGGACAGACACACACACTTCTTGTTCCAGGAGGCCCCAAATAGTGGAAGGTATTTATTTCTCCTCGAACCATAAGCTTTTGCGGCAGCAAGCTTCCCCTAATGGTTGGATGTGAAAATAATCATCATTATAAATTTCTATGATCTTAATAGGCCACCCCCGATACCTTAATTTTAAATCGTAAATAATACATCCTTCAAGAAAATTCACGAAAAAAGGGGTTAGTTTGTGTAGCGATCGCAGCGCGCAAAAGTCACCGAATGCGAATCGGCTAAACGATGAACTATAGGATTCAGCAATAATCCGTAAGATGGCAGAACTCTATTTAAATTAAATTGCAGTGCACTTGTAAAGGCGTTTCACTCGATTGGTTGACCAATCAGAGAAGTCCCGTAAACAACTCCACTGTAGGAAATTGCAGTGCACTTGTGAAGGCGGTTCACGTGATTGGCTGACCAATCAGAGGAGTCCCGTAAACAACTGCACTGCAATTTAGCAATCGTCGTGAAGTACGTTTGGTTGCCTATCCTATCAGGCGCGATAAAACCCTTATTTTTTTTATTACTTTGCACCCTTAAATTAATTAAAAGGGGTACAGGGCAAAGCACAGGTTGAAGAAAATTAGTTTAACAAGTTGTATTTTATGGTAATTCGGTAACTAAAATAGCAGAGAGTAAAAGGCATGTTCTCGATAGGAACTTTTTTTAAATAAATGTCTAAATCGTAGCTGGGGAAAGCCTTCGTAATGTTCATTCGGACAGACACACCACATCGTAATGGAACGCATTGCCTCGAAAGACATTCAGGAACAGTTGTAGGTCATACTAAAACAGAAACGAGTTGAAAAAATATTTCAAAGACCGAGAAACTACAAAAAACATGCATTATAAGGGACGGGGATGAAGCTAGGGGTGGGTAGTAATTGTCTTGTCAATCTAGAGGCTACTATTATACAATATAAATATACAGAGTAAAAGGGATGTTCTCGATAGGAACTTTTTTTAAGTAAATGTCTAAATCGTAGCTGGGGAAAGCCTTCGTAATGTTCATTCGGACAGACACACCACATCGTAATGGAACGCATTGCCTCAAAAGACATTCAGGAACAGTTGTAGGTCATACTAAAACAGAAACGAGTTGAAAAAATATTTCAAAGACCGAGAAACTACAAAAAACATGCATTATAAGGGACGGGGATGAAGCTAGGGGTGGGTAGTAATTGTCCTGTCAATCTAGAGGCTACTATTATACAATATAAATATACAGAGTAAAAGGGATGTTCTCGATAGGAACTTTTTTTAAGTAAATGTCTAAATCGTAGCTGGGGAAAGCCTTCGTAATGTTCATTCGGACAGACACACCACATCGTAATGGAACGCATTGCCTCGAAAGACATTCAGGAACAGTTGTAGGTCATACTAAAACAGAAACGAGTTGAAAAAATATTTCAAAGACCGAGAAACTACAAAAAACATGCATTATAAGGGACGGGGATGAAGCTAGGGGTGGGTAGTAATTGTCCTGTCAATCTAGAGGCTACTATTATACAATATAAATATACAGAGTAAAAGGGATGTTCTCGATAGGAACTTTTTTTAAGTAAATGTCTAAATCGTAGCTGGGGAAAGCCTTCGTAATGTTCATTCGGACAGACACACACACTTCTTGTTCCAGGAGGCCCCAAATAGTGGAAGGTATTTATTTCTCCTCGAACCATAAGCTTTTGCGGCAGCAAGCTTCCCCTAATGGTTGGATGTGAAAATAATCATCATTATAAATTTCTATGATCTTAATAGGCCACCCCCGATACCTTAATTTTAAATCGTAAATAATACATCCTTCAAGAAAATTCACGAAAAAAGGGGTTAGTTTGTGTAGCGATCGCAGCGCGCAAAAGTCACCGAATGCGAATCGGCTAAACGATGAACTATAGGATTCAGCAATAATCCGTAAGATGGCAGAACTCTATTTAAATTAAATTGCAGTGCACTTGTAAAGGCGTTTCACTCGATTGGTTGACCAATCAGAGAAGTCCCGTAAACAACTCCACTGTAGGAAATTGCAGTGCACTTGTGAAGGCGGTTCACGTGATTGGCTGACCAATCAGAGGAGTCCCGTAAACAACTGCACTGCAATTTAGCAATCGTCGTGAAGTACGTTTGGTTGCCTATCCTATCAGGCGCGATAAAAACCTTATTTTTTTTATTACTTTGCACCCTTAAATTAATTAAAAGGGGTACAGGGCAAAGCACAGGTTGAAGAAAATTAGTTTAACAAGTTGTATTTTATGGTAATTCGGTAACTAAAATAGCAGAGAGTAAAAGGCATGTTCTCGATAGGAACTTTTTTTAAATAAATGTCTAAATCGTAGCTGGGGAAAGCCTTCGTAATGTTCATTCGGACAGACACACCACATCGTAATGGAACGCATTGCCTCGAAAGACATTCAGGAACAGTTGTAGGTCATACTAAAACAGAAACGAGTTGAAAAAATATTTCAAAGACCGAGAAACTACAAAAAACATGCATTATAAGGGACGGGGATGAAGCTAGGGGTGGGTAGTAATTGTCTTGTCAATCTAGAGGCTACTATTATACAATATAAATATACAGAGTAAAAGGGATGTTCTCGATAGGAACTTTTTTTAAGTAAATGTCTAAATCGTAGCTGGGGAAAGCCTTCGTAATGTTCATTCGGACAGACACACCACATCGTAATGGAACGCATTGCCTCGAAAGACATTCAGGAACAGTTGTAGGTCATACTAAAACAGAAACGAGTTGAAAAAATATTTCAAAGACCGAGAAACTACAAAAAACATGCATTATAAGGGACGGGGATGAAGCTAGGGGTGGGTAGTAATTGTCCTGTCAATCTAGAGGCTACTATTATACAATATAAATATACAGAGTAAAAGGGATGTTCTCGATAGGAACTTTTTTTAAGTAAATGTCTAAATCGTAGCTGGGGAAAGCCTTCGTAATGTTCATTCGGACAGACACACCACATCGTAATGGAACGCATTGCCTCGAAAGACATTCAGGAACAGTTGTAGGTCATACTAAAACAGAAACGAGTTGAAAAAATATTTCAAAGACCGAGAAACTACAAAAAACATGCATTATAAGGGACGGGGATGAAGCTAGGGGTGGGTAGTAATTGTCCTGTCAATCTAGAGGCTACTATTATACAATATAAATATACAGAGTAAAAGGGATGTTCTCGATAGGAACTTTTTTTAAGTAAATGTCTAAATCGTAGCTGGGGAAAGCCTTCGTAATGTTCATTCGGACAGACACACACACTTCTTGTTCCAGGAGGCCCCAAATAGTGGAAGGTATTTATTTCTCCTCGAACCATAAGCTTTTGCGGCAGCAAGCTTCCCCTAATGGTTGGATGTGAAAATAATCATCATTATAAATTTCTATGATCTTAATAGGCCACCCCCGATACCTTAATTTTAAATCGTAAATAATACATCCTTCAAGAAAATTCACGAAAAAAGGGGTTAGTTTGTGTAGCGATCGCAGCGCGCAAAAGTCACCGAATGCGAATCGGCTAAACGATGAACTATAGGATTCAGCAATAATCCGTAAGATGGCAGAACTCTATTTAAATTAAATTGCAGTGCACTTGTAAAGGCGTTTCACTCGATTGGTTGACCAATCAGAGAAGTCCCGTAAACAACTCCACTGTAGGAAATTGCAGTGCACTTGTGAAGGCGGTTCACGTGATTGGCTGACCAATCAGAGGAGTCCCGTAAACAACTGCACTGCAATTTAGCAATCGTCGTGAAGTACGTTTGGTTGCCTATCCTATCAGGCGCGATAAAACCCTTATTTTTTTATTACTTTGCACCCTTAAATTAATTAAAAGGGGTACAGGGCAAAGCACAGGTTGAAGAAAATTAGTTTAACAAGTTGTATTTTATGGTAATTCGGTAACTAAAATAGCAGAGAGTAAAAGGCATGTTCTCGATAGGAACTTTTTTTAAATAAATGTCTAAATCGTAGCTGGGGAAAGCCTTCGTAATGTTCATTCGGACAGACACACCACATCGTAATGGAACGCATTGCCTCGAAAGACATTCAGGAACAGTTGTAGGTCATACTAAAACAGAAACGAGTTGAAAAAATATTTCAAAGACCGAGAAACTACAAAAAACATGCATTATAAGGGACGGGGATGAAGCTAGGGGTGGGTAGTAATTGTCTTGTCAATCTAGAGGCTACTATTATACAATATAAATATACAGAGTAAAAGGGATGTTCTCGATAGGAACTTTTTTTAAGTAAATGTCTAAATCGTAGCTGGGGAAAGCCTTCGTAATGTTCATTCGGACAGACACACCACATCGTAATGGAACGCATTGCCTCGAAAGACATTCAGGAACAGTTGTAGGTCATACTAAAACAGAAACGAGTTGAAAAAATATTTCAAAGACCGAGAAACTACAAAAAACATGCATTATAAGGGACGGGGATGAAGCTAGGGGTGGGTAGTAATTGTCCTGTCAATCTAGAGGCTACTATTATACAATATAAATATACAGAGTAAAAGGGATGTTCTCGATAGGAACTTTTTTTAAGTAAATGTCTAAATCGTAGCTGGGGAAAGCCTTCGTAATGTTCATTCGGACAGACACACACACTTCTTGTTCCAGGAGGCCCCAAATAGTGGAAGGTATTTATTTCTCCTCGAACCATAAGCTTTTGCGGCAGCAAGCTTCCCCTAATGGTTGGATGTGAAAATAATCATCATTATAAATTTCTATGATCTTAATAGGCCACCCCCGATACCTTAATTTTAAATCGTAAATAATACATCCTTCAAGAAAATTCACGAAAAAAGGGGTTAGTTTGTGTAGCGATCGCAGCGCGCAAAAGTCACCGAATGCGAATCGGCTAAACGATGAACTATAGGATTCAGCAATAATCCGTAAGATGGCAGAACTCTATTTAAATTAAATTGCAGTGCACTTGTAAAGGCGTTTCACTCGATTGGTTGACCAATCAGAGAAGTCCCGTAAACAACTCCACTGTAGGAAATTGCAGTGCACTTGTGAAGGCGGTTCACGTGATTGGCTGACCAATCAGAGGAGTCCCGTAAACAACTGCACTGCAATTTAGCAATCGTCGTGAAGTACGTTTGGTTGCCTATCCTATCAGGCGCGATAAAACCCTTATTTTTTTTATTACTTTGCACCCTTAAATTAATTAAAAGGGGTACAGGGCAAAGCACAGGTTGAAGAAAATTAGTTTAACAAGTTGTATTTTATGGTAATTCGGTAACTAAAATAGCAGAGAGTAAAAGGCATGTTCTCGATAGGAACTTTTTTTAAATAAATGTCTAAATCGTAGCTGGGGAAAGCCTTCGTAATGTTCATTCGGACAGACACACCACATCGTAATGGAACGCATTGCCTCGAAAGACATTCAGGAACAGTTGTAGGTCATACTAAAACAGAAACGAGTTGAAAAAATATTTCAAAGACCGAGAAACTACAAAAAACATGCATTATAAGGGACGGGGATGAAGCTAGGGGTGGGTAGTAATTGTCCTGTCAATCTAGAGGCTACTATTATACAATATAAATATACAGAGTAAAAGGGATGTTCTCGATAGGAACTTTTTTTAAGTAAATGTCTAAATCGTAGCTGGGGAAAGCCTTCGTAATGTTCATTCGGACAGACACACCACATCGTAATGGAACGCATTGCCTCGAAAGACATTCAGGAACAGTTGTAGGTCATACTAAAACAGAAACGAGTTGAAAAAATATTTCAAAGACCGAGAAACTACAAAAAACATGCATTATAAGGGACGGGGATGAAGCTAGGGGTGGGTAGTAATTGTCCTGTCAATCTAGAGGCTACTATTATACAATATAAATATACAGAGTAAAAGGGATGTTCTCGATAGGAACTTTTTTTAAGTAAATGTCTAAATCGTAGCTGGGGAAAGCCTTCGTAATGTTCATTCGGACAGACACACACACTTCTTGTTCCAGGAGGCCCCAAATAGTGGAAGGTATTTATTTCTCCTCGAACCATAAGCTTTTGCGGCAGCAAGCTTCCCCTAATGGTTGGATGTGAAAATAATCATCATTATAAATTTCTATGATCTTAATAGGCCACCCCCGATACCTTAATTTTAAATCGTAAATAATACATCCTTCAAGAAAATTCACGAAAAAAGGGGTTAGTTTGTGTAGCGATCGCAGCGCGCAAAAGTCACCGAATGCGAATCGGCTAAACGATGAACTATAGGATTCAGCAATAATCCGTAAGATGGCAGAACTCTATTTAAATTAAATTGCAGTGCACTTGTAAAGGCGTTTCACTCGATTGGTTGACCAATCAGAGAAGTCCCGTAAACAACTCCACTGTAGGAAATTGCAGTGCACTTGTGAAGGCGGTTCACGTGATTGGCTGACCAATCAGAGGAGTCCCGTAAACAACTGCACTGCAATTTAGCAATCGTCGTGAAGTACGTTTGGTTGCCTATCCTATCAGGCGCGATAAAACCCTTATTTTTTTTATTACTTTGCACCCTTAAATTAATTAAAAGGGGTACAGGGCAAAGCACAGATTGAAGAAAATTAGTTTAACAAGTTGTATTTTATGGTAATTCGGTAACTAAAATAGCAGAGAGTAAAAGGCATGTTCTCGATAGGAACTTTTTTTAAATAAATGTCTAAATCGTAGCTGGGGAAAGCCTTCGTAATGTTCATTCGGACAGACACACCACATCGTAATGGAACGCATTGCCTCGAAAGACATTCAGGAACAGTTGTAGGTCATACTAAAACAGAAACGAGTTGAAAAAATATTTCAAAGACCGAGAAACTACAAAAAACATGCATTATAAGGGACGGGGATGAAGCTAGGGGTGGGTAGTAATTGTCTTGTCAATCTAGAGGCTACTATTATACAATATAAATATACAGAGTAAAAGGGATGTTCTCGATAGGAACTTTTTTTAAGTAAATGTCTAAATCGTAGCTGGGGAAAGCCTTCGTAATGTTCATTCGGACAGACACACCACATCGTAATGGAACGCATTGCCTCGAAAGACATTCAGGAACAGTTGTAGGTCATACTAAAACAGAAACGAGTTGAAAAAATATTTCAAAGACCGAGAAACTACAAAAAACATGCATTATAAGGGACGGGGATGAAGCTAGGGGTGGGTAGTAATTGTCCTGTCAATCTAGAGGCTACTATTATACAATATAAATATACAGAGTAAAAGGGATGTTCTCGATAGGAACTTTTTTTAAGTAAATGTCTAAATCGTAGCTGGGGAAAGCCTTCGTAATGTTCATTCGGACAGACACACCACATCGTAATGGAACGCATTGCCTCGAAAGACATTCAGGAACAGTTGTAGGTCATACTAAAACAGAAACGAGTTGAAAAAATATTTCAAAGACCGAGAAACTACAAAAAACATGCATTATAAGGGACGGGGATGAAGCTAGGGGTGGGTAGTAATTGTCCTGTCAATCTAGAGGCTACTATTATACAATATAAATATACAGAGTAAAAGGGATGTTCTCGATAGGAACTTTTTTTAAGTAAATGTCTAAATCGTAGCTGGGGAAAGCCTTCGTAATGTTCATTCGGACAGACACACCACATCGTAATGGAACGCATTGCCTCGAAAGACATTCAGGAACAGTTGTAGGTCATACTAAAACAGAAACGAGTTGAAAAAATATTTCAAAGACCGAGAAACTACAAAAAACATGCATTATAAGGGACGGGGATGAAGCTAGGGGTGGGTAGTAATTGTCCTGTCAATCTAGAGGCTACTATTATACAATATAAATATACAGAGTAAAAGGGATGTTCTCGATAGGAACTTTTTTTAAGTAAATGTCTAAATCGTAGCTGGGGAAAGCCTTCGTAATGTTCATTCGGACAGACACACACACTTCTTGTTCCAGGAGGCCCCAAATAGTGGAAGGTATTTATTTCTCCTCGAACCATAAGCTTTTGCGGCAGCAAGCTTCCCCTAATGGTTGGATGTGAAAATAATCATCATTATAAATTTCTATGATCTTAATAGGCCACCCCCGATACCTTAATTTTAAATCGTAAATAATACATCCTTCAAGAAAATTCACGAAAAAAGGGGTTAGTTTGTGTAGCGATCGCAGCGCGCAAAAGTCACCGAATGCGAATCGGCTAAACGATGAACTATAGGATTCAGCAATAATCCGTAAGATGGCAGAACTCTATTTAAATTAAATTGCAGTGCACTTGTAAAGGCGTTTCACTCGATTGGTTGACCAATCAGAGAAGTCCCGTAAACAACTCCACTGTAGGAAATTGCAGTGCACTTGTGAAGGCGGTTCACGTGATTGGCTGACCAATCAGAGGAGTCCCGTAAACAACTGCACTGCAATTTAGCAATCGTCGTGAAGTACGTTTGGTTGCCTATCCTATCAGGCGCGATAAAACCCTTATTTTTTTTATTACTTTGCACCCTTAAATTAATTAAAAGGGGTACAGGGCAAAGCACAGGTTGAAGAAAATTAGTTTAACAAGTTGTATTTTATGGTAATTCGGTAACTAAAATAGCAGAGAGTAAAAGGCATGTTCTCGATAGGAACTTTTTTTAAATAAATGTCTAAATCGTAGCTGGGGAAAGCCTTCGTAATGTTCATTCGGACAGACACACCACATCGTAATGGAACGCATTGCCTCGAAAGACATTCAGGAACAGTTGTAGGTCATACTAAAACAGAAACGAGTTGAAAAAATATTTCAAAGACCGAGAAACTACAAAAAACATGCATTATAAGGGACGGGGATGAAGCTAGGGGTGGGTAGTAATTGTCTTGTCAATCTAGAGGCTACTATTATACAATATAAATATACAGAGTAAAAGGGATGTTCTCGATAGGAACTTTTTTTTAAGTAAATGTCTAAATCGTAGCTGGGGAAAGCCTTCGTAATGTTCATTTGGACAGACACACACACTTCTTGTTCCAGGAGGCCCCAAATAGTGGAAGGTATTTATTTCTCCTCGAACCATAAGCTTTTGCGGCAGCAAGCTTCCCCTAATGGTTGGATGTGAAAATAATCATCATTATAAATTTCTATGATCTTAATAGGCCACCCCCGATACCTTAATTTTAAATCGTAAATAATACATCCTTCAAGAAAATTCACGAAAAAAGGGGTTAGTTTGTGTAGCGATCGCAGCGCGCAAAAGTCACCGAATGCGAATCGGCTAAACGATGAACTATAGGATTCAGCAATAATCCGTAAGATGGCAGAACTCTATTTAAATTAAATTGCAGTGCACTTGTAAAGGCGTTTCACTCGATTGGTTGACCAATCAGAGAAGTCCCGTAAACAACTCCACTGTAGGAAATTGCAGTGCACTTGTGAAGGCGGTTCACGTGATTGGCTGACCAATCAGAGGAGTCCCGTAAACAACTGCACTGCAATTTAGCAATCGTCGTGAAGTACGTTTGGTTGCCTATCCTATCAGGCGCGATAAAACCCTTATTTTTTTTATTACTTTGCACCCTTAAATTAATTAAAAGGGGTACAGGGCAAAGCACAGGTTGAAGAAAATTAGTTTAACAAGTTGTATTTTATGGTAATTCGGTAACTAAAATAGCAGAGAGTAAAAGGCATGTTCTCGATAGGAACTTTTTTTAAATAAATGTCTAAATCGTAGCTGGGGAAAGCCTTCGTAATGTTCATTCGGACAGACACACCACATCGTAATGGAACGCATTGCCTCGAAAGACATTCAGGAACAGTTGTAGGTCATACTAAAACAGAAACGAGTTGAAAAAATATTTCAAAGACCGAGAAACTACAAAAAACATGCATTATAAGGGACGGGGATGAAGCTAGGGGTGGGTAGTAATTGTCTTGTCAATCTAGAGGCTACTATTATACAATATAAATATACAGAGTAAAAGGGATGTTCTCGATAGGAACTTTTTTTAAGTAAATGTCTAAATCGTAGCTGGGGAAAGCCTTCGTAATGTTCATTCGGACAGACACACCACATCGTAATGGAACGCATTGCCTCGAAAGACATTCAGGAACAGTTGTAGGTCATACTAAAACAGAAACGAGTTGAAAAAATATTTCAAAGACCGAGAAACTACAAAAAACATGCATTATAAGGGACGGGGATGAAGCTAGGGGTGGGTAGTAATTGTCTTGTCAATCTAGAGGCTACTATTATACAATATAAATATACAGAGTAAAAGGGATGTTCTCGATAGGAACTTTTTTTAAGTAAATGTCTAAATCGTAGCTGGGGAAAGCCTTCGTAATGTTCATTCGGACAGACACACCACATTGTAATGGAACGCATTGCCTCAAAAGACATTCAGGAACAGTTGTAGGTCATACTAAAACAGAAACGAGTTGAAAAAATATTTCAAAGACCGAGAAACTACAAAAAACATGCATTATAAGGGACGGGGATGAAGCTAGGGGTGGGTAGTAATTGTCCTGTCAATCTAGAGGCTACTATTATACAATATAAATATACAGAGTAAAAGGGATGTTCTCGATAGGAACTTTTTTTAAGTAAATGTCTAAATCGTAGCTGGGGAAAGCCTTCGTAATGTTCATTCGGACAGACACACCACATCGTAATGGAACGCATTGCCTCGAAAGACATTCAGGAACAGTTGTAGGTCATACTAAAACAGAAACGAGTTGAAAAAATATTTCAAAGACCGAGAAACTACAAAAAACATGCATTATAAGGGACGGGGATGAAGCTAGGGGTGGGTAGTAATTGTCCTGTCAATCTAGAGGCTACTATTATACAATATAAATATACAGAGTAAAAGGGATGTTCTCGATAGGAACTTTTTTTAAGTAAATGTCTAAATCGTAGCTGGGGAAAGCCTTCGTAATGTTCATTCGGACAGACACACACACTTCTTGTTCCAGGAGGCCCCAAATAGTGGAAGGTATTTATTTCTCCTCGAACCATAAGCTTTTGCGGCAGCAAGCTTCCCCTAATGGTTGGATGTGAAAATAATCATCATTATAAATTTCTATGATCTTAATAGGCCACCCCCGATACCTTAATTTTAAATCGTAAATAATACATCCTTCAAGAAAATTCACGAAAAAAGGGGTTAGTTTGTGTAGCGATCGCAGCGCGCAAAAGTCACCGAATGCGAATCGGCTAAACGATGAACTATAGGATTCAGCAATAATCCGTAAGATGGCAGAACTCTATTTAAATTAAATTGCAGTGCACTTGTAAAGGCGTTTCACTCGATTGGTTGACCAATCAGAGAAGTCCCGTAAACAACTCCACTGTAGGAAATTGCAGTGCACTTGTGAAGGCGGTTCACGTGACTGGCTGACCAATCAGAGGAGTCCCGTAAACAACTGCACTGCAATTTAGCAATCGTCGTGAAGTACGTTTGGTTGCCTATCCTATCAGGCGCGATAAAACCCTTATTTTTTTTATTACTTTGCACCCTTAAATTAATTAAAAGGGGTACAGGGCAAAGCACAGGTTGAAGAAAATTAGTTTAACAAGTTGTATTTTATGGTAATTCGGTAACTAAAATAGCAGAGAGTAAAAGGCATGTTCTCGATAGGAACTTTTTTTAAATAAATGTCTAAATCGTAGCTGGGGAAAGCCTTCGTAATGTTCATTCGGACAGACACACCACATCGTAATGGAACGCATTGCCTCGAAAGACATTCAGGAACAGTTGTAGGTCATACTAAAACAGAAACGAGTTGAAAAAATATTTCAAAGACCGAGAAACTACAAAAAACATGCATTATAAGGGACGGGGATGAAGCTAGGGGTGGGTAGTAATTGTCTTGTCAATCTAGAGGCTACTATTATACAATATAAATATACAGAGTAAAAGGGATGTTCTCGATAGGAACTTTTTTTAAGTAAATGTCTAAATCGTAGCTGGGGAAAGCCTTCGTAATGTTCATTCGGACAGACACACCACATCGTAATGGAACGCATTGCCTCGAAAGACATTCAGGAACAGTTGTAGGTCATACTAAAACAGAAACGAGTTGAAAAAATATTTCAAAGACCGAGAAACTACAAAAAACATGCATTATAAGGGACGGGGATGAAGCTAGGGGTGGGTAGTAATTGTCCTGTCAATCTAGAGGCTACTATTATACAATATAAATATACAGAGTAAAAGGGATGTTCTCGATAGGAACTTTTTTTAAGTAAATGTCTAAATCGTAGCTGGGGAAAGCCTTCGTAATGTTCATTCGGACAGACACACCACATCGTAATGGAACGCATTGCCTCGAAAGACATTCAGGAACAGTTGTAGGTCATACTAAAACAGAAACGAGTTGAAAAAATATTTCAAAGACCGAGAAACTACAAAAAACATGCATTATAAGGGACGGGGATGAAGCTAGGGGTGGGTAGTAATTGTCCTGTCAATCTAGAGGCTACTATTATACAATATAAATATACAGAGTAAAAGGGATGTTCTCGATAGGAACTTTTTTTAAGTAAATGTCTAAATCGTAGCTGGGGAAAGCCTTCGTAATGTTCATTCGGACAGACACACACACTTCTTGTTCCAGGAGGCCCCAAATAGTGGAAGGTATTTATTTCTCCTCGAACCATAAGCTTTTGCGGCAGCAAGCTTCCCCTAATGGTTGGATGTGAAAATAATCATCATTATAAATTTCTATGATCTTAATAGGCCACCCCCGATACCTTAATTTTAAATCGTAAATAATACATCCTTCAAGAAAATTCACGAAAAAAGGGGTTAGTTTGTGTAGCGATCGCAGCGCGCAAAAGTCACCGAATGCGAATCGGCTAAACGATGAACTATAGGATTCAGCAATAATCCGTAAGATGGCAGAACTCTATTTAAATTAAATTGCAGTGCACTTGTAAAGGCGTTTCACTCGATTGGTTGACCAATCAGAGAAGTCCCGTAAACAACTCCACTGTAGGAAATTGCAGTGCACTTGTGAAGGCGGTTCACGTGATTGGCTGACCAATCAGAGGAGTCCCGTAAACAACTGCACTGCAATTTAGCAATCGTCGTGAAGTACGTTTGGTTGCCTATCCTATCAGGCGCGATAAAACCCTTATTTTTTTTATTACTTTGCACCCTTAAATTAATTAAAAGGGGTACAGGGCAAAGCACAGGTTGAAGAAAATTAGTTTAACAAGTTGTATTTTATGGTAATTCGGTAACTAAAATAGCAGAGAGTAAAAGGCATGTTCTCGATAGGAACTTTTTTTAAATAAATGTCTAAATCGTAGCTGGGGAAAGCCTTCGTAATGTTCATTCGGACAGACACACCACATCGTAATGGAACGCATTGCCTCGAAAGACATTCAGGAACAGTTGTAGGTCATACTAAAACAGAAACGAGTTGAAAAAATATTTCAAAGACCGAGAAACTACAAAAAACATGCATTATAAGGGACGGGGATGAAGCTAGGGGTGGGTAGTAATTGTCTTGTCAATCTAGAGGCTACTATTATACAATATAAATATACAGAGTAAAAGGGATGTTCTCGATAGGAACTTTTTTTAAGTAAATGTCTAAATCGTAGCTGGGGAAAGCCTTCGTAATGTTCATTCGGACAGACACACCACATCGTAATGGAACGCATTGCCTCAAAAGACATTCAGGAACAGTTGTAGGTCATACTAAAACAGAAACGAGTTGAAAAAATATTTCAAAGACCGAGAAACTACAAAAAACATGCATTATAAGGGACGGGGATGAAGCTAGGGGTGGGTAGTAATTGTCCTGTCAATCTAGAGGCTACTATTATACAATATAAATATACAGAGTAAAAGGGATGTTCTCGATAGGAACTTTTTTTAAGTAAATGTCTAAATCGTAGCTGGGGAAAGCCTTCGTAATGTTCATTCGGACAGACACACCACATCGTAATGGAACGCATTGCCTCGAAAGACATTCAGGAACAGTTGTAGGTCATACTAAAACAGAAACGAGTTGAAAAAATATTTCAAAGACCGAGAAACTACAAAAAACATGCATTATAAGGGACGGGGATGAAGCTAGGGGTGGGTAGTAATTGTCCTGTCAATCTAGAGGCTACTATTATACAATATAAATATACAGAGTAAAAGGGATGTTCTCGATAGGAACTTTTTTTAAGTAAATGTCTAAATCGTAGCTGGGGAAAGCCTTCGTAATGTTCATTCGGACAGACACACCACATCGTAATGGAACGCATTGCCTCGAAAGACATTCAGGAACAGTTGTAGGTCATACTAAAACAGAAACGAGTTGAAAAAATATTTCAAAGACCGAGAAACTACAAAAAACATGCATTATAAGGGACGGGGATGAAGCTAGGGGTGGGTAGTAATTGTCCTGTCAATCTAGAGGCTACTATTATACAATATAAATATACAGAGTAAAAGGGATGTTCTCGATAGGAACTTTTTTTAAGTAAATGTCTAAATCGTAGCTGGGGAAAGCCTTCGTAATGTTCATTCGGACAGACACACACACTTCTTGTTCCAGGAGGCCCCAAATAGTGGAAGGTATTTATTTCTCCTCGAACCATAAGCTTTTGCGGCAGCAAGCTTCCCCTAATGGTTGGATGTGAAAATAATCATCATTATAAATTTCTATGATCTTAATAGGCCACCCCCGATACCTTAATTTTAAATCGTAAATAATACATCCTTCAAGAAAATTCACGAAAAAAGGGGTTAGTTTGTGTAGCGATCGCAGCGCGCAAAAGTCACCGAATGCGAATCGGCTAAACGATGAACTATAGGATTCAGCAATAATCCGTAAGATGGCAGAACTCTATTTAAATTAAATTGCAGTGCACTTGTAAAGGCGTTTCACTCGATTGGTTGACCAATCAGAGAAGTCCCGTAAACAACTCCACTGTAGGAAATTGCAGTGCACTTGTGAAGGCGGTTCACGTGATTGGCTGACCAATCAGAGGAGTCCCGTAAACAACTGCACTGCAATTTAGCAATCGTCGTGAAGTACGTTTGGTTGCCTATCCTATCAGGCGCGATAAAACCCTTATTTTTTTTATTACTTTGCACCCTTAAATTAATTAAAAGGGGTACAGGGCAAAGCACAGGTTGAAGAAAATTAGTTTAACAAGTTGTATTTTATGGTAATTCGGTAACTAAAATAGCAGAGAGTAAAAGGCATGTTCTCGATAGGAACTTTTTTTAAATAAATGTCTAAATCGTAGCTGGGGAAAGCCTTCGTAATGTTCATTCGGACAGACACACCACATCGTAATGGAACGCATTGCCTCGAAAGACATTCAGGAACAGTTGTAGGTCATACTAAAACAGAAACGAGTTGAAAAAATATTTCAAAGACCGAGAAACTACAAAAAACATGCATTATAAGGGACGGGGATGAAGCTAGGGGTGGGTAGTAATTGTCTTGTCAATCTAGAGGCTACTATTATACAATATAAATATACAGAGTAAAAGGGATGTTCTCGATAGGAACTTTTTTTAAGTAAATGTCTAAATCGTAGCTGGGGAAAGCCTTCGTAATGTTCATTCGGACAGACACACCACATCGTAATGGAACGCATTGCCTCGAAAGACATTCAGGAACAGTTGTAGGTCATACTAAAACAGAAACGAGTTGAAAAAATATTTCAAAGACCGAGAAACTACAAAAAAACATGCATTATAAGGGACGGGGATGAAGCTAGGGGTGGGTAGTAATTGTCTTGTCAATCTAGAGGCTACTATTATACAATATAAATATACAGAGTAAAAGGGATGTTCTCGATAGGAACTTTTTTTAAGTAAATGTCTAAATCGTAGCTGGGGAAAGCCTTCGTAATGTTCATTCGGACAGACACACCACATCGTAATGGAACGCATTGCCTCAAAAGACATTCAGGAACAGTTGTACGTCATACTAAAACAGAAACGAGTTGAAAAAATATTTCAAAGACCGAGAAACTACAAAAAACATGCATTATAAGGGACGGGGATGAAGCTAGGGGTGGGTAGTAATTGTCTTGTCAATCTAGAGGCTACTATTATACAATATAAATATACAGAGTAAAAGGGATGTTCTCGATAGGAACTTTTTTTAAGTAAATGTCTAAATCGTAGCTGGGGAAAGCCTTCGTAATGTTCATTCGGACAGACACACACACTTCTTGTTCCAGGAGGCCCCAAATAGTGGAAGGTATTTATTTCTCCTCGAACCATAAGCTTTTGCGGCAGCAAGCTTCCCCTAATGGTTGGATGTGAAAATAATCATCATTATAAATTTCTATGATCTTAATAGGCCACCCCCGATACCTTAATTTTAAATCGTAAATAATACATCCTTCAAGAAAATTCACGAAAAAAGGGGTTAGTTTGTGTAGCGATCGCAGCGCGCAAAAGTCACCGAATGCGAATCGGCTAAACGATGAACTATAGGATTCAGCAATAATCCGTAAGATGGCAGAACTCTATTTAAATTAAATTGCAGTGCACTTGTAAAGGCGTTTCACTCGATTGGTTGACCAATCAGAGAAGTCCCGTAAACAACTCCACTGTAGGAAATTGCAGTGCACTTGTGAAGGCGGTTCACGTGATTGGCTGACCAATCAGAGGAGTCCCGTAAACAACTGCACTGCAATTTAGCAATCGTCGTGAAGTACGTTTGGTTGCCTATCCTATCAGGCGCGATAAAACCCTTATTTTTTTTATTACTTTGCACCCTTAAATTAATTAAAAGGGGTACAGGGCAAAGCACAGGTTGAAGAAAATTAGTTTAACAAGTTGTATTTTATGGTAATTCGGTAACTAAAATAGCAGAGAGTAAAAGGCATGTTCTCGATAGGAACTTTTTTTAAATAAATGTCTAAATCGTAGCTGGGGAAAGCCTTCGTAATGTTCATTCGGACAGACACACCACATCGTAATGGAACGCATTGCCTCGAAAGACATTCAGGAACAGTTGTAGGTCATACTAAAACAGAAACGAGTTGAAAAAATATTTCAAAGACCGAGAAACTACAAAAAACATGCATTATAAGGGACGGGGATGAAGCTAGGGGTGGGTAGTAATTGTCCTGTCAATCTAGAGGCTACTATTATACAATATAAATATACAGAGTAAAAGGGATGTTCTCGATAGGAACTTTTTTTAAGTAAATGTCTAAATCGTAGCTGGGGAAAGCCTTCGTAATGTTCATTCGGACAGACACACCACATCGTAATGGAACGCATTGCCTCGAAAGACATTCAGGAACAGTTGTAGGTCATACTAAAACAGAAACGAGTTGAAAAAATATTTCAAAGACCGAGAAACTACAAAAAACATGCATTATAAGGGACGGGGATGAAGCTAGGGGTGGGTAGTAATTGTCCTGTCAATCTAGAGGCTACTATTATACAATATAAATATACAGAGTAAAAGGGATGTTCTCGATAGGAACTTTTTTTAAGTAAATGTCTAAATCGTAGCTGGGGAAAGCCTTCGTAATGTTCATTCGGACAGACACACACACTTCTTGTTCCAGGAGGCCCCAAATAGTGGAAGGTATTTATTTCTCCTCGAACCATAAGCTTTTGCGGCAGCAAGCTTCCCCTAATGGTTGGATGTGAAAATAATCATCATTATAAATTTCTATGATCTTAATAGGCCACCCCCGATACCTTAATTTTAAATCGTAAATAATACATCCTTCAAGAAAATTCACGAAAAAAGGGGTTAGTTTGTGTAGCGATCGCAGCGCGCAAAAGTCACCGAATGCGAATCGGCTAAACGATGAACTATAGGATTCAGCAATAATCCGTAAGATGGCAGAACTCTATTTAAATTAAATTGCAGTGCACTTGTAAAGGCGTTTCACTCGATTGGTTGACCAATCAGAGAAGTCCCGTAAACAACTCCACTGTAGGAAATTGCAGTGCACTTGTGAAGGCGGTTCACGTGATTGGCTGACCAATCAGAGGAGTCCCGTAAACAACTGCACTGCAATTTAGCAATCGTCGTGAAGTACGTTTGGTTGCCTATCCTATCAGGCGCGATAAAACCCTTATTTTTTTTATTACTTTGCACCCTTAAATTAATTAAAAGGGGTACAGGGCAAAGCACAGGTTGAAGAAAATTAGTTTAACAAGTTGTATTTTATGGTAATTCGGTAACTAAAATAGCAGAGAGTAAAAGGCATGTTCTCGATAGGAACTTTTTTTAAATAAATGTCTAAATCGTAGCTGGGGAAAGCCTTCGTAATGTTCATTCGGACAGACACACCACATCGTAATGGAACGCATTGCCTCGAAAGACATTCAGGAACAGTTGTAGGTCATACTAAAACAGAAACGAGTTGAAAAAATATTTCAAAGACCGAGAAACTACAAAAAACATGCATTATAAGGGACGGGGATGAAGCTAGGGGTGGGTAGTAATTGTCTTGTCAATCTAGAGGCTACTATTATACAATATAAATATACAGAGTAAAAGGGATGTTCTCGATAGGAACTTTTTTTAAGTAAATGTCTAAATCGTAGCTGGGGAAAGCCTTCGTAATGTTCATTCGGACAGACACACCACATCGTAATGGAACGCATTGCCTCAAAAGACATTCAGGAACAGTTGTAGGTCATACTAAAACAGAAACGAGTTGAAAAAATATTTCAAAGACCGAGAAACTACAAAAAACATGCATTATAAGGGACGGGGATGAAGCTAGGGGTGGGTAGTAATTGTCTTGTCAATCTAGAGGCTACTATTATACAATATAAATATACAGAGTAAAAGGGATGTTCTCGATAGGAACTTTTTTTTAAGTAAATGTCTAAATCGTAGCTGGGGAAAGCCTTCGTAATGTTCATTCGGACAGACACACACACTTCTTGTTCCAGGAGGCCCCAAATAGTGGAAGGTATTTATTTCTCCTCGAACCATAAGCTTTTGCGGCAGCAAGCTTCCCCTAATGGTTGGATGTGAAAATAATCATCATTATAAATTTCTATGATCTTAATAGGCCACCCCCGATACCTTAATTTTAAATCGTAAATAATACATCCTTCAAGAAAATTCACGAAAAAAGGGGTTAGTTTGTGTAGCGATCGCAGCGCGCAAAAGTCACCGAATGCGAATCGGCTAAACCTAAACGATGAACTATAGGATTCAGCAATAATCCGTAAGATGGCAGAACTCTATTTAAATTAAATTGCAGTGCACTTGTAAAGGCGTTTCACTCGATTGGTTGACCAATCAGAGAAGTCCCGTAAACAACTCCACTGTAGGAAATTGCAGTGCACTTGTGAAGGCGGTTCACGTGATTGGCTGACCAATCAGAGGAGTCCCGTAAACAACTGCACTGCAATTTAGCAATCGTCGTGAAGTACGTTTGGTTGCCTATCCTATCAGGCGCGATAAAACCCTTATTTTTTTTATTACTTTGCACCCTTAAATTAATTAAAAGGGGTACAGGGCAAAGCACAGGTTGAAGAAAATTAGTTTAACAAGTTGTATTTTATGGTAATTCGGTAACTAAAATAGCAGAGAGTAAAAGGCATGTTCTCGATAGGAACTTTTTTTAAATAAATGTCTAAATCGTAGCTGGGGAAAGCCTTCGTAATGTTCATTCGGACAGACACACCACATCGTAATGGAACGCATTGCCTCGAAAGACATTCAGGAACAGTTGTAGGTCATACTAAAACAGAAACGAGTTGAAAAAATATTTCAAAGACCGAGAAACTACAAAAAACATGCATTATAAGGGACGGGGATGAAGCTAGGGGTGGGTAGTAATTGTCTTGTCAATCTAGAGGCTACTATTATACAATATAAATATACAGAGTAAAAGGGATGTTCTCGATAGGAACTTTTTTTAAGTAAATGTCTAAATCGTAGCTGGGGAAAGCCTTCGTAATGTTCATTCGGACAGACACACCACATCGTAATGGAACGCATTGCCTCGAAAGACATTCAGGAACAGTTGTAGGTCATACTAAAACAGAAACGAGTTGAAAAAATATTTCAAAGACCGAGAAACTACAAAAAACATGCATTATAAGGGACGGGGATGAAGCTAGGGGTGGGTAGTAATTGTCCTGTCAATCTAGAGGCTACTATTATACAATATAAATATACAGAGTAAAAGGGATGTTCTCGATAGGAACTTTTTTTAAGTAAATGTCTAAATCGTAGCTGGGGAAAGCCTTCGTAATGTTCATTCGGACAGACACACCACATCGTAATGGAACGCATTGCCTCGAAAGACATTCAGGAACAGTTGTAGGTCATACTAAAACAGAAACGAGTTGAAAAAATATTTCAAAGACCGAGAAACTACAAAAAACATGCATTATAAGGGACGGGGATGAAGCTAGGGGTGGGTAGTAATTGTCCTGTCAATCTAGAGGCTACTATTATACAATATAAATATACAGAGTAAAAGGGATGTTCTCGATAGGAACTTTTTTTAAGTAAATGTCTAAATCGTAGCTGGGGAAAGCCTTCGTAATGTTCATTCGGACAGACACACACACTTCTTGTTCCAGGAGGCCCCAAATAGTGGAAGGTATTTATTTCTCCTCGAACCATAAGCTTTTGCGGCAGCAAGCTTCCCCTAATGGTTGGATGTGAAAATAATCATCATTATAAATTTCTATGATCTTAATAGGCCACCCCCGATACCTTAATTTTAAATCGTAAATAATACATCCTTCAAGAAAATTCACGAAAAAAGGGGTTAGTTTGTGTAGCGATCGCAGCGCGCAAAAGTCACCGAATGCGAATCGGCTAAACGATGAACTATAGGATTCAGCAATAATCCGTAAGATGGCAGAACTCTATTTAAATTAAATTGCAGTGCACTTGTAAAGGCGTTTCACTCGATTGGTTGACCAATCAGAGAAGTCCCGTAAACAACTCCACTGTAGGAAATTGCAGTGCACTTGTGAAGGCGGTTCACGTGATTGGCTGACCAATCAGAGGAGTCCCGTAAACAACTGCACTGCAATTTAGCAATCGTCGTGAAGTACGTTTGGTTGCCTATCCTATCAGGCGCGATAAAACCCTTATTTTTTTTATTACTTTGCACCCTTAAATTAATTAAAAGGGGTACAGGGCAAAGCACAGGTTGAAGAAAATTAGTTTAACAAGTTGTATTTTATGGTAATTCGGTAACTAAAATAGCAGAGAGTAAAAGGCATGTTCTCGATAGGAACTTTTTTTAAATAAATGTCTAAATCGTAGCTGGGGAAAGCCTTCGTAATGTTCATTCGGACAGACACACCACATCGTAATGGAACGCATTGCCTCGAAAGACATTCAGGAACAGTTGTAGGTCATACTAAAACAGAAACGAGTTGAAAAAATATTTCAAAGACCGAGAAACTACAAAAAACATGCATTATAAGGGACGGGGATGAAGCTAGGGGTGGGTAGTAATTGTCTTGTCAATCTAGAGGCTACTATTATACAATATAAATATACAGAGTAAAAGGGATGTTCTCGATAGGAACTTTTTTTAAGTAAATGTCTAAATCGTAGCTGGGGAAAGCCTTCGTAATGTTCATTCGGACAGACACACCACATCGTAATGGAACGCATTGCCTCGAAAGACATTCAGGAACAGTTGTAGGTCATACTAAAACAGAAACGAGTTGAAAAAATATTTCAAAGACCGAGAAACTACAAAAAACATGCATTATAAGGGACGGGGATGAAGCTAGGGGTGGGTAGTAATTGTCCTGTCAATCTAGAGGCTACTATTATACAATATAAATATACAGAGTAAAAGGGATGTTCTCGATAGGAACTTTTTTTAAGTAAATGTCTAAATCGTAGCTGGGGAAAGCCTTCGTAATGTTCATTCGGACAGACACACACACTTCTTGTTCCAGGAGGCCCCAAATAGTGGAAGGTATTTATTTCTCCTCGAACCATAAGCTTTTGCGGCAGCAAGCTTCCCCTAATGGTTGGATGTGAAAATAATCATCATTATAAATTTCTATGATCTTAATAGGCCACCCCCGATACCTTAATTTTAAATCGTAAATAATACATCCTTCAAGAAAATTCACGAAAAAAGGGGTTAGTTTGTGTAGCGATCGCAGCGCGCAAAAGTCACCGAATGCGAATCGGCTAAACGATGAACTATAGGATTCAGCAATAATCCGTAAGATGGCAGAACTCTATTTAAATTAAATTGCAGTGCACTTGTAAAGGCGTTTCACTCGATTGGTTGACCAATCAGAGAAGTCCCGTAAACAACTCCACTGTAGGAAATTGCAGTGCACTTGTGAAGGCGGTTCACGTGATTGGCTGACCAATCAGAGGAGTCCCGTAAACAACTGCACTGCAATTTAGCAATCGTCGTGAAGTACGTTTGGTTGCCTATCCTATCAGGCGCGATAAAACCCTTATTTTTTTTATTACTTTGCACCCTTAAATTAATTAAAAGGGGTACAGGGCAAAGCACAGGTTGAAGAAAATTAGTTTAACAAGTTGTATTTTATGGTAATTCGGTAACTAAAATAGCAGAGAGTAAAAGGCATGTTCTCGATAGGAACTTTTTTTAAATAAATGTCTAAATCGTAGCTGGGGAAAGCCTTCGTAATGTTCATTCGGACAGACACACCACATCGTAATGGAACGCATTGCCTCGAAAGACATTCAGGAACAGTTGTAGGTCATACTAAAACAGAAACGAGTTGAAAAAATATTTCAAAGACCGAGAAACTACAAAAAACATGCATTATAAGGGACGGGGATGAAGCTAGGGGTGGGTAGTAATTGTCCTGTCAATCTAGAGGCTACTATTATACAATATAAATATACAGAGTAAAAGGGATGTTCTCGATAGGAACTTTTTTTAAGTAAATGTCTAAATCGTAGCTGGGGAAAGCCTTCGTAATGTTCATTCGGACAGACACACCACATCGTAATGGAACGCATTGCCTCGAAAGACATTCAGGAACAGTTGTAGGTCATACTAAAACAGAAACGAGTTGAAAAAATATTTCAAAGACCGAGAAACTACAAAAAACATGCATTATAAGGGACGGGGATGAAGCTAGGGGTGGGTAGTAATTGTCCTGTCAATCTAGAGGCTACTATTATACAATATAAATATACAGAGTAAAAGGGATGTTCTCGATAGGAACTTTTTTTAAGTAAATGTCTAAATCGTAGCTGGGGAAAGCCTTCGTAATGTTCATTCGGACAGACACACACACTTCTTGTTCCAGGAGGCCCCAAATAGTGGAAGGTATTTATTTCTCCTCGAACCATAAGCTTTTGCGGCAGCAAGCTTCCCCTAATGGTTGGATGTGAAAATAATCATCATTATAAATTTCTATGATCTTAATAGGCCACCCCCGATACCTTAATTTTAAATCGTAAATAATACATCCTTCAAGAAAATTCACGAAAAAAGGGGTTAGTTTGTGTAGCGATCGCAGCGCGCAAAAGTCACCGAATGCGAATCGGCTAAACCTAAACGATGAACTATAGGATTCAGCAATAATCCGTAAGATGGCAGAACTCTATTTAAATTAAATTGCAGTGCACTTGTAAAGGCGTTTCACTCGATTGGTTGACCAATCAGAGAAGTCCCGTAAACAACTCCACTGTAGGAAATTGCAGTGCACTTGTGAAGGCGGTTCACGTGATTGGCTGACCAATCAGAGGAGTCCCGTAAACAACTGCACTGCAATTTAGCAATCGTCGTGAAGTACGTTTGGTTGCCTATCCTATCAGGCGCGATAAAACCCTTATTTTTTTTATTACTTTGCACCCTTAAATTAATTAAAAGGGGTACAGGGCAAAGCACAGGTTGAAGAAAATTAGTTTAACAAGTTGTATTTTATGGTAATTCGGTAACTAAAATAGCAGAGAGTAAAAGGCATGTTCTCGATAGGAACTTTTTTTAAATAAATGTCTAAATCGTAGCTGGGGAAAGCCTTCGTAATGTTCATTCGGACAGACACACCACATCGTAATGGAACGCATTGCCTCGAAAGACATTCAGGAACAGTTGTAGGTCATACTAAAACAGAAACGAGTTGAAAAAATATTTCAAAGACCGAGAAACTACAAAAAACATGCATTATAAGGGACGGGGATGAAGCTAGGGGTGGGTAGTAATTGTCTTGTCAATCTAGAGGCTACTATTATACAATATAAATATACAGAGTAAAAGGGATGTTCTCGATAGGAACTTTTTTTAAGTAAATGTCTAAATCGTAGCTGGGGAAAGCCTTCGTAATGTTCATTCGGACAGACACACCACATCGTAATGGAACGCATTGCCTCGAAAGACATTCAGGAACAGTTGTAGGTCATACTAAAACAGAAACGAGTTGAAAAAATATTTCAAAGACCGAGAAACTACAAAAAACATGCATTATAAGGGACGGGGATGAAGCTAGGGGTGGGTAGTAATTGTCCTGTCAATCTAGAGGCTACTATTATACAATATAAATATACAGAGTAAAAGGGATGTTCTCGATAGGAACTTTTTTTTAAGTAAATGTCTAAATCGTAGCTGGGGAAAGCCTTCGTAATGTTCATTCGGACAGACACACACACTTCTTGTTCCAGGAGGCCCCAAATAGTGGAAGGTATTTATTTCTCCTCGAACCATAAGCTTTTGCGGCAGCAAGCTTCCCCTAATGGTTGGATGTGAAAATAATCATCATTATAAATTTCTATGATCTTAATAGGCCACCCCCGATACCTTAATTTTAAATCGTAAATAATACATCCTTCAAGAAAATTCACGAAAAAAGGGGTTAGTTTGTGTAGCGATCGCAGCGCGCAAAAGTCACCGAATGCGAATCGGCTAAACCTAAACGATGAACTATAGGATTCAGCAATAATCCGTAAGATGGCAGAACTCTATTTAAATTAAATTGCAGTGCACTTGTAAAGGCGTTTCACTCGATTGGTTGACCAATCAGAGAAGTCCCGTAAACAACTCCACTGTAGGAAATTGCAGTGCACTTGTGAAGGCGGTTCACGTGATTGGCTGACCAATCAGAGGAGTCCCGTAAACAACTGCACTGCAATTTAGCAATCGTCGTGAAGTACGTTTGGTTGCCTATCCTATCAGGCGCGATAAAACCCTTATTTTTTTTATTACTTTGCACCCTTAAATTAATTAAAAGGGGTACAGGGCAAAGCACAGGTTGAAGAAAATTAGTTTAACAAGTTGTATTTTATGGTAATTCGGTAACTAAAATAGCAGAGAGTAAAAGGCATGTTCTCGATAGGAACTTTTTTTAAATAAATGTCTAAATCGTAGCTGGGGAAAGCCTTCGTAATGTTCATTCGGACAGACACACCACATCGTAATGGAACGCATTGCCTCGAAAGACATTCAGGAACAGTTGTAGGTCATACTAAAACAGAAACGAGTTGAAAAAATATTTCAAAGACCGAGAAACTACAAAAAACATGCATTATAAGGGACGGGGATGAAGCTAGGGGTGGGTAGTAATTGTCTTGTCAATCTAGAGGCTACTATTATACAATATAAATATACAGAGTAAAAGGGATGTTCTCGATAGGAACTTTTTTTAAGTAAATGTCTAAATCGTAGCTGGGGAAAGCCTTCGTAATGTTCATTCGGACAGACACACCACATCGTAATGGAACGCATTGCCTCGAAAGACATTCAGGAACAGTTGTAGGTCATACTAAAACAGAAACGAGTTGAAAAAATATTTCAAAGACCGAGAAACTACAAAAAACATGCATTATAAGGGACGGGGATGAAGCTAGGGGTGGGTAGTAATTGTCTTGTCAATCTAGAGGCTACTATTATACAATATAAATATACAGAGTAAAAGGGATGTTCTCGATAGGAACTTTTTTTAAGTAAATGTCTAAATCGTAGCTGGGGAAAGCCTTCGTAATGTTCATTCGGACAGACACACCACATCGTAATGGAACGCATTGCCTCAAAAGACATTCAGGAACAGTTGTAGGTCATACTAAAACAGAAACGAGTTGAAAAAATATTTCAAAGACCGAGAAACTACAAAAAACATGCATTATAAGGGACGGGGATGAAGCTAGGGGTGGGTAGTAATTGTCCTGTCAATCTAGAGGCTACTATTATACAATATAAATATACAGAGTAAAAGGGATGTTCTCGATAGGAACTTTTTTTAAGTAAATGTCTAAATCGTAGCTGGGGAAAGCCTTCGTAATGTTCATTCGGACAGACACACCACATCGTAATGGAACGCATTGCCTCGAAAGACATTCAGGAACAGTTGTAGGTCATACTAAAACAGAAACGAGTTGAAAAAATATTTCAAAGACCGAGAAACTACAAAAAACATGCATTATAAGGGACGGGGATGAAGCTAGGGGTGGGTAGTAATTGTCCTGTCAATCTAGAGGCTACTATTATACAATATAAATATACAGAGTAAAAGGGATGTTCTCGATAGGAACTTTTTTTAAGTAAATGTCTAAATCGTAGCTGGGGAAAGACTTCGTAATGTTCATTCGGACAGACACACCACATCGTAATGGAACGCATTGCCTCGAAAGACATTCAGGAACAGTTGTAGGTCATACTAAAACAGAAACGAGTTGAAAAAATATTTCAAAGACCGAGAAACTACAAAAAACATGCATTATAAGGGACGGGGATGAAGCTAGGGGTGGGTAGTAATTGTCCTGTCAATCTAGAGGCTACTATTATACAATATAAATATACAGAGTAAAAGGGATGTTCTCGATAGGAACTTTTTTTAAGTAAATGTCTAAATCGTAGCTGGGGAAAGCCTTCGTAATGTTCATTCGGACAGACACACACACTTCTTGTTCCAGGAGGCCCCAAATAGTGGAAGGTATTTATTTCTCCTCGAACCATAAGCTTTTGCGGCAGCAAGCTTCCCCTAATGGTTGGATGTGAAAATAATCATCATTATAAATTTCTATGATCTTAATAGGCCACCCCCGATACCTTAATTTTAAATCGTAAATAATACATCCTTCAAGAAAATTCACGAAAAAAGGGGTTAGTTTGTGTAGCGATCGCAGCGCGCAAAAGTCACCGAATGCGAATCGGCTAAACGATGAACTATAGGATTCAGCAATAATCCGTAAGATGGCAGAACTCTATTTAAATTAAATTGCAGTGCACTTGTAAAGGCGTTTCACTCGATTGGTTGACCAATCAGAGAAGTCCCGTAAACAACTCCACTGTAGGAAATTGCAGTGCACTTGTGAAGGCGGTTCACGTGATTGGCTGACCAATCAGAGGAGTCCCGTAAACAACTGCACTGCAATTTAGCAATCGTCGTGAAGTACGTTTGGTTGCCTATCCTATCAGGCGCGATAAAACCCTTATTTTTTTTATTACTTTGCACCCTTAAATTAATTAAAAGGGGTACAGGGCAAAGCACAGGTTGAAGAAAATTAGTTTAACAAGTTGTATTTTATGGTAATTCGGTAACTAAAATAGCAGAGAGTAAAAGGCATGTTCTCGATAGGAACTTTTTTTAAATAAATGTCTAAATCGTAGCTGGGGAAAGCCTTCGTAATGTTCATTCGGACAGACACACCACATCGTAATGGAACGCATTCCCTCGAAAGACATTCAGGAACAGTTGTAGGTCATACTAAAACAGAAACGAGTTGAAAAAATATTTCAAAGACCGAGAAACTACAAAAAACATGCATTATAAGGGACGGGGATGAAGCTAGGGGTGGGTAGTAATTGTCTTGTCAATCTAGAGGCTACTATTATACAATATAAATATACAGAGTAAAAGGGATGTTCTCGATAGGAACTTTTTTTAAGTAAATGTCTAAATCGTAGCTGGGGAAAGCCTTCGTAATGTTCATTCGGACAGACACACCACATCGTAATGGAACGCATTGCCTCGAAAGACATTCAGGAACAGTTGTAGGTCATACTAAAACAGAAACGAGTTGAAAAAATATTTCAAAGACCGAGAAACTACAAAAAACATGCATTATAAGGGACGGGGATGAAGCTAGGGGTGGGTAGTAATTGTCCTGTCAATCTAGAGGCTACTATTATACAATATAAATATACAGAGTAAAAGGGATGTTCTCGATAGGAACTTTTTTTAAGTAAATGTCTAAATCGTAGCTGGGGAAAGCCTTCGTAATGTTCATTCGGACAGACACACCACATCGTAATGGAACGCATTGCCTCGAAAGACATTCAGGAACAGTTGTAGGTCATACTAAAACAGAAACGAGTTGAAAAAATATTTCAAAGACCGAGAAACTACAAAAAACATGCATTATAAGGGACGGGGATGAAGCTAGGGGTGGGTAGTAATTGTCCTGTCAATCTAGAGGCTACTATTATACAATATAAATATACAGAGTAAAAGGGATGTTCTCGATAGGAACTTTTTTTAAGTAAATGTCTAAATCGTAGCTGGGGAAAGCCTTCGTAATGTTCATTCGGACAGACACACACACTTCTTGTTCCAGGAGGCCCCAAATAGTGGAAGGTATTTATTTCTCCTCGAACCATAAGCTTTTGCGGCAGCAAGCTTCCCCTAATGGTTGGATGTGAAAATAATCATCATTATAAATTTCTATGATCTTAATAGGCCACCCCCGATACCTTAATTTTAAATCGTAAATAATACATCCTTCAAGAAAATTCACGAAAAAAGGGGTTAGTTTGTGTAGCGATCGCAGCGCGCAAAAGTCACCGAATGCGAATCGGCTAAACGATGAACTATAGGATTCAGCAATAATCCGTAAGATGGCAGAACTCTATTTAAATTAAATTGCAGTGCACTTGTAAAGGCGTTTCACTCGATTGGTTGACCAATCAGAGAAGTCCCGTAAACAACTCCACTGTAGGAAATTGCAGTGCACTTGTGAAGGCGGTTCACGTGATTGGCTGACCAATCAGAGGAGTCCCGTAAACAACTGCACTGCAATTTAGCAATCGTCGTGAAGTACGTTTGGTTGCCTATCCTATCAGGCGCGATAAAACCCTTATTTTTTTTATTACTTTGCACCCTTAAATTAATTAAAAGGGGTACAGGGCAAAGCACAGGTTGAAGAAAATTAGTTTAACAAGTTGTATTTTATGGTAATTCGGTAACTAAAATAGCAGAGAGTAAAAGGCATGTTCTCGATAGGAACTTTTTTTAAATAAATGTCTAAATCGTAGCTGGGGAAAGCCTTCGTAATGTTCATTCGGACAGACACACCACATCGTAATGGAACGCATTGCCTCGAAAGACATTCAGGAACAGTTGTAGGTCATACTAAAACAGAAACGAGTTGAAAAAATATTTCAAAGACCGAGAAACTACAAAAAACATGCATTATAAGGGACGGGGATGAAGCTAGGGGTGGGTAGTAATTGTCTTGTCAATCTAGAGGCTACTATTATACAATATAAATATACAGAGTAAAAGGGATGTTCTCGATAGGAACTTTTTTTAAGTAAATGTCTAAATCGTAGCTGGGGAAAGCCTTCGTAATGTTCATTCGGACAGACACACCACATCGTAATGGAACGCATTGCCTCGAAAGACATTCAGGAACAGTTGTAGGTCATACTAAAACAGAAACGAGTTGAAAAAATATTTCAAAGACCGAGAAACTACAAAAAACATGCATTATAAGGGACGGGGATGAAGCTAGGGGTGGGTAGTAATTGTCTTGTCAATCTAGAGGCTACTATTATACAATATAAATATACAGAGTAAAAGGGATGTTCTCGATAGGAACTTTTTTTAAGTAAATGTCTAAATCGTAGCTGGGGAAAGCCTTCGTAATGTTCATTCGGACAGACACACCACATCGTAATGGAACGCATTGCCTCGAAAGACATTCAGGAACAGTTGTAGGTCATACTAAAACAGAAACGAGTTGAAAAAATATTTCAAAGACCGAGAAACTACAAAAAACATGCATTATAAGGGACGGGGATGAAGCTAGGGGTGGGTCGTAATTGTCTTGTCAATCTAGAGGCTACTATTATACAATATAAATATACAGAGTAAAAGGGATGTTCTCGATAGGAACTTTTTTTAAGTAAATGTCTAAATCGTAGCTGGGGAAAGCCTTCGTAATGTTCATTCGGACAGACACACCACATCGTAATGGAACGCATTGCCTCGAAAGACATTCAGGAACAGTTGTAGGTCATACTAAAACAGAAACGAGTTGAAAAAATATTTCAAAGACCGAGAAACTACAAAAAACATGCATTATAAGGGACGGGGATGAAGCTAGGGGTGGGTAGTAATTGTCCTGTCAATCTAGAGGCTACTATTATACAATATAAATATACAGAGTAAAAGGGATGTTCTCGATAGGAACTTTTTTTAAGTAAATGTCTAAATCGTAGCTGGGGAAAGCCTTCGTAATGTTCATTCGGACAGACACACACACTTCTTGTTCCAGGAGGCCCCAAATAGTGGAAGGTATTTATTTCTCCTCGAACCATAAGCTTTTGCGGCAGCAAGCTTCCCCTAATGGTTGGATGTGAAAATAATCATCATTATAAATTTCTATGATCTTAATAGGCCACCCCCGATACCTTAATTTTAAATCGTAAATAATACATCCTTCAAGAAAATTCACGAAAAAAGGGGTTAGTTTGTGTAGCGATCGCAGCGCGCAAAAGTCACCGAATGCGAATCGGCTAAACGATGAACTATAGGATTCAGCAATAATCCGTAAGATGGCAGAACTCTATTTAAATTAAATTGCAGTGCACTTGTAAAGGCGTTTCACTCGATTGGTTGACCAATCAGAGAAGTCCCGTAAACAACTCCACTGTAGGAAATTGCAGTGCACTTGTGAAGGCGGTTCACGTGATTGGCTGACCAATCAGAGGAGTCCCGTAAACAACTGCACTGCAATTTAGCAATCGTCGTGAAGTACGTTTGGTTGCCTATCCTATCAGGCGCGATAAAACCCTTATTTTTTTTATTACTTTGCACCCTTAAATTAATTAAAAGGGGTACAGGGCAAAGCACAGGTTGAAGAAAATTAGTTTAACAAGTTGTATTTTATGGTAATTCGGTAACTAAAATAGCAGAGAGTAAAAGGCATGTTCTCGATAGGAACTTTTTTTAAATAAATGTCTAAATCGTAGCTGGGGAAAGCCTTCGTAATGTTCATTCGGACAGACACACCACATCGTAATGGAACGCATTGCCTCGAAAGACATTCAGGAACAGTTGTAGGTCATACTAAAACAGAAACGAGTTGAAAAAATATTTCAAAGACCGAGAAACTACAAAAAACATGCATTATAAGGGACGGGGATGAAGCTAGGGGTGGGTAGTAATTGTCTTGTCAATCTAGAGGCTACTATTATACAATATAAATATACAGAGTAAAAGGGATGTTCTCGATAGGAACTTTTTTTAAGTAAATGTCTAAATCGTAGCTGGGGAAAGCCTTCGTAATGTTCATTCGGACAGACACACCACATCGTAATGGAACGCATTGCCTCGAAAGACATTCAGGAACAGTTGTAGGTCATACTAAAACAGAAACGAGTTGAAAAAATATTTCAAAGACCGAGAAACTACAAAAAACATGCATTATAAGGGACGGGGATGAAGCTAGGGGTGGGTAGTAATTGTCTTGTCAATCTAGAGGCTACTATTATACAATATAAATATACAGAGTAAAAGGGATGTTCTCGATAGGAACTTTTTTTAAGTAAATGTCTAAATCGTAGCTGGGGAAAGCCTTCGTAATGTTCATTCGGACAGACACACCACATCGTAATGGAACGCATTGCCTCAAAAGACATTCAGGAACAGTTGTAGGTCATACTAAAACAGAAACGAGTTGAAAAAATATTTCAAAGACCGAGAAACTACAAAAAACATGCATTATAAGGGACGGGGATGAAGCTAGGGGTGGGTAGTAATTGTCTTGTCAATCTAGAGGCTACTATTATACAATATAAATATACAGAGTAAAAGGGATGTTCTCGATAGGAACTTTTTTTAAGTAAATGTCTAAATCGTAGCTGGGGAAAGCCTTCGTAATGTTCATTCGGACAGACACACCACATCGTAATGGAACGCATTGCCTCGAAAGACATTCAGGAACAGTTGTAGGTCATACTAAAACAGAAACGAGTTGAAAAAATATTTCAAAGACCGAGAAACTACAAAAAACATGCATTATAAGGGACGGGGATGAAGCTAGGGGTGGGTAGTAATTGTCTTGTCAATCTAGAGGCTACTATTATACAATATAAATATACAGAGTAAAAGGGATGTTCTCGATAGGAACTTTTTTTAAGTAAATGTCTAAATCGTAGCTGGGGAAAGCCTTCGTAATGTTCATTCGGACAGACACACCACATCGTAATGGAACGCATTGCCTCGAAAGACATTCAGGAACAGTTGTAGGTCATACTAAAACAGAAACGAGTTGAAAAAATATTTCAAAGACCGAGAAACTACAAAAAACATGCATTATAAGGGACGGGGATGAAGCTAGGGGTGGGTAGTAATTGTCTTGTCAATCTAGAGGCTACTATTATACAATATAAATATACAGAGTAAAAGGGATGTTCTCGATAGGAACTTTTTTTAAGTAAATGTCTAAATCGTAGCTGGGGAAAGCCTTCGTAATGTTCATTCGGACAGACACACCACATCGTAATGGAACGCATTGCCTCAAAAGACATTCAGGAACAGTTGTAGGTCATACTAAAACAGAAACGAGTTGAAAAAATATTTCAAAGACCGAGAAACTACAAAAAACATGCATTATAAGGGACGGGGATGAAGCTAGGGGTGGGTAGTAATTGTCCTGTCAATCTAGAGGCTACTATTATACAATATAAATATACAGAGTAAAAGGGATGTTCTCGATAGGAACTTTTTTTAAGTAAATGTCTAAATCGTAGCTGGGGAAAGCCTTCGTAATGTTCATTCGGACAGACACACCACATCGTAATGGAACGCATTGCCTCGAAAGACATTCAGGAACAGTTGTAGGTCATACTAAAACAGAAACGAGTTGAAAAAATATTTCAAAGACCGAGAAACTACAAAAAACATGCATTATAAGGGACGGGGATGAAGCTAGGGGTGGGTAGTAATTGTCCTGTCAATCTAGAGGCTACTATTATACAATATAAATATACAGAGTAAAAGGGATGTTCTCGATAGGAACTTTTTTTAAGTAAATGTCTAAATCGTAGCTGGGGAAAGCCTTCGTAATGTTCATTCGGACAGACACACCACATCGTAATGGAACGCATTGCCTCGAAAGACATTCAGGAACAGTTGTAGGTCATACTAAAACAGAAACGAGTTGAAAAAATATTTCAAAGACCGAGAAACTACAAAAAACATGCATTATAAGGGACGGGGATGAAGCTAGGGGTGGGTAGTAATTGTCCTGTCAATCTAGAGGCTACTATTATACAATATAAATATACAGAGTAAAAGGGATGTTCTCGATAGGAACTTTTTTTAAGTAAATGTCTAAATCGTAGCTGGGGAAAGCCTTCGTAATGTTCATTCGGACAGACACACCACATCGTAATGGAACGCATTGCCTCGAAAGACATTCAGGAACAGTTGTAGGTCATACTAAAACAGAAACGAGTTGAAAAAATATTTCAAAGACCGAGAAACTACAAAAAACATGCATTATAAGGGACGGGGATGAAGCTAGGGGTGGGTAGTAATTGTCCTGTCAATCTAGAGGCTACTATTATACAATATAAATATACAGAGTAAAAGGGATGTTCTCGATAGGAACTTTTTTTAAGTAAATGTCTAAATCGTAGCTGGGGAAAGCCTTCGTAATGTTCATTCGGACAGACACACACACTTCTTGTTCCAGGAGGCCCCAAATAGTGGAAGGTATTTATTTCTCCTCGAACCATAAGCTTTTGCGGCAGCAAGCTTCCCCTAATGGTTGGATGTGAAAATAATCATCATTATAAATTTCTATGATCTTAATAGGCCACCCCCGATACCTTAATTTTAAATCGTAAATAATACATCCTTCAAGAAAACGCAGTGGCTATTCACACGTCCGACGGCGAGCGCGCATGCGTGACGTATGTATATACCTACTCAAGTCCACTGGGTTTTTGTAACAATTATGTAAAAATTAATTCTCAAACTGCAACTAACCTAAAGCTCGAGGGGCGGGCGCCCCACTAGTGTCTTTGCAAAGTCTAAATTAAAAAAAAAAGTGGAGGTGCCGGGCAGCGATCCCGGTACCTCTCGCATGCTAAGCGAGCGCTCTACCATCCGAGCTACAGCCCTTGTCTAATTTGCAGTAACCTAACCTAACCAGTATCACGTCGAACGGCACGTGAGAGGACGTGAAAGTAATGGCTCGCACGTCCGACGTGTGAATAGCCACTTCGTCAAGAAAATTCACGAAAAAAGGGGTTAGTTTGTGTAGCGATCGCAGCGCGCAAAAGTCACCGAATGCGAATCGGCTAAACGATGAACTATAGGATTCAGCAATAATCCGTAAGATGGCAGAACTCTATTTAAATTAAATTGCAGTGCACTTGTAAAGGCGTTTCACTCGATTGGTTGACCAATCAGAGAAGTCCCGTAAACAACTCCACTGTAGGAAATTGCAGTGCACTTGTGAAGGCGGTTCACGTGATTGGCTGACCAATCAGAGGAGTCCCGTAAACAACTGCACTGCAATTTAGCAATCGTCGTGAAGTACGTTTGGTTGCCTATCCTATCAGGCGCGATAAAACCCTTATTTTTTTATTACTTTGCACCCTTAAATTAATTAAAAGGGGTACAGGGCAAAGCACAGGTTGAAGAAAATTAGTTTAACAAGTTGTATTTTATGGTAATTCGGTAACTAAAATAGCAGAGAGTAAAAGGCATGTTCTCGATAGGAACTTTTTTTAAATAAATGTCTAAATCGTAGCTGGGGAAAGCCTTCGTAATGTTCATTCGGACAGACACACCACATCGTAATGGAACGCATTGCCTCGAAAGACATTCAGGAACAGTTGTAGGTCATACTAAAACAGAAACGAGTTGAAAAAATATTTCAAAGACCGAGAAACTACAAAAAACATGCATTATAAGGGACGGGGATGAAGCTAGGGGTGGGTAGTAATTGTCTTGTCAATCTAGAGGCTACTATTATACAATATAAATATACAGAGTAAAAGGGATGTTCTCGATAGGAACTTTTTTTAAGTAAATGTCTAAATCGTAGCTGGGGAAAGCCTTCGTAATGTTCATTCGGACAGACACACCACATCGTAATGGAACGCATTGCCTCGAAAGACATTCAGGAACAGTTGTAGGTCATACTAAAACAGAAACGAGTTGAAAAAATATTTCAAAGACCGAGAAACTACAAAAAACATGCATTATAAGGGACGGGGATGAAGCTAGGGGTGGGTAGTAATTGTCCTGTCAATCTAGAGGCTACTATTATACAATATAAATATACAGAGTAAAAGGGATGTTCTCGATAGGAACTTTTTTTTAAGTAAATGTCTAAATCGTAGCTGGGGAAAGCCTTCGTAATGTTCATTCGGACAGACACACACACTTCTTGTTCCAGGAGGCCCCAAATAGTGGAAGGTATTTATTTCTCCTCGAACCATAAGCTTTTGCGGCAGCAAGCTTCCCCTAATGGTTGGATGTGAAAATAATCATCATTATAAATTTCTATGATCTTAATAGGCCACCCCCGATACCTTAATTTTAAATCGTAAATAATACATCCTTCAAGAAAATTCACGAAAAAAGGGGTTAGTTTGTGTAGCGATCGCAGCGCGCAAAAGTCACCGAATGCGAATCGGCTAAACGATGAACTATAGGATTCAGCAATAATCCGTAAGATGGCAGAACTCTATTTAAATTAAATTGCAGTGCACTTGTAAAGGCGTTTCACTCGATTGGTTGACCAATCAGAGAAGTCCCGTAAACAACTCCACTGTAGGAAATTGCAGTGCACTTGTGAAGGCGGTTCACGTGATTGGCTGACCAATCAGAGGAGTCCCGTAAACAACTGCACTGCAATTTAGCAATCGTCGTGAAGTACGTTTGGTTGCCTATCCTATCAGGCGCGATAAAACCCTTATTTTTTTTATTACTTTGCACCCTTAAATTAATTAAAAGGGGTACAGGGCAAAGCACAGGTTGAAGAAAATTAGTTTAACAAGTTGTATTTTATGGTAATTCGGTAACTAAAATAGCAGAGAGTAAAAGGCATGTTCTCGATAGGAACTTTTTTTAAATAAATGTCTAAATCGTAGCTGGGGAAAGCCTTCGTAATGTTCATTCGGACAGACACACCACATCGTAATGGAACGCATTGCCTCGAAAGACATTCAGGAACAGTTGTAGGTCATACTAAAACAGAAACGAGTTGAAAAAATATTTCAAAGACCGAGAAACTACAAAAAACATGCATTATAAGGGACGGGGATGAAGCTAGGGGTGGGTAGTAATTGTCTTGTCAATCTAGAGGCTACTATTATACAATATAAATATACAGAGTAAAAGGGATGTTCTCGATAGGAACTTTTTTTAAGTAAATGTCTAAATCGTAGCTGGGGAAAGCCTTCGTAATGTTCATTCGGACAGACACACCACATCGTAATGGAACGCATTGCCTCGAAAGACATTCAGGAACAGTTGTAGGTCATACTAAAACAGAAACGAGTTGAAAAAATATTTCAAAGACCGAGAAACTACAAAAAACATGCATTATAAGGGACGGGGATGAAGCTAGGGGTGGGTAGTAATTGTCTTGTCAATCTAGAGGCTACTATTATACAATATAAATATACAGAGTAAAAGGGATGTTCTCGATAGGAACTTTTTTTAAGTAAATGTCTAAATCGTAGCTGGGGAAAGCCTTCGTAATGTTCATTCGGACAGACACACCACATCGTAATGGAACGCATTGCCTCAAAAGACATTCAGGAACAGTTGTAGGTCATACTAAAACAGAAACGAGTTGAAAAAATATTTCAAAGACCGAGAAACTACAAAAAACATGCATTATAAGGGACGGGGATGAAGCTAGGGGTGGGTAGTAATTGTCCTGTCAATCTAGAGGCTACTATTATACAATATAAATATACAGAGTAAAAGGGATGTTCTCGATAGGAACTTTTTTTAAGTAAATGTCTAAATCGTAGCTGGGGAAAGCCTTCGTAATGTTCATTCGGACAGACACACCACATCGTAATGGAACGCATTGCCTCGAAAGACATTCAGGAACAGTTGTAGGTCATACTAAAACAGAAACGAGTTGAAAAAATATTTCAAAGACCGAGAAACTACAAAAAACATGCATTATAAGGGACGGGGATGAAGCTAGGGGTGGGTAGTAATTGTCCTGTCAATCTAGAGGCTACTATTATACAATATAAATATACAGAGTAAAAGGGATGTTCTCGATAGGAACTTTTTTTAAGTAAATGTCTAAATCGTAGCTGGGGAAAGACTTCGTAATGTTCATTCGGACAGACACACCACATCGTAATGGAACGCATTGCCTCGAAAGACATTCAGGAACAGTTGTAGGTCATACTAAAACAGAAACGAGTTGAAAAAATATTTCAAAGACCGAGAAACTACAAAAAACATGCATTATAAGGGACGGGGATGAAGCTAGGGGTGGGTAGTAATTGTCCTGTCAATCTAGAGGCTACTATTATACAATATAAATATACAGAGTAAAAGGGATGTTCTCGATAGGAACTTTTTTTAAGTAAATGTCTAAATCGTAGCTGGGGAAAGCCTTCGTAATGTTCATTCGGACAGACACACACACTTCTTGTTCCAGGAGGCCCCAAATAGTGGAAGGTATTTATTTCTCCTCGAACCATAAGCTTTTGCGGCAGCAAGCTTCCCCTAATGGTTGGATGTGAAAATAATCATCATTATAAATTTCTATGATCTTAATAGGCCACCCCCGATACCTTAATTTTAAATCGTAAATAATACATCCTTCAAGAAAATTCACGAAAAAAGGGGTTAGTTTGTGTAGCGATCGCAGCGCGCAAAAGTCACCGAATGCGAATCGGCTAAACGATGAACTATAGGATTCAGCAATAATCCGTAAGATGGCAGAACTCTATTTAAATTAAATTGCAGTGCACTTGTAAAGGCGTTTCACTCGATTGGTTGACCAATCAGAGAAGTCCCGTAAACAACTCCACTGTAGGAAATTGCAGTGCACTTGTGAAGGCGGTTCACGTGATTGGCTGACCAATCAGAGGAGTCCCGTAAACAACTGCACTGCAATTTAGCAATCGTCGTGAAGTACGTTTGGTTGCCTATCCTATCAGGCGCGATAAAACCCTTATTTTTTTTATTACTTTGCACCCTTAAATTAATTAAAAGGGGTACAGGGCAAAGCACAGGTTGAAGAAAATTAGTTTAACAAGTTGTATTTTATGGTAATTCGGTAACTAAAATAGCAGAGAGTAAAAGGCATGTTCTCGATAGGAACTTTTTTTAAATAAATGTCTAAATCGTAGCTGGGGAAAGCCTTCGTAATGTTCATTCGGACAGACACACCACATCGTAATGGAACGCATTGCCTCGAAAGACATTCAGGAACAGTTGTAGGTCATACTAAAACAGAAACGAGTTGAAAAAATATTTCAAAGACCGAGAAACTACAAAAAACATGCATTATAAGGGACGGGGATGAAGCTAGGGGTGGGTAGTAATTGTCTTGTCAATCTAGAGGCTACTATTATACAATATAAATATACAGAGTAAAAGGGATGTTCTCGATAGGAACTTTTTTTAAGTAAATGTCTAAATCGTAGCTGGGGAAAGCCTTCGTAATGTTCATTCGGACAGACACACCACATCGTAATGGAACGCATTGCCTCGAAAGACATTCAGGAACAGTTGTAGGTCATACTAAAACAGAAACGAGTTGAAAAAATATTTCAAAGACCGAGAAACTACAAAAAACATGCATTATAAGGGACGGGGATGAAGCTAGGGGTGGGTAGTAATTGTCTTGTCAATCTAGAGGCTACTATTATACAATATAAATATACAGAGTAAAAGGGATGTTCTCGATAGGAACTTTTTTTAAGTAAATGTCTAAATCGTAGCTGGGGAAAGCCTTCGTAATGTTCATTCGGACAGACACACCACATCGTAATGGAACGCATTGCCTCAAAAGACATTCAGGAACAGTTGTAGGTCATACTAAAACAGAAACGAGTTGAAAAAATATTTCAAAGACCGAGAAACTACAAAAAACATGCATTATAAGGGACGGGGATGAAGCTAGGGGTGGGTAGTAATTGTCCTGTCAATCTAGAGGCTACTATTATACAATATAAATATACAGAGTAAAAGGGATGTTCTCGATAGGAACTTTTTTTAAGTAAATGTCTAAATCGTAGCTGGGGAAAGCCTTCGTAATGTTCATTCGGACAGACACACCACATCGTAATGGAACGCATTGCCTCGAAAGACATTCAGGAACAGTTGTAGGTCATACTAAAACAGAAACGAGTTGAAAAAATATTTCAAAGACCGAGAAACTACAAAAAACATGCATTATAAGGGACGGGGATGAAGCTAGGGGTGGGTAGTAATTGTCCTGTCAATCTAGAGGCTACTATTATACAATATAAATATACAGAGTAAAAGGGATGTTCTCGATAGGAACTTTTTTTAAGTAAATGTCTAAATCGTAGCTGGGGAAAGCCTTCGTAATGTTCATTCGGACAGACACACCACATCGTAATGGAACGCATTGCCTCGAAAGACATTCAGGAACAGTTGTAGGTCATACTAAAACAGAAACGAGTTGAAAAAATATTTCAAAGACCGAGAAACTACAAAAAACATGCATTATAAGGGACGGGGATGAAGCTAGGGGTGGGTAGTAATTGTCCTGTCAATCTAGAGGCTACTATTATACAATATAAATATACAGAGTAAAAGGGATGTTCTCGATAGGAACTTTTTTTAAGTAAATGTCTAAATCGTAGCTGGGGAAAGCCTTCGTAATGTTCATTCGGACAGACACACACACTTCTTGTTCCAGGAGGCCCCAAATAGTGGAAGGTATTTATTTCTCCTCGAACCATAAGCTTTTGCGGCAGCAAGCTTCCCCTAATGGTTGGATGTGAAAATAATCATCATTATAAATTTCTATGATCTTAATAGGCCACCCCCGATACCTTAATTTTAAATCGTAAATAATACATCCTTCAAGAAAATTCACGAAAAAAGGGGTTAGTTTGTGTAGCGATCGCAGCGCGCAAAAGTCACCGAATGCGAATCGGCTAAACGATGAACTATAGGATTCAGCAATAATCCGTAAGATGGCAGAACTCTATTTAAATTAAATTGCAGTGCACTTGTAAAGGCGTTTCACTCGATTGGTTGACCAATCAGAGAAGTCCCGTAAACAACTCCACTGTAGGAAATTGCAGTGCACTTGTGAAGGCGGTTCACGTGATTGGCTGACCAATCAGAGGAGTCCCGTAAACAACTGCACTGCATTTTAGCAATCGTCGTGAAGTACGTTTGGTTGCTTATCCTATCAGGCGCGATAAAACCCTTATTTTTTTTATTACTTTGCACCCTTAAATTAATTAAAAGGGGTACAGGGCAAAGCACAGGTTGAAGAAAATTAGTTTAACAAGTTGTATTTTATGGTAATTCGGTAACTAAAATAGCAGAGAGTAAAAGGCATGTTCTCGATAGGAACTTTTTTTAAATAAATGTCTAAATCGTAGCTGGGGAAAGCCTTCGTAATGTTCATTCGGACAGACACACCACATCGTAATGGAACGCATTGCCTCGAAAGACATTCAGGAACAGTTGTAGGTCATACTAAAACAGAAACGAGTTGAAAAAATATTTCAAAGACCGAGAAACTACAAAAAACATGCATTATAAGGGACGGGGATGAAGCTAGGGGTGGGTAGTAATTGTCTTGTCAATCTAGAGGCTACTATTATACAATATAAATATACAGAGTAAAAGGGATGTTCTCGATAGGAACTTTTTTTAAGTAAATGTCTAAATCGTAGCTGGGGAAAGCCTTCGTAATGTTCATTCGGACAGACACACCACATCGTAATGGAACGCATTGCCTCGAAAGACATTCAGGAACAGTTGTAGGTCATACTAAAACAGAAACGAGTTGAAAAAATATTTCAAAGACCGAGAAACTACAAAAAACATGCATTATAAGGGACGGGGATGAAGCTAGGGGTGGGTAGTAATTGTCCTGTCAATCTAGAGGCTACTATTATACAATATAAATATACAGAGTAAAAGGGATGTTCTCGATAGGAACTTTTTTTAAGTAAATGTCTAAATCGTAGCTGGGGAAAGCCTTCGTAATGTTCATTCGGACAGACACACACACTTCTTGTTCCAGGAGGCCCCAAATAGTGGAAGGTATTTATTTCTCCTCGAACCATAAGCTTTTGCGGCAGCAAGCTTCCCCTAATGGTTGGATGTGAAAATAATCATCATTATAAATTTCTATGATCTTAATAGGCCACCCCCGATACCTTAATTTTAAATCGTAAATAATACATCCTTCAAGAAAATTCACGAAAAAAGGGGTTAGTTTGTGTAGCGATCGCAGCGCGCAAAAGTCACCGAATGCGAATCGGCTAAACGATGAACTATAGGATTCAGCAATAATCCGTAAGATGGCAGAACTCTATTTAAATTAAATTGCAGTGCACTTGTAAAGGCGTTTCACTCGATTGGTTGACCAATCAGAGAAGTCCCGTAAACAACTCCACTGTAGGAAATTGCAGTGCACTTGTGAAGGCGGTTCACGTGATTGGCTGACCAATCAGAGGAGTCCCGTAAACAACTGCACTGCAATTTAGCAATCGTCGTGAAGTACGTTTGGTTGCCTATCCTATCAGGCGCGATAAAACCCTTATTTTTTTATTACTTTGCACCCTTAAATTAATTAAAAGGGGTACAGGGCAAAGCACAGGTTGAAGAAAATTAGTTTAACAAGTTGTATTTTATGGTAATTCGGTAACTAAAATAGCAGAGAGTAAAAGGCATGTTCTCGATAGGAACTTTTTTTAAATAAATGTCTAAATCGTAGCTGGGGAAAGCCTTCGTAATGTTCATTCGGACAGACACACCACATCGTAATGGAACGCATTGCCTCGAAAGACATTCAGGAACAGTTGTAGGTCATACTAAAACAGAAACGAGTTGAAAAAATATTTCAAAGACCGAGAAACTACAAAAAACATGCATTATAAGGGACGGGGATGAAGCTAGGGGTGGGTAGTAATTGTCTTGTCAATCTAGAGGCTACTATTATACAATATAAATATACAGAGTAAAAGGGATGTTCTCGATAGGAACTTTTTTTAAGTAAATGTCTAAATCGTAGCTGGGGAAAGCCTTCGTAATGTTCATTCGGACAGACACACCACATCGTAATGGAACGCATTGCCTCGAAAGACATTCAGGAACAGTTGTAGGTCATACTAAAACAGAAACGAGTTGAAAAAATATTTCAAAGACCGAGAAACTACAAAAAACATGCATTATAAGGGACGGGGATGAAGCTAGGGGTGGGTAGTAATTGTCCTGTCAATCTAGAGGCTACTATTATACAATATAAATATACAGAGTAAAAGGGATGTTCTCGATAGGAACTTTTTTTTAAGTAAATGTCTAAATCGTAGCTGGGGAAAGCCTTCGTAATGTTCATTCGGACAGACACACACACTTCTTGTTCCAGGAGGCCCCAAATAGTGGAAGGTATTTATTTCTCCTCGAACCATAAGCTTTTGCGGCAGCAAGCTTCCCCTAATGGTTGGATGTGAAAATAATCATCATTATAAATTTCTATGATCTGAATAGGCCACCCCCGATACCTTAATTTTAAATCGTAAATAATACATCCTTCAAGAAAATTCACGAAAAAAGGGGTTAGTTTGTGTAGCGATCGCAGCGCGCAAAAGTCACCGAATGCGAATCGGCTAAACGATGAACTATAGGATTCAGCAATAATCCGTAAGATGGCAGAACTCTATTTAAATTAAATTGCAGTGCACTTGTAAAGGCGTTTCACTCGATTGGTTGACCAATCAGAGAAGTCCCGTAAACAACTCCACTGTAGGAAATTGCAGTGCACTTGTGAAGGCGGTTCACGTGATTGGCTGACCAATCAGAGGAGTCCCGTAAACAACTGCACTGCAATTTAGCAATCGTCGTGAAGTACGTTTGGTTGCCTATCCTATCAGGCGCGATAAAACCCTTATTTTTTTTATTACTTTGCACCCTTAAATTAATTAAAAGGGGTACAGGGCAAAGCACAGGTTGAAGAAAATTAGTTTAACAAGTTGTATTTTATGGTAATTCGGTAACTAAAATAGCAGAGAGTAAAAGGCATGTTCTCGATAGGAACTTTTTTTAAATAAATGTCTAAATCGTAGCTGGGGAAAGCCTTCGTAATGTTCATTCGGACAGACACACCACATCGTAATGGAACGCATTGCCTCGAAAGACATTCAGGAACAGTTGTAGGTCATACTAAAACAGAAACGAGTTGAAAAAATATTTCAAAGACCGAGAAACTACAAAAAACATGCATTATAAGGGACGGGGATGAAGCTAGGGGTGGGTAGTAATTGTCTTGTCAATCTAGAGGCTACTATTATACAATATAAATATACAGAGTAAAAGGGATGTTCTCGATAGGAACTTTTTTTAAGTAAATGTCTAAATCGTAGCTGGGGAAAGCCTTCGTAATGTTCATTCGGACAGACACACCACATCGTAATGGAACGCATTGCCTCGAAAGACATTCAGGAACAGTTGTAGGTCATACTAAAACAGAAACGAGTTGAAAAAATATTTCAAAGACCGAGAAACTACAAAAAACATGCATTATAAGGGACGGGGATGAAGCTAGGGGTGGGTAGTAATTGTCTTGTCAATCTAGAGGCTACTATTATACAATATAAATATACAGAGTAAAAGGGATGTTCTCGATAGGAACTTTTTTTAAGTAAATGTCTAAATCGTAGCTGGGGAAAGCCTTCGTAATGTTCATTCGGACAGACACACCACATCGTAATGGAACGCATTGCCTCAAAAGACATTCAGGAACAGTTGTAGGTCATACTAAAACAGAAACGAGTTGAAAAAATATTTCAAAGACCGAGAAACTACAAAAAACATGCATTATAAGGGACGGGGATGAAGCTAGGGGTGGGTAGTAATTGTCCTGTCAATCTAGAGGCTACTATTATACAATATAAATATACAGAGTAAAAGGGATGTTCTCGATAGGAACTTTTTTTAAGTAAATGTCTAAATCGTAGCTGGGGAAAGCCTTCGTAATGTTCATTCGGACAGACACACACACTTCTTGTTCCAGGAGGCCCCAAATAGTGGAAGGTATTTATTTCTCCTCGAACCATAAGCTTTTGCGGCAGCAAGCTTCCCCTAATGGTTGGATGTGAAAATAATCATCATTATAAATTTCTATGATCTTAATAGGCCACCCCCGATACCTTAATTTTAAATCGTAAATAATACATCCTTCAAGAAAATTCACGAAAAAAGGGGTTAGTTTGTGTAGCGATCGCAGCGCGCAAAAGTCACCGAATGCGAATCGGCTAAACGATGAACTATAGGATTCAGCAATAATCCGTAAGATGGCAGAACTCTATTTAAATTAAATTGCAGTGCACTTGTAAAGGCGTTTCACTCGATTGGTTGACCAATCAGAGAAGTCCCGTAAACAACTCCACTGTAGGAAATTGCAGTGCACTTGTGAAGGCGGTTCACGTGATTGGCTGACCAATCAGAGGAGTCCCGTAAACAACTGCACTGCAATTTAGCAATCGTCGTGAAGTACGTTTGGTTGCCTATCCTATCAGGCGCGATAAAACCCTTATTTTTTTTATTACTTTGCACCCTTAAATTAATTAAAAGGGGTACAGGGCAAAGCACAGGTTGAAGAAAATTAGTTTAACAAGTTGTATTTTATGGTAATTCGGTAACTAAAATAGCAGAGAGTAAAAGGCATGTTCTCGATAGGAACTTTTTTTAAATAAATGTCTAAATCGTAGCTGGGGAAAGCCTTCGTAATGTTCATTCGGACAGACACACCACATCGTAATGGAACGCATTGCCTCGAAAGACATTCAGGAACAGTTGTAGGTCATACTAAAACAGAAACGAGTTGAAAAAATATTTCAAAGACCGAGAAACTACAAAAAACATGCATTATAAGGGACGGGGATGAAGCTAGGGGTGGGTAGTAATTGTCTTGTCAATCTAGAGGCTACTATTATACAATATAAATATACAGAGTAAAAGGGATGTTCTCGATAGGAACTTTTTTTAAGTAAATGTCTAAATCGTAGCTGGGGAAAGCCTTCGTAATGTTCATTCGGACAGACACACCACATCGTAATGGAACGCATTGCCTCGAAAGACATTCAGGAACAGTTGTAGGTCATACTAAAACAGAAACGAGTTGAAAAAATATTTCAAAGACCGAGAAACTACAAAAAACATGCATTATAAGGGACGGGGATGAAGCTAGGGGTGGGTAGTAATTGTCCTGTCAATCTAGAGGCTACTATTATACAATATAAATATACAGAGTAAAAGGGATGTTCTCGATAGGAACTTTTTTTAAGTAAATGTCTAAATCGTAGCTGGGGAAAGCCTTCGTAATGTTCATTCGGACAGACACACCACATCGTAATGGAACGCATTGCCTCGAAAGACATTCAGGAACAGTTGTAGGTCATACTAAAACAGAAACGAGTTGAAAAAATATTTCAAAGACCGAGAAACTACAAAAAACATGCATTATAAGGGACGGGGATGAAGCTAGGGGTGGGTAGTAATTGTCTTGTCAATCTAGAGGCTACTATTATACAATATAAATATACAGAGTAAAAGGGATGTTCTCGATAGGAACTTTTTTTAAGTAAATGTCTAAATCGTAGCTGGGGAAAGCCTTCGTAATGTTCATTCGGACAGACACACCACATCGTAATGGAACGCATTGCCTCGAAAGACATTCAGGAACAGTTGTAGGTCATACTAAAACAGAAACGAGTTGAAAAAATATTTCAAAGACCGAGAAACTACAAAAAACATGCATTATAAGGGACGGGGATGAAGCTAGGGGTGGGTAGTAATTGTCCTGTCAATCTAGAGGCTACTATTATACAATATAAATATACAGAGTAAAAGGGATGTTCTCGATAGGAACTTTTTTTAAGTAAATGTCTAAATCGTAGCTGGGGAAAGCCTTCGTAATGTTCATTCGGACAGACACACACACTTCTTGTTCCAGGAGGCCCCAAATAGTGGAAGGTATTTATTTCTCCTCGAACCATAAGCTTTTGCGGCAGCAAGCTTCCCCTAATGGTTGGATGTGAAAATAATCATCATTATAAATTTCTATGATCTTAATAGGCCACCCCCGATACCTTAATTTTAAATCGTAAATAATACATCCTTCAAGAAAATTCACGAAAAAAGGGGTTAGTTTGTGTAGCGATCGCAGCGCGCAAAAGTCACCGAATGCGAATCGGCTAAACGATGAACTATAGGATTCAGCAATAATCCGTAAGATGGCAGAACTCTATTTAAATTAAATTGCAGTGCACTTGTAAAGGCGTTTCACTCGATTGGTTGACCAATCAGAGAAGTCCCGTAAACAACTCCACTGTAGGAAATTGCAGTGCACTTGTGAAGGCGGTTCACGTGATTGGCTGACCAATCAGAGGAGTCCCGTAAACAACTGCACTGCAATTTAGCAATCGTCGTGAAGTACGTTTGGTTGCCTATCCTATCAGGCGCGATAAAACCCTTATTTTTTTTATTACTTTGCACCCTTAAATTAATTAAAAGGGGTACAGGGCAAAGCACAGGTTGAAGAAAATTAGTTTAACAAGTTGTATTTTATGGTAATTCGGTAACTAAAATAGCAGAGAGTAAAAGGCATGTTCTCGATAGGAACTTTTTTTAAATAAATGTCTAAATCGTAGCTGGGGAAAGCCTTCGTAATGTTCATTCGGACAGACACACCACATCGTAATGGAACGCATTGCCTCGAAAGACATTCAGGAACAGTTGTAGGTCATACTAAAACAGAAACGAGTTGAAAAAATATTTCAAAGACCGAGAAACTACAAAAAACATGCATTATAAGGGACGGGGATGAAGCTAGGGGTGGGTAGTAATTGTCTTGTCAATCTAGAGGCTACTATTATACAATATAAATATACAGAGTAAAAGGGATGTTCTCGATAGGAACTTTTTTTAAGTAAATGTCTAAATCGTAGCTGGGGAAAGCCTTCGTAATGTTCATTCGGACAGACACACCACATCGTAATGGAACGCATTGCCTCGAAAGACATTCAGGAACAGTTGTAGGTCATACTAAAACAGAAACGAGTTGAAAAAATATTTCAAAGACCGAGAAACTACAAAAAACATGCATTATAAGGGACGGGGATGAAGCTAGGGGTGGGTAGTAATTGTCCTGTCAATCTAGAGGCTACTATTATACAATATAAATATACAGAGTAAAAGGGATGTTCTCGATAGGAACTTTTTTTAAGTAAATGTCTAAATCGTAGCTGGGGAAAGCCTTCGTAATGTTCATTCGGACAGACACACCACATCGTAATGGAACGCATTGCCTCGAAAGACATTCAGGAACAGTTGTAGGTCATACTAAAACAGAAACGAGTTGAAAAAATATTTCAAAGACCGAGAAACTACAAAAAACATGCATTATAAGGGACGGGGATGAAGCTAGGGGTGGGTAGTAATTGTCCTGTCAATCTAGAGGCTACTATTATACAATATAAATATACAGAGTAAAAGGGATGTTCTCGATAGGAACTTTTTTTAAGTAAATGTCTAAATCGTAGCTGGGGAAAGCCTTCGTAATGTTCATTCGGACAGACACACCACATCGTAATGGAACGCATTGCCTCGAAAGACATTCAGGAACAGTTGTAGGTCATACTAAAACAGAAACGAGTTGAAAAAATATTTCAAAGACCGAGAAACTACAAAAAACATGCATTATAAGGGACGGGGATGAAGCTAGGGGTGGGTAGTAATTGTCCTGTCAATCTAGAGGCTACTATTATACAATATAAATATACAGAGTAAAAGGGATGTTCTCGATAGGAACTTTTTTTAAGTAAATGTCTAAATCGTAGCTGGGGAAAGCCTTCGTAATGTTCATTCGGACAGACACACACACTTCTTGTTCCAGGAGGCCCCAAATAGTGGAAGGTATTTATTTCTCCTCGAACCATAAGCTTTTGCGGCAGCAAGCTTCCCCTAATGGTTGGATGTGAAAATAATCATCATTATAAATTTCTATGATCTTAATAGGCCACCCCCGATACCTTAATTTTAAATCGTAAATAATACATCCTTAATCTATGTACATCCTTCAAGAAAATTCACGAAAAAAGGGGTTAGTTTGTGTAGCGATCGCAGCGCGCAAAAGTCACCGAATGCGAATCGGCTAAACGATGAACTATAGGATTCAGCAATAATCCGTAAGATGGCAGAACTCTATTTAAATTAAATTGCAGTGCACTTGTAAAGGCGTTTCACTCGATTGGTTGACCAATCAGAGAAGTCCCGTAAACAACTCCACTGTAGGAAATTGCAGTGCACTTGTGAAGGCGGTTCACGTGATTGGCTGACCAATCAGAGGAGTCCCGTAAACAACTGCACTGCAATTTAGCAATCGTCGTGAAGTACGTTTGGTTGCCTATCCTATCAGGCGCGATAAAACCCTTATTTTTTTTATTACTTTGCACCCTTAAATTAATTAAAAGGGGTACAGGGCAAAGCACAGGTTGAAGAAAATTAGTTTATCAAGTTGTATTTTATGGTAATTCGGTAACTAAAATAGCAGAGAGTAAAAGGCATGTTCTCGATAGGAACTTTTTTTAAATAAATGTCTAAATCGTAGCTGGGGAAAGCCTTCGTAATGTTCATTCGGACAGACACACCACATCGTAATGGAACGCATTGCCTCGAAAGACATTCAGGAACAGTTGTAGGTCATACTAAAACAGAAACGAGTTGAAAAAATATTTCAAAGACCGAGAAACTACAAAAAACATGCATTATAAGGGACGGGGATGAAGCTAGGGGTGGGTAGTAATTGTCTTGTCAATCTAGAGGCTACTATTATACAATATAAATATACAGAGTAAAAGGGATGTTCTCGATAGGAACTTTTTTTAAGTAAATGTCTAAATCGTAGCTGGGGAAAGCCTTCGTAATGTTCATTCGGACAGACACACCACATCGTAATGGAACGCATTGCCTCAAAAGACATTCAGGAACAGTTGTAGGTCATACTAAAACAGAAACGAGTTGAAAAAATATTTCAAAGACCGAGAAACTACAAAAAACATGCATTATAAGGGACGGGGATGAAGCTAGGGGTGGGTAGTAATTGTCCTGTCAATCTAGAGGCTACTATTATACAATATAAATATACAGAGTAAAAGGGATGTTCTCGATAGGAACTTTTTTTAAGTAAATGTCTAAATCGTAGCTGGGGAAAGCCTTCGTAATGTTCATTCGGACAGACACACCACATCGTAATGGAACGCATTGCCTCGAAAGACATTCAGGAACAGTTGTAGGTCATACTAAAACAGAAACGAGTTGAAAAAATATTTCAAAGACCGAGAAACTACAAAAAACATGCATTATAAGGGACGGGGATGAAGCTAGGGGTGGGTAGTAATTGTCTTGTCAATCTAGAGGCTACTATTATACAATATAAATATACAGAGTAAAAGGGATGTTCTCGATAGGAACTTTTTTTAAGTAAATGTCTAAATCGTAGCTGGGGAAAGCCTTCGTAATGTTCATTCGGACAGACACACCACATCGTAATGGAACGCATTGCCTCAAAAGACATTCAGGAACAGTTGTAGGTCATACTAAAACAGAAACGAGTTGAAAAAATATTTCAAAGACCGAGAAACTACAAAAAACATGCATTATAAGGGACGGGGATGAAGCTAGGGGTGGGTAGTAATTGTCCTGTCAATCTAGAGGCTACTATTATACAATATAAATATACAGAGTAAAAGGGATGTTCTCGATAGGAACTTTTTTTAAGTAAATGTCTAAATCGTAGCTGGGGAAAGCCTTCGTAATGTTCATTCGGACAGACACACCACATCGTAATGGAACGCATTGCCTCGAAAGACATTCAGGAACAGTTGTAGGTCATACTAAAACAGAAACGAGTTGAAAAAATATTTCAAAGACCGAGAAACTACAAAAAACATGCATTATAAGGGACGGGGATGAAGCTAGGGGTGGGTAGTAATTGTCCTGTCAATCTAGAGGCTACTATTATACAATATAAATATACAGAGTAAAAGGGATGTTCTCGATAGGAACTTTTTTTAAGTAAATGTCTAAATCGTAGCTGGGGAAAGCCTTCGTAATGTTCATTCGGACAGACACACCACATCGTAATGGAACGCATTGCCTCGAAAGACATTCAGGAACAGTTGTAGGTCATACTAAAACAGAAACGAGTTGAAAAAATATTTCAAAGACCGAGAAACTACAAAAAACATGCATTATAAGGGACGGGGATGAAGCTAGGGGTGGGTAGTAATTGTCCTGTCAATCTAGAGGCTACTATTATACAATATAAATATACAGAGTAAAAGGGATGTTCTCGATAGGAACTTTTTTTAAGTAAATGTCTAAATCGTAGCTGGGGAAAGCCTTCGTAATGTTCATTCGGACAGACACACACACTTCTTGTTCCAGGAGGCCCCAAATAGTGGAAGGTATTTATTTCTCCTCGAACCATAAGCTTTTGCGGCAGCAAGCTTCCCCTAATGGTTGGATGTGAAAATAATCATCATTATAAATTTCTATGATCTTAATAGGCCACCCCCGATACCTTAATTTTAAATCGTAAATAATACATCCTTCAAGAAAATTCACGAAAAAAGGGGTTAGTTTGTGTAGCGATCGCAGCGCGCAAAAGTCACCGAATGCGAATCGGCTAAACGATGAACTATAGGATTCAGCAATAATCCGTAAGATGGCAGAACTCTATTTAAATTAAATTGCAGTGCACTTGTAAAGGCGTTTCACTCGATTGGTTGACCAATCAGAGAAGTCCCGTAAACAACTCCACTGTAGGAAATTGCAGTGCACTTGTGAAGGCGGTTCACGTGATTGGCTGACCAATCAGAGGAGTCCCGTAAACAACTGCACTGCAATTTAGCAATCGTCGTGAAGTACGTTTGGTTGCCTATCCTATCAGGCGCGATAAAACCCTTATTTTTTTTATTACTTTGCACCCTTAAATTAATTAAAAGGGGTACAGGGCAAAGCACAGGTTGAAGAAAATTAGTTTAACAAGTTGTATTTTATGGTAATTCGGTAACTAAAATAGCAGAGAGTAAAAGGCATGTTCTCGATAGGAACTTTTTTTAAATAAATGTCTAAATCGTAGCTGGGGAAAGCCTTCGTAATGTTCATTCGGACAGACACACCACATCGTAATGGAACGCATTGCCTCGAAAGACATTCAGGAACAGTTGTAGGTCATACTAAAACAGAAACGAGTTGAAAAAATATTTCAAAGACCGAGAAACTACAAAAAACATGCATTATAAGGGACGGGGATGAAGCTAGGGGTGGGTAGTAATTGTCTTGTCAATCTAGAGGCTACTATTATACAATATAAATATACAGAGTAAAAGGGATGTTCTCGATAGGAACTTTTTTTAAGTAAATGTCTAAATCGTAGCTGGGGAAAGCCTTCGTAATGTTCATTCGGACAGACACACCACATCGTAATGGAACGCATTGCCTCCAAAGACATTCAGGAACAGTTGTAGGTCATACTAAAACAGAAACGAGTTGAAAAAATATTTCAAAGACCGAGAAACTACAAAAAACATGCATTATAAGGGACGGGGATGAAGCTAGGGGTGGGTAGTAATTGTCCTGTCAATCTAGAGGCTACTATTATACAATATAAATATACAGAGTAAAAGGGATGTTCTCGATAGGAACTTTTTTTAAGTAAATGTCTAAATCGTAGCTGGGGAAAGCCTTCGTAATGTTCATTCGGACAGACACACACACTTCTTGTTCCAGGAGGCCCCAAATAGTGGAAGGTATTTATTTCTCCTCGAACCATAAGCTTTTGCGGCAGCAAGCTTCCCCTAATGGTTGGATGTGAAAATAATCATCATTATAAATTTCTATGATCTTAATAGGCCACCCCCGATACCTTAATTTTAAATCGTAAATAATACATCCTTCAAGAAAATTCACGAAAAAAGGGGTTAGTTTGTGTAGCGATCGCAGCGCGCAAAAGTCACCGAATGCGAATCGGCTAAACGATGAACTATAGGATTCAGCAATAATCCGTAAGATGGCAGAACTCTATTTAAATTAAATTGCAGTGCACTTGTAAAGGCGTTTCACTCGATTGGTTGACCAATCAGAGAAGTCCCGTAAACAACTCCACTGTAGGAAATTGCAGTGCACTTGTGAAGGCGGTTCACGTGATTGGCTGACCAATCAGAGGAGTCCCGTAAACAACTGCACTGCAATTTAGCAATCGTCGTGAAGTACGTTTGGTTGCCTATCCTATCAGGCGCGATAAAACCCTTATTTTTTTTATTACTTTGCACCCTTAAATTAATTAAAAGGGGTACAGGGCAAAGCACAGGTTGAAGAAAATTAGTTTAACAAGTTGTATTTTATGGTAATTCGGTAACTAAAATAGCAGAGAGTAAAAGGCATGTTCTCGATAGGAACTTTTTTTAAATAAATGTCTAAATCGTAGCTGGGGAAAGCCTTCGTAATGTTCATTCGGACAGACACACCACATCGTAATGGAACGCATTGCCTCGAAAGACATTCAGGAACAGTTGTAGGTCATACTAAAACAGAAACGAGTTGAAAAAATATTTCAAAGACCGAGAAACTACAAAAAACATGCATTATAAGGGACGGGGATGAAGCTAGGGGTGGGTAGTAATTGTCTTGTCAATCTAGAGGCTACTATTATACAATATAAATATACAGAGTAAAAGGGATGTTCTCGATAGGAACTTTTTTTAAGTAAATGTCTAAATCGTAGCTGGGGAAAGCCTTCGTAATGTTCATTCGGACAGACACACCACATCGTAATGGAACGCATTGCCTCGAAAGACATTCAGGAACAGTTGTAGGTCATACTAAAACAGAAACGAGTTGAAAAAATATTTCAAAGACCGAGAAACTACAAAAAACATGCATTATAAGGGACGGGGATGAAGCTAGGGGTGGGTAGTAATTGTCCTGTCAATCTAGAGGCTACTATTATACAATATAAATATACAGAGTAAAAGGGATGTTCTCGATAGGAACTTTTTTTAAGTAAATGTCTAAATCGTAGCTGGGGAAAGCCTTCGTAATGTTCATTCGGACAGACACACACACTTCTTGTTCCAGGAGGCCCCAAATAGTGGAAGGTATTTATTTCTCCTCGAACCATAAGCTTTTGCGGCAGCAAGCTTCCCCTAATGGTTGGATGTGAAAATAATCATCATTATAAATTTCTATGATCTTAATAGGCCACCCCCGATACCTTAATTTTAAATCGTAAATAATACATCCTTCAAGAAAATTCACGAAAAAAGGGGTTAGTTTGTGTAGCGATCGCAGCGCGCAAAAGTCACCGAATGCGAATCGGCTAAACGATGAACTATAGGATTCAGCAATAATCCGTAAGATGGCAGAACTCTATTTAAATTAAATTGCAGTGCACTTGTAAAGGCGTTTCACTCGATTGGTTGACCAATCAGAGAAGTCCCGTAAACAACTCCACTGTAGGAAATTGCAGTGCACTTGTGAAGGCGGTTCACGTGATTGGCTGACCAATCAGAGGAGTCCCGTAAACAACTGCACTGCAATTTAGCAATCGTCGTGAAGTACGTTTGGTTGCCTATCCTATCAGGCGCGATAAAACCCTTATTTTTTTTATTACTTTGCACCCTTAAATTAATTAAAAGGGGTACAGGGCAAAGCACAGGTTGAAGAAAATTAGTTTAACAAGTTGTATTTTATGGTAATTCGGTAACTAAAATAGCAGAGAGTAAAAGGCATGTTCTCGATAGGAACTTTTTTTAAATAAATGTCTAAATCGTAGCTGGGGAAAGCCTTCGTAATGTTCATTCGGACAGACACACCACATCGTAATGGAACGCATTGCCTCGAAAGACATTCAGGAACAGTTGTAGGTCATACTAAAACAGAAACGAGTTGAAAAAATATTTCAAAGACCGAGAAACTACAAAAAACATGCATTATAAGGGACGGGGATGAAGCTAGGGGTGGGTAGTAATTGTCTTGTCAATCTAGAGGCTACTATTATACAATATAAATATACAGAGTAAAAGGGATGTTCTCGATAGGAACTTTTTTTAAGTAAATGTCTAAATCGTAGCTGGGGAAAGCCTTCGTAATGTTCATTCGGACAGACACACCACATCGTAATGGAACGCATTGCCTCCAAAGACATTCAGGAACAGTTGTAGGTCATACTAAAACAGAAACGAGTTGAAAAAATATTTCAAAGACCGAGAAACTACAAAAAACATGCATTATAAGGGACGGGGATGAAGCTAGGGGTGGGTAGTAATTGTCCTGTCAATCTAGAGGCTACTATTATACAATATAAATATACAGAGTAAAAGGGATGTTCTCGATAGGAACTTTTTTTAAGTAAATGTCTAAATCGTAGCTGGGGAAAGCCTTCGTAATGTTCATTCGGACAGACACACACACTTCTTGTTCCAGGAGGCCCCAAATAGTGGAAGGTATTTATTTCTCCTCGAACCATAAGCTTTTGCGGCAGCAAGCTTCCCCTAATGGTTGGATGTGAAAATAATCATCATTATAAATTTCTATGATCTTAATAGGCCACCCCCGATACCTTAATTTTAAATCGTAAATAATACATCCTTAATCTATGTACATCCTTCAAGAAAATTCACGAAAAAAGGGGTTAGTTTGTGTAGCGATCGCAGCGCGCAAAAGTCAGCGAATGCGAATCGGCTAAACGATGAACTATAGGATTCAGCAATAATCCGTAAGATGGCAGAACTCTATTTAAATTAAATTGCAGTGCACTTGTAAAGGCGTTTCACTCGATTGGTTGACCAATCAGAGAAGTCCCGTAAACAACTCCACTGTAGGAAATTGCAGTGCACTTGTGAAGGCGGTTCACGTGATTGGCTGACCAATCAGAGGAGTCCCGTAAACAACTGCACTGCAATTTAGCAATCGTCGTGAAGTACGTTTGGTTGCCTATCCTATCAGGCGCGATAAAACCCTTATTTTTTTTATTACTTTGCACCCTTAAATTAATTAAAAGGGGTACAGGGCAAAGCACAGGTTGAAGAAAATTAGTTTAACAAGTTGTATTTTATGGTAATTCGGTAACTAAAATAGCAGAGAGTAAAAGGCATGTTCTCGATAGGAACTTTTTTTAAATAAATGTCTAAATCGTAGCTGGGGAAAGCCTTCGTAATGTTCATTCGGACAGACACACCACATCGTAATGGAACGCATTGCCTCGAAAGACATTCAGGAACAGTTGTAGGTCATACTAAAACAGAAACGAGTTGAAAAAATATTTCAAAGACCGAGAAACTACAAAAAACATGCATTATAAGGGACGGGGATGAAGCTAGGGGTGGGTAGTAATTGTCTTGTCAATCTAGAGGCTACTATTATACAATATAAATATACAGAGTAAAAGGGATGTTCTCGATAGGAACTTTTTTTAAGTAAATGTCTAAATCGTAGCTGGGGAAAGCCTTCGTAATGTTCATTCGGACAGACACACCACATCGTAATGGAACGCATTGCCTCGAAAGACATTCAGGAACAGTTGTAGGTCATACTAAAACAGAAACGAGTTGAAAAAATATTTCAAAGACCGAGAAACTACAAAAAACATGCATTATAAGGGACGGGGATGAAGCTAGGGGTGGGTAGTAATTGTCCTGTCAATCTAGAGGCTACTATTATACAATATAAATATACAGAGTAAAAGGGATGTTCTCGATAGGAACTTTTTTTAAGTAAATGTCTAAATCGTAGCTGGGGAAAGCCTTCGTAATGTTCATTCGGACAGACACACCACATCGTAATGGAACGCATTGCCACGAAAGACATTCAGGAACAGTTGTAGGTCATACTAAAACAGAAACGAGTTGAAAAAATATTTCAAAGACCGAGAAACTACAAAAAACATGCATTATAAGGGACGGGGATGAAGCTAGGGGTGGGTAGTAATTGTCCTGTCAATCTAGAGGCTACTATTATACAATATAAATATACAGAGTAAAAGGGATGTTCTCGATAGGAACTTTTTTTAAGTAAATGTCTAAATCGTAGCTGGGGAAAGCCTTCGTAATGTTCATTCGGACAGACACACACACTTCTTGTTCCAGGAGGCCCCAAATAGTGGAAGGTATTTATTTCTCCTCGAACCATAAGCTTTTGCGGCAGCAAGCTTCCCCTAATGGTTGGATGTGAAAATAATCATCATTATAAATTTCTATGATCTTAATAGGCCACCCCCGATACCTTAATTTTAAATCGTAAATAATACATCCTTCAAGAAAATTCACGAAAAAAGGGGTTAGTTTGTGTAGCGATCGCAGCGCGCAAAAGTCACCGAATGCGAATCGGCTAAACGATGAACTATAGGATTCAGCAATAATCCGTAAGATGGCAGAACTCTATTTAAATTAAATTGCAGTGCACTTGTAAAGGCGTTTCACTCGATTGGTTGACCAATCAGAGAAGTCCCGTAAACAACTCCACTGTAGGAAATTGCAGTGCACTTGTGAAGGCGGTTCACGTGATTGGCTGACCAATCAGAGGAGTCCCGTAAACAACTGCACTGCAATTTAGCAATCGTCGTGAAGTACGTTTGGTTGCCTATCCTATCAGGCGCGATAAAACCCTTATTTTTTTTATTACTTTGCACCCTTAAATTAATTAAAAGGGGTACAGGGCAAAGCACAGGTTGAAGAAAATTAGTTTATCAAGTTGTATTTTATGGTAATTCGGTAACTAAAATAGCAGAGAGTAAAAGGCATGTTCTCGATAGGAACTTTTTTTAAATAAATGTCTAAATCGTAGCTGGGGAAAGCCTTCGTAATGTTCATTCGGACAGACACACCACATCGTAATGGAACGCATTGCCTCGAAAGACATTCAGGAACAGTTGTAGGTCATACTAAAACAGAAACGAGTTGAAAAAATATTTCAAAGACCGAGAAACTACAAAAAACATGCATTATAAGGGACGGGGATGAAGCTAGGGGTGGGTAGTAATTGTCTTGTCAATCTAGAGGCTACTATTATACAATATAAATATACAGAGTAAAAGGGATGTTCTCGATAGGAACTTTTTTTAAGTAAATGTCTAAATCGTAGCTGGGGAAAGCCTTCGTAATGTTCATTCGGACAGACACACCACATCGTAATGGAACGCATTGCCTCAAAAGACATTCAGGAACAGTTGTAGGTCATACTAAAACAGAAACGAGTTGAAAAAATATTTCAAAGACCGAGAAACTACAAAAAACATGCATTATAAGGGACGGGGATGAAGCTAGGGGTGGGTAGTAATTGTCCTGTCAATCTAGAGGCTACTATTATACAATATAAATATACAGAGTAAAAGGGATGTTCTCGATAGGAACTTTTTTTAAGTAAATGTCTAAATCGTAGCTGGGGAAAGCCTTCGTAATGTTCATTCGGACAGACACACCACATCGTAATGGAACGCATTGCCTCGAAAGACATTCAGGAACAGTTGTAGGTCATACTAAAACAGAAACGAGTTGAAAAAATATTTCAAAGACCGAGAAACTACAAAAAACATGCATTATAAGGGACGGGGATGAAGCTAGGGGTGGGTAGTAATTGTCTTGTCAATCTAGAGGCTACTATTATACAATATAAATATACAGAGTAAAAGGGATGTTCTCGATAGGAACTTTTTTTAAGTAAATGTCTAAATCGTAGCTGGGGAAAGCCTTCGTAATGTTCATTCGGACAGACACACCACATCGTAATGGAACGCATTGCCTCAAAAGACATTCAGGAACAGTTGTAGGTCATACTAAAACAGAAACGAGTTGAAAAAATATTTCAAAGACCGAGAAACTACAAAAAACATGCATTATAAGGGACGGGGATGAAGCTAGGGGTGGGTAGTAATTGTCCTGTCAATCTAGAGGCTACTATTATACAATATAAATATACAGAGTAAAAGGGATGTTCTCGATAGGAACTTTTTTTAAGTAAATGTCTAAATCGTAGCTGGGGAAAGCCTTCGTAATGTTCATTCGGACAGACACACACACTTCTTGTTCCAGGAGGCCCCAAATAGTGGAAGGTATTTATTTCTCCTCGAACCATAAGCTTTTGCGGCAGCAAGCTTCCCCTAATGGTTGGATGTGAAAATAATCATCATTATAAATTTCTATGATCTTAATAGGCCACCCCCGATACCTTAATTTTAAATCGTAAATAATACATCCTTCAAGAAAATTCACGAAAAAAGGGGTTAGTTTGTGTAGCGATCGCAGCGCGCAAAAGTCACCGAATGCGAATCGGCTAAACGATGAACTATAGGATTCAGCAATAATCCGTAAGATGGCAGAACTCTATTTAAATTAAATTGCAGTGCACTTGTAAAGGCGTTTCACTCGATTGGTTGACCAATCAGAGAAGTCCCGTAAACAACTCCACTGTAGGAAATTGCAGTGCACTTGTGAAGGCGGTTCACGTGATTGGCTGACCAATCAGAGGAGTCCCGTAAACAACTGCACTGCAATTTAGCAATCGTCGTGAAGTACGTTTGGTTGCCTATCCTATCAGGCGCGATAAAACCCTTATTTTTTTTATTACTTTGCACCCTTAAATTAATTAAAAGGGGTACAGGGCAAAGCACAGGTTGAAGAAAATTAGTTTAACAAGTTGTATTTTATGGTAATTCGGTAACTAAAATAGCAGAGAGTAAAAGGCATGTTCTCGATAGGAACTTTTTTTAAATAAATGTCTAAATCGTAGCTGGGGAAAGCCTTCGTAATGTTCATTCGGACAGACACACCACATCGTAATGGAACGCATTGCCTCGAAAGACATTCAGGAACAGTTGTAGGTCATACTAAAACAGAAACGAGTTGAAAAAATATTTCAAAGACCGAGAAACTACAAAAAACATGCATTATAAGGGACGGGGATGAAGCTAGGGGTGGGTAGTAATTGTCTTGTCAATCTAGAGGCTACTATTATACAATATAAATATACAGAGTAAAAGGGATGTTCTCGATAGGAACTTTTTTTAAGTAAATGTCTAAATCGTAGCTGGGGAAAGCCTTCGTAATGTTCATTCGGACAGACACACCACATCGTAATGGAACGCATTGCCTCGAAAGACATTCAGGAACAGTTGTAGGTCATACTAAAACAGAAACGAGTTGAAAAAATATTTCAAAGACCGAGAAACTACAAAAAACATGCATTATAAGGGACGGGGATGAAGCTAGGGGTGGGTAGTAATTGTCCTGTCAATCTAGAGGCTACTATTATACAATATAAATATACAGAGTAAAAGGGATGTTCTCGATAGGAACTTTTTTTAAGTAAATGTCTAAATCGTAGCTGGGGAAAGCCTTCGTAATGTTCATTCGGACAGACACACCACATCGTAATGGAACGCATTGCCTCGAAAGACATTCAGGAACAGTTGTAGGTCATACTAAAACAGAAACGAGTTGAAAAAATATTTCAAAGACCGAGAAACTACAAAAAACATGCATTATACGGGACGGGGATGAAGCTAGGGGTGGGTAGTAATTGTCCTGTCAATCTAGAGGCTACTATTATACAATATAAATATACAGAGTAAAAGGGATGTTCTCGATAGGAACTTTTTTTAAGTAAATGTCTAAATCGTAGCTGGGGAAAGCCTTCGTAATGTTCATTCGGACAGACACACCACATCGTAATGGAACGCATTGCCTCGAAAGACATTCAGGAACAGTTGTAGGTCATACTAAAACAGAAACGAGTTGAAAAAATATTTCAAAGACCGAGAAACTACAAAAAACATGCATTATAAGGGACGGGGATGAAGCTAGGGGTGGGTAGTAATTGTCCTGTCAATCTAGAGGCTACTATTATACAATATAAATATACAGAGTAAAAGGGATGTTCTCGATAGGAACTTTTTTTAAGTAAATGTCTAAATCGTAGCTGGGGAAAGCCTTCGTAATGTTCATTCGGACAGACACACACACTTCTTGTTCCAGGAGGCCCCAAATAGTGGAAGGTATTTATTTCTCCTCGAACCATAAGCTTTTGCGGCAGCAAGCTTCCCCTAATGGTTGGATGTGAAAATAATCATCATTATAAATTTCTATGATCTTAATAGGCCACCCCCGATACCTTAATTTTAAATCGTAAATAATACATCCTTCAAGAAAATTCACGAAAAAAGGGGTTAGTTTGTGTAGCGATCGCAGCGCGCAAAAGTCACCGAATGCGAATCGGCTAAACGATGAACTATAGGATTCAGCAATAATCCGTAAGATGGCAGAACTCTATTTAAATTAAATTGCAGTGCACTTGTAAAGGCGTTTCACTCGATTGGTTGACCAATCAGAGAAGTCCCGTAAACAACTCCACTGTAGGAAATTGCAGTGCACTTGTGAAGGCGGTTCACGTGATTGGCTGACCAATCAGAGGAGTCCCGTAAACAACTGCACTGCAATTTAGCAATCGTCGTGAAGTACGTTTGGTTGCCTATCCTATCAGGCGCGATAAAACCCTTATTTTTTTTATTACTTTGCACCCTTAAATTAATTAAAAGGGGTACAGGGCAAAGCACAGGTTGAAGAAAATTAGTTTAACAAGTTGTATTTTATGGTAATTCGGTAACTAAAATAGCAGAGAGTAAAAGGCATGTTCTCGATAGGAACTTTTTTTAAATAAATGTCTAAATCGTAGCTGGGGAAAGCCTTCGTAATGTTCATTCGGACAGACACACCACATCGTAATGGAACGCATTGCCTCGAAAGACATTCAGGAACAGTTGTAGGTCATACTAAAACAGAAACGAGTTGAAAAAATATTTCAAAGACCGAGAAACTACAAAAAACATGCATTATAAGGGACGGGGATGAAGCTAGGGGTGGGTAGTAATTGTCTTGTCAATCTAGAGGCTACTATTATACAATATAAATATACAGAGTAAAAGGGATGTTCTCGATAGGAACTTTTTTTAAGTAAATGTCTAAATCGTAGCTGGGGAAAGCCTTCGTAATGTTCATTCGGACAGACACACCACATCGTAATGGAACGCATTGCCTCGAAAGACATTCAGGAACAGTTGTAGGTCATACTAAAACAGAAACGAGTTGAAAAAATATTTCAAAGACCGAGAAACTACAAAAAACATGCATTATAAGGGACGGGGATGAAGCTAGGGGTGGGTAGTAATTGTCCTGTCAATCTAGAGGCTACTATTATACAATATAAATATACAGAGTAAAAGGGATGTTCTCGATAGGAACTTTTTTTAAGTAAATGTCTAAATCGTAGCTGGGGAAAGCCTTCGTAATGTTCATTCGGACAGACACACACACTTCTTGTTCCAGGAGGCCCCAAATAGTGGAAGGTATTTATTTCTCCTCGAACCATAAGCTTTTGCGGCAGCAAGCTTCCCCTAATGGTTGGATGTGAAAATAATCATCATTATAAATTTCTATGATCTTAATAGGCCACCCCCGATACCTTAATTTTAAATCGTAAATAATACATCCTTCAAGAAAATTCACGAAAAAAGGGGTTAGTTTGTGTAGCGATCGCAGCGCGCAAAAGTCACCGAATGCGAATCGGCTAAACGATGAACTATAGGATTCAGCAATAATCCGTAAGATGGCAGAACTCTATTTAAATTAAATTGCAGTGCACTTGTAAAGGCGTTTCACTCGATTGGTTGACCAATCAGAGAAGTCCCGTAAACAACTCCACTGTAGGAAATTGCAGTGCACTTGTGAAGGCGGTTCACGTGATTGGCTGACCAATCAGAGGAGTCCCGTAAACAACTGCACTGCAATTTAGCAATCGTCGTGAAGTACGTTTGGTTGCCTATCCTATCAGGCGCGATAAAACCCTTATTTTTTTTATTACTTTGCACCCTTAAATTAATTAAAAGGGGTACAGGGCAAAGCACAGGTTGAAGAAAATTAGTTTAACAAGTTGTATTTTATGGTAATTCGGTAACTAAAATAGCAGAGAGTAAAAGGCATGTTCTCGATAGGAACTTTTTTTAAATAAATGTCTAAATCGTAGCTGGGGAAAGCCTTCGTAATGTTCATTCGGACAGACACACCACATCGTAATGGAACGCATTGCCTCGAAAGACATTCAGGAACAGTTGTAGGTCATACTAAAACAGAAACGAGTTGAAAAAATATTTCAAAGACCGAGAAACTACAAAAAACATGCATTATAAGGGACGGGGATGAAGCTAGGGGTGGGTAGTAATTGTCTTGTCAATCTAGAGGCTACTATTATACAATATAAATATACAGAGTAAAAGGGATGTTCTCGATAGGAACTTTTTTTAAGTAAATGTCTAAATCGTAGCTGGGGAAAGCCTTCGTAATGTTCATTCGGACAGACACACCACATCGTAATGGAACGCATTGCCTCAAAAGACATTCAGGAACAGTTGTAGGTCATACTAAAACAGAAACGAGTTGAAAAAATATTTCAAAGACCGAGAAACTACAAAAAACATGCATTATAAGGGACGGGGATGAAGCTAGGGGTGGGTAGTAATTGTCCTGTCAATCTAGAGGCTACTATTATACAATATAAATATACAGAGTAAAAGGGATGTTCTCGATAGGAACTTTTTTTAAGTAAATGTCTAAATCGTAGCTGGGGAAAGCCTTCGTAATGTTCATTCGGACAGACACACCACATCGTAATGGAACGCATTGCCTCGAAAGACATTCAGGAACAGTTGTAGGTCATACTAAAACAGAAACGAGTTGAAAAAATATTTCAAAGACCGAGAAACTACAAAAAACATGCATTATAAGGGACGGGGATGAAGCTAGGGGTGGGTAGTAATTGTCCTGTCAATCTAGAGGCTACTATTATACAATATAAATATACAGAGTAAAAGGGATGTTCTCGATAGGAACTTTTTTTAAGTAAATGTCTAAATCGTAGCTGGGGAAAGCCTTCGTAATGTTCATTCGGACAGACACACCACATCGTAATGGAACGCATTGCCTCGAAAGACATTCAGGAACAGTTGTAGGTCATACTAAAACAGAAACGAGTTGAAAAAATATTTCAAAGACCGAGAAACTACAAAAAACATGCATTATAAGGGACGGGGATGAAGCTAGGGGTGGGTAGTAATTGTCCTGTCAATCTAGAGGCTACTATTATACAATATAAATATACAGAGTAAAAGGGATGTTCTCGATAGGAACTTTTTTTAAGTAAATGTCTAAATCGTAGCTGGGGAAAGCCTTCGTAATGTTCATTCGGACAGACACACCACATCGTAATGGAACGCATTGCCTCGAAAGACATTCAGGAACAGTTGTAGGTCATACTAAAACAGAAACGAGTTGAAAAAATATTTCAAAGACCGAGAAACTACAAAAAACATGCATTATAAGGGACGGGGATGAAGCTAGGGGTGGGTAGTAATTGTCCTGTCAATCTAGAGGCTACTATTATACAATATAAATATACAGAGTAAAAGGGATGTTCTCGATAGGAACTTTTTTTAAGTAAATGTCTAAATCGTAGCTGGGGAAAGCCTTCGTAATGTTCATTCGGACAGACACACACACTTCTTGTTCCAGGAGGCCCCAAATAGTGGAAGGTATTTATTTCTCCTCGAACCATAAGCTTTTGCGGCAGCAAGCTTCCCCTAATGGTTGGATGTGAAAATAATCATCATTATAAATTTCTATGATCTTAATAGGCCACCCCCGATACCTTAATTTTAAATCGTAAATAATACATCCTTCAAGAAAATTCACGAAAAAAGGGGTTAGTTTGTGTAGCGATCGCAGCGCGCAAAAGTCACCGAATGCGAATCGGCTAAACGATGAACTATAGGATTCAGCAATAATCCGTAAGATGGCAGAACTCTATTTAAATTAAATTGCAGTGCACTTGTAAAGGCGTTTCACTCGATTGGTTGACCAATCAGAGAAGTCCCGTAAACAACTCCACTGTAGGAAATTGCAGTGCACTTGTGAAGGCGGTTCACGTGATTGGCTGACCAATCAGAGGAGTCCCGTAAACAACTGCACTGCAATTTAGCAATCGTCGTGAAGTACGTTTGGTTGCCTATCCTATCAGGCGCGATAAAACCCTTATTTTTTTTATTACTTTGCACCCTTAAATTAATTAAAAGGGGTACAGGGCAAAGCACAGGTTGAAGAAAATTAGTTTAACAAGTTGTATTTTATGGTAATTCGGTAACTAAAATAGCAGAGAGTAAAAGGCATGTTCTCGATAGGAACTTTTTTTAAATAAATGTCTAAATCGTAGCTGGGGAAAGCCTTCGTAATGTTCATTCGGACAGACACACCACATCGTAATGGAACGCATTGCCTCGAAAGACATTCAGGAACAGTTGTAGGTCATACTAAAACAGAAACGAGTTGAAAAAATATTTCAAAGACCGAGAAACTACAAAAAACATGCATTATAAGGGACGGGGATGAAGCTAGGGGTGGGTAGTAATTGTCTTGTCAATCTAGAGGCTACTATTATACAATATAAATATACAGAGTAAAAGGGATGTTCTCGATAGGAACTTTTTTTAAGTAAATGTCTAAATCGTAGCTGGGGAAAGCCTTCGTAATGTTCATTCGGACAGACACACCACATCGTAATGGAACGCATTGCCTCGAAAGACATTCAGGAACAGTTGTAGGTCATACTAAAACAGAAACGAGTTGAAAAAATATTTCAAAGACCGAGAAACTACAAAAAACATGCATTATAAGGGACGGGGATGAAGCTAGGGGTGGGTAGTAATTGTCCTGTCAATCTAGAGGCTACTATTATACAATATAAATATACAGAGTAAAAGGGATGTTCTCGATAGGAACTTTTTTTAAGTAAATGTCTAAATCGTAGCTGGGGAAAGCCTTCGTAATGTTCATTCGGACAGACACACCACATCGTAATGGAACGCATTGCCTCGAAAGACATTCAGGAACAGTTGTAGGTCATACTAAAACAGAAACGAGTTGAAAAAATATTTCAAAGACCGAGAAACTACAAAAAACATGCATTATAAGGGACGGGGATGAAGCTAGGGGTGGGTAGTAATTGTCCTGTCAATCTAGAGGCTACTATTATACAATATAAATATACAGAGTAAAAGGGATGTTCTCGATAGGAACTTTTTTTAAGTAAATGTCTAAATCGTAGCTGGGGAAAGCCTTCGTAATGTTCATTCGGACAGACACACCACATCGTAATGGAACGCATTGCCTCGAAAGACATTCAGGAACAGTTGTAGGTCATACTAAAACAGAAACGAGTTGAAAAAATATTTCAAAGACCGAGAAACTACAAAAAACATGCATTATAAGGGACGGGGATGAAGCTAGGGGTGGGTAGTAATTGTCCTGTCAATCTAGAGGCTACTATTATACAATATAAATATACAGAGTAAAAGGGATGTTCTCGATAGGAACTTTTTTTAAGTAAATGTCTAAATCGTAGCTGGGGAAAGCCTTCGTAATGTTCATTCGGACAGACACACACACTTCTTGTTCCAGGAGGCCCCAAATAGTGGAAGGTATTTATTTCTCCTCGAACCATAAGCTTTTGCGGCAGCAAGCTTCCCCTAATGGTTGGATGTGAAAATAATCATCATTATAAATTTCTATGATCTTAATAGGCCACCCCCGATACCTTAATTTTAAATCGTAAATAATACATCCTTCAAGAAAATTCACGAAAAAAGGGGTTAGTTTGTGTAGCGATCGCAGCGCGCAAAAGTCACCGAATGCGAATCGGCTAAACGATGAACTATAGGATTCAGCAATAATCCGTAAGATGGCAGAACTCTATTTAAATTAAATTGCAGTGCACTTGTAAAGGCGTTTCACTCGATTGGTTGACCAATCAGAGAAGTCCCGTAAACAACTCCACTGTAGGAAATTGCAGTGCACTTGTGAAGGCGGTTCACGTGATTGGCTGACCAATCAGAGGAGTCCCGTAAACAACTGCACTGCAATTTAGCAATCGTCGTGAAGTACGTTTGGTTGCCTATCCTATCAGGCGCGATAAAACCCTTATTTTTTTTATTACTTTGCACCCTTAAATTAATTAAAAGGGGTACAGGGCAAAGCACAGGTTGAAGAAAATTAGTTTAACAAGTTGTATTTTATGGTAATTCGGTAACTAAAATAGCAGAGAGTAAAAGGCATGTTCTCGATAGGAACTTTTTTTAAATAAATGTCTAAATCGTAGCTGGGGAAAGCCTTCGTAATGTTCATTCGGACAGACACACCACATCGTAATGGAACGCATTGCCTCGAAAGACATTCAGGAACAGTTGTAGGTCATACTAAAACAGAAACGAGTTGAAAAAATATTTCAAAGACCGAGAAACTACAAAAAACATGCATTATAAGGGACGGGGATGAAGCTAGGGGTGGGTAGTAATTGTCTTGTCAATCTAGAGGCTACTATTATACAATATAAATATACAGAGTAAAAGGGATGTTCTCGATAGGAACTTTTTTTAAGTAAATGTCTAAATCGTAGCTGGGGAAAGCCTTCGTAATGTTCATTCGGACAGACACACCACATCGTAATGGAACGCATTGCCTCGAAAGACATTCAGGAACAGTTGTAGGTCATACTAAAACAGAAACGAGTTGAAAAAATATTTCAAAGACCGAGAAACTACAAAAAACATGCATTATAAGGGACGGGGATGAAGCTAGGGGTGGGTAGTAATTGTCCTGTCAATTTAGAGGCTACTATTATACAATATAAATATACAGAGTAAAAGGGATGTTCTCGATAGGAACTTTTTTTAAGTAAATGTCTAAATCGTAGCTGGGGAAAGCCTTCGTAATGTTCATTCGGACAGACACACACACTTCTTGTTCCAGGAGGCCCCAAATAGTGGAAGGTATTTATTTCTCCTCGAACCATAAGCTTTTGCGGCAGCAAGCTTCCCCTAATGGTTGGATGTGAAAATAATCATCATTATAAATTTCTATGATCTTAATAGGCCACCCCCGATACCTTAATTTTAAATCGTAAATAATACATCCTTCAAGAAAATTCACGAAAAAAGGGGTTAGTTTGTGTAGCGATCGCAGCGCGCAAAAGTCACCGAATGCGAATCGGCTAAACGATGAACTATAGGATTCAGCAATAATCCGTAAGATGGCAGAACTCTATTTAAATTAAATTGCAGTGCACTTGTAAAGGCGTTTCACTCGATTGGTTGACCAATCAGAGAAGTCCCGTAAACAACTCCACTGTAGGAAATTGCAGTGCACTTGTGAAGGCGGTTCACGTGATTGGCTGACCAATCAGAGGAGTCCCGTAAACAACTGCACTGCAATTTAGCAATCGTCGTGAAGTACGTTTGGTTGCCTATCCTATCAGGCGCGATAAAACCCTTATTTTTTTTATTACTTTGCACCCTTAAATTAATTAAAAGGGGTACAGGGCAAAGCACAGGTTGAAGAAAATTAGTTTAACAAGTTGTATTTTATGGTAATTCGGTAACTAAAATAGCAGAGAGTAAAAGGCATGTTCTCGATAGGAACTTTTTTTAAATAAATGTCTAAATCGTAGCTGGGGAAAGCCTTCGTAATGTTCATTCGGACAGACACACCACATCGTAATGGAACGCATTGCCTCGAAAGACATTCAGGAACAGTTGTAGGTCATACTAAAACAGAAACGAGTTGAAAAAATATTTCAAAGACCGAGAAACTACAAAAAACATGCATTATAAGGGACGGGGATGAAGCTAGGGGTGGGTAGTAATTGTCTTGTCAATCTAGAGGCTACTATTATACAATATAAATATACAGAGTAAAAGGGATGTTCTCGATAGGAACTTTTTTTAAGTAAATGTCTAAATCGTAGCTGGGGAAAGCCTTCGTAATGTTCATTCGGACAGACACACCACATCGTAATGGAACGCATTGCCTCGAAAGACATTCAGGAACAGTTGTAGGTCATACTAAAACAGAAACGAGTTGAAAAAATATTTCAAAGACCGAGAAACTACAAAAAACATGCATTATAAGGGACGGGGATGAAGCTAGGGGTGGGTAGTAATTGTCCTGTCAATCTAGAGGCTACTATTATACAATATAAATATACAGAGTAAAAGGGATGTTCTCGATAGGAACTTTTTTTTAAGTAAATGTCTAAATCGTAGCTGGGGAAAGCCTTCGTAATGTTCATTCGGACAGACACACACACTTCTTGTTCCAGGAGGCCCCAAATAGTGGAAGGTATTTATTTCTCCTCGAACCATAAGCTTTTGCGGCAGCAAGCTTCCCCTAATGGTTGGATGTGAAAATAATCATCATTATAAATTTCTATGATCTTAATAGGCCACCCCCGATACCTTAATTTTAAATCGTAAATAATACATCCTTCAAGAAAATTCACGAAAAAAGGGGTTAGTTTGTGTAGCGATCGCAGCGCGCAAAAGTCACCGAATGCGAATCGGCTAAACGATGAACTATAGGATTCAGCAATAATCCGTAAGATGGCAGAACTCTATTTAAATTAAATTGCAGTGCACTTGTAAAGGCGTTTCACTCGATTGGTTGACCAATCAGAGAAGTCCCGTAAACAACTCCACTGTAGGAAATTGCAGTGCACTTGTGAAGGCGGTTCACGTGATTGGCTGACCAATCAGAGGAGTCCCGTAAACAACTGCACTGCAATTTAGCAATCGTCGTGAAGTACGTTTGGTTGCCTATCCTATCAGGCGCGATAAAACCCTTATTTTTTTTATTACTTTGCACCCTTAAATTAATTAAAAGGGGTACAGGGCAAAGCACAGGTTGAAGAAAATTAGTTTAACAAGTTGTATTTTATGGTAATTCGGTAACTAAAATAGCAGAGAGTAAAAGGCATGTTCTCGATAGGAACTTTTTTTAAATAAATGTCTAAATCGTAGCTGGGGAAAGCCTTCGTAATGTTCATTCGGACAGACACACCACATCGTAATGGAACGCATTGCCTCGAAAGACATTCAGGAACAGTTGTAGGTCATACTAAAACAGAAACGAGTTGAAAAAATATTTCAAAGACCGAGAAACTACAAAAAACATGCATTATAAGGGACGGGGATGAAGCTAGGGGTGGGTAGTAATTGTCTTGTCAATCTAGAGGCTACTATTATACAATATAAATATACAGAGTAAAAGGGATGTTCTCGATAGGAACTTTTTTTAAGTAAATGTCTAAATCGTAGCTGGGGAAAGCCTTCGTAATGTTCATTCGGACAGACACACCACATCGTAATGGAACGCATTGCCTCGAAAGACATTCAGGAACAGTTGTAGGTCATACTAAAACAGAAACGAGTTGAAAAAATATTTCAAAGACCGAGAAACTACAAAAAACATGCATTATAAGGGACGGGGATGAAGCTAGGGGTGGGTAGTAATTGTCTTGTCAATCTAGAGGCTACTATTATACAATATAAATATACAGAGTAAAAGGGATGTTCTCGATAGGAACTTTTTTTAAGTAAATGTCTAAATCGTAGCTGGGGAAAGCCTTCGTAATGTTCATTCGGACAGACACACCACATCGTAATGGAACGCATTGCCTCAAAAGACATTCAGGAACAGTTGTAGGTCATACTAAAACAGAAACGAGTTGAAAAAATATTTCAAAGACCGAGAAACTACAAAAAACATGCATTATAAGGGACGGGGATGAAGCTAGGGGTGGGTAGTAATTGTCCTGTCAATCTAGAGGCTACTATTATACAATATAAATATACAGAGTAAAAGGGATGTTCTCGATAGGAACTTTTTTTAAGTAAATGTCTAAATCGTAGCTGGGGAAAGCCTTCGTAATGTTCATTCGGACAGACACACACACTTCTTGTTCCAGGAGGCCCCAAATAGTGGAAGGTATTTATTTCTCCTCGAACCATAAGCTTTTGCGGCAGCAAGCTTCCCCTAATGGTTGGATGTGAAAATAATCATCATTATAAATTTCTATGATCTTAATAGGCCACCCCCGATACCTTAATTTTAAATCGTAAATAATACATCCTTCAAGAAAATTCACGAAAAAAGGGGTTAGTTTGTGTAGCGATCGCAGCGCGCAAAAGTCACCGAATGCGAATCGGCTAAACGATGAACTATAGGATTCAGCAATAATCCGTAAGATGGCAGAACTCTATTTAAATTAAATTGCAGTGCACTTGTAAAGGCGTTTCACTCGATTGGTTGACCAATCAGAGAAGTCCCGTAAACAACTCCACTGTAGGAAATTGCAGTGCACTTGTGAAGGCGGTTCACGTGATTGGCTGACCAATCAGAGGAGTCCCGTAAACAACTGCACTGCAATTTAGCAATCGTCGTGAAGTACGTTTGGTTGCCTATCCTATCAGGCGCGATAAAACCCTTATTTTTTTTATTACTTTGCACCCTTAAATTAATTAAAAGGGGTACAGGGCAAAGCACAGGTTGAAGAAAATTAGTTTAACAAGTTGTATTTTATGGTAATTCGGTAACTAAAATAGCAGAGAGTAAAAGGCATGTTCTCGATAGGAACTTTTTTTTAAATAAATGTCTAAATCGTAGCTGGGGAAAGCCTTCGTAATGTTCATTCGGACAGACACACCACATCGTAATGGAACGCATTGCCTCGAAAGACATTCAGGAACAGTTGTAGGTCATACTAAAACAGAAACGAGTTGAAAAAATATTTCAAAGACCGAGAAACTACAAAAAACATGCATTATAAGGGACGGGGATGAAGCTAGGGGTGGGTAGTAATTGTCTTGTCAATCTAGAGGCTACTATTATACAATATAAATATACAGAGTAAAAGGGATGTTCTCGATAGGAACTTTTTTTAAGTAAATGTCTAAATCGTAGCTGGGGAAAGCCTTCGTAATGTTCATTCGGACAGACACACCACATCGTAATGGAACGCATTGCCTCGAAAGACATTCAGGAACAGTTGTAGGTCATACTAAAACAGAAACGAGTTGAAAAAATATTTCAAAGACCGAGAAGTTAGGTTAGGTGAGGTTAGGTTAGGTTAGGTGAGGTTAGGTGAGGTTAGGTTAGGTTAGGTTAGGTTAGGTTAGGTTAGGTTAGGTTAGGTTAGGTTAGGTTAGGTTAGGTTAGGTTAGGTTAGGTTAGGTTAGGTTAGGTTAGGTTAGGTTAGGTTAGGTTAGGTTAGGTTAGGTTAGGTTAGGTTAGGTTAGGTTAGGTTAGGTTAGGTTAGGTTAGGTTAGGTTAGGTTAGGTTAGGTTAGGTTAGGTTAGGTTAGGTTAGGTTAGGTTAGGTTAGGTTAGGTTAGGTTAGGTTAGGTTAGGTTAGGTTAGGTTAGGTTAGGTTAGGTTAGGTTAGGTTAGGTTAGGTTAGGTTAGGTTAGGTTAGGTTAGGTTAGGTTAGGTTAGGATATAGGGACTGTATAACGCCTTTTGGCACCGGACCAGGGGGGATGGATACCCTACCCATTTATCTACCTTTTGCCAAAAATTGGCGTCCGCAGCCCAACAGGGGGGGTCACAATTCGAGATAGGTCAAGTTGGGTTAGGTTAGGTTAGGACTTTGAAAATGAAAAGTTGAGTTGGGTTAGGTTAAGACTTTGACAATTGGATGAACTTGTGTTAGGTTAATACTTGGAAAATTATAGGAAGTCGGGTTAGGTTAAGACTTTGACAATTAGATGAACTTGTGTTAGGTTAATACTTGGAAAATTATAGGAAGTCGGGTTAGGTTAAGACTTTGACAATTGGATGAACTTGTGTTAGGTTAATACTTGGAAAATTATAGGAAGTCGGGTTAGGTTAAGACTTTGACAATTAGATGAACTTGTGTTGGGTTAGGTTAATACTTGGAAAATCGAAGAAGTTGGGTTGGGTTACGACTTGGAAAATTCTATGCTCCACACAGAATTTTCAAAGTTCTAACCTAGCTTAGGTTAGGACTTGGAAAATTCTGTGCTCCACGCACTTGGAAAAATTTTCGTAACAGATAGGAGGGGAGGAGGGAGGGATGTTTGGCACATTTGTGACGCCCCCTGTGGACGCCAATTTTTCACAAAAGGTAGATAAATGTGTAGGGTATCCATCCCCCCTGGTCCGGTGCCAAAAGGCGTTATACAGTCCCTTTATCCAGTTTCAGCATCGTAGCTCAAAGGATAAGCGAGGTTTGAGCTAAACCCGAAGTTAGCCGATCTTACCCGAACGTGAACGGGACGTCGCAGGTCAAATTGCTTGGTGGCGTTGGACAGGGCGTGACTTGCCGAGTCAGAAAAACCTTGTTTCCGGCACCTACGTCAAAGGATAAGCTAGTTAGCGAACGGAACGTCGTAGCTTAAATTGCTCGACGGTGTTGGAATGAGAGAGGCGTCAATAGTCTACCTACCAAGTTTCAGCGTCGTAGCTCAAAGGATAAGCTAAACCCGATGTTAGCCGATCTTATCCGAACGTGAACGGGACGTCGCAGGTCAAATTGCTTGGTGGCGTTGGACAGGGCGTGACTTGTCGAGTCAGAAAAACCTTGTTTCCGGCACCTACGTCAAAGGATAAGCTAGTTAGCGAACGGAACGTCGTAGCTTAAATTGCCCGACGGTGTTGGAATGAGAGAGGCGTCAATAGTCTACCTACCAAGTTTCAGCGTCGTAGCTCAAAGGATAAGCTAAACCCGATGTTAGCCGATCTTATCCGAACGTGAACGGGACGTCGCAGGTCAAATTGCTTGGTGGCGTTGGACAGGGCGTGACTTGCCGAGTCAGAAAAACCTTGTTTCCGGCACCTACGTCAAAGGATAAGCTAGTTAGCGAACGGAACGTCGTAGCTTAAATTGCCCGACGGTGTTGGAATGAGAGAGGCGTCAATAGTCTACCTACCAAGTTTCAGCGTCGTAGCTCAAAAGATAAGCGAGGTTAGAGCTAAACCCGATGTTAGCCGATCTTATCCGAACGTGAACGGGACGTCGCAGGTCAAATTGCTTGGTGGCGTTGGACAGGGCGTGACTTGGCGAGTCAGAAAAACCTTGTTTCCGGCACCTACGTCAAAGGATAAGCTAGTTAGCGAACGGAACGTCGTAGCTTAAATTGCTCGACGGTGTTGGAATGAGAGAGGCGTCAATAGTCTACCTACCAAGTTTCAGCTTCGTAGCTCAAAGGATAAGCGAGGTTTGAGCTAAACCCGATGTTAGCCGATCTTATCCGAACGTGAACGGGACGTCGCAGGTCAAATTGCTTGGTGGCGTTGGACAGGGCGTGACTTGCCGAGTCAGAAAAACCTTGTTTCCGGCACCTACGTCAAAGGATAAGCTAGTTAGCGAACGGAACGTCGTAGCTTAAATTGCCCGACGGTGTTGGAATGAGAGAGGCGTCAATAGTCGACCTACCAAGTTTCAGCGTCGTAGCTCAAAAGATAAGCGAGGTTAGAGCTAAACCCGATGTTAGCCGATCTTATCCGAACGTGAACGGGACGTCGCAGGTCAAATTGCTTGGTGGCGTTGGACAGGGCGTGACTTGCCGAGTCAGAAAAACCTTGTTTCCGGCACCTACGTCAAAGGATAAGCTAGTTAGCGAACGGAACGTCGTAGCTTAAATTGCCCGACGGTGTTGGAATGAGAGAGGCGTCAATAGTCTACCTACCAAGTTTCAGCGTCGTAGCTCAAAGGATAAGCGAGCTTTGAGCTAAACCCGATGTTAGCCGATCTTATCCGAACGTGAACGGGACGTCGCAGGTCAAATTGCTTGGTGGCGTTGGACAGGGCGTGACTTGCCGAGTCAGAAAAACCTTGTTTCCGGCACCTACGTCAAAGGATAAGCTAGTTAGCGAACGGAACGTCGTAGCTTAAATTGCTCGACGGTGTTGGAATGAGAGAGGCGTCAATAGTCTACCTACCAAGTTTCAGCGTCGTAGCTCAAAGGATAAGCGAGCTTTGAGCTAAACCCGATGTTAGCCGATCTTATCCGAACGTGAACGGGACGTCGCAGGTCAAATTGCTTGGTGGCGTTGGACAGGGCGTGACTTGCCGAGTCAGAAAAACCTTGTTTCCGGCACCTACGTCAAAGGATAAGCTCGTTAGCGAACGGAACGTCGTAGCTTAAATTGCTCGACGGTGTTGGAATGAGAGAGGCGTCAATAGTCTACCTACCAAGTTTCAGCGTCGTAGCTCAAAGGATAAGCGAGGTTTGAGCAAAATATACAAGGCGTTTCCTAAAAGGTTGGCATAATAAAAATTATTTTTTAAATGCAGCACCCTGTATGTTTTTACATTTTTGAAATCTGCGTTTAATTCTACATCCAATAATATACTTGCGTTTAATTTTTGACCTACTCGGAACAAAAAAATGTACAGGGTGGACGACGCAACAAAGTAGTTAATATCTCGTTTCCTATTGGAAATACGTTAATGTCTCGTTTCCTATTGAAAATACACAAAAATGATTCAATTAAAAGTTGCAAGGGACCACCACCATTTTAAAATATACAAGGGGTTTCCTAAAAGGTTGGCATTATAAAAATTATTTTTTTTAAATGCAACACCCTGTATATTTTTACATTTTTGAAGTCAGCGTTTAATTCTACATCCAATAATATACTTGCATTTAATTTTTGAACTACTAGAAATAAAAAAAAGTGTGCCAAGATATAATAATACAGGGTGATTCAACAAAGTAGTTAATATCTCGTTTCCTATAGAAAATACACAAAAATGTTTTAAATAAAAGTTGTAAGGGACCACGAATAGGACATTTTAAAACCATTTTAAAATATACAAGGCGTTTCCTAAAAGGTTGGCATAATAAAAATTATTTTTTAAATGCAGCACCCTGTATGTTTTTACATTTTTGAAATCTGCGTTTAATTCTACATCCAATAATATACTTGCGTTTAATTTTTGACCTACTCGGAACAAAAAAATGTACAGGGTGGACGACGCAACAAAGTAGTTAATATCTCGTTTCCTATTGGAAATACGTTAATGTCTCGTTTCCTATTGAAAATACACAAAAATGATTCAATTAAAAGTTGCAAGGGACCACCACCATTTTAAAATATACAAGGGGTTTCCTAAAAGGTTGGCATAATAAAAATTATTTTTTAAATGCAGCACCCTGTATGTTTTTACATTTTTGAAATCTGCGTTTAATTCTACATCCAACAATATACTTGCGTTTCATTGTTGACCTACTCGGAACAAAAAAATGTACAGGGTGGACGACGCAACAAAGTAGTTAATATCTCGTTTCCTATTGGAAATACGTTAATGTCTCGTTTCCTATTGAAAATACACAAAAATGATTCAATTAAAAGTTGCAAGGGACCACCACCATTTTAAAATATACAAGGGGTTTCCTAAAAGGTTGGCATTATAAAAATTTTTTTTTTTAAATGCAACACCCTGTATATTTTTACATTTTTGAAGTCAGCGTTTAATTCTACATCCAATAATATACTTGCATTTAATTTTTGAACTACTAGAAATAAAAAAAAGTGTGCCAAGATATAATAATACAGGGTGATTCAACAAAGTAGTTAATATCTCGTTTCCTATAGAAAATACACAAAAATGTTTTAAATAAAAGTTGTAAGGGACCACGAATAGGACATTTTAAAACCATTTTAAAATATACAAGGCGTTTCCTAAAAGGTGGGCATTATAAAAATTAATTTTTTTAAATGCAACACCCTGTATATTTTTACATTTTTGAAGTCAGCGTTTAATTCTACATCCAATAATATACTTGCATTTAATTTTTGAACTACTAGAAATAAAAAAAAGTGTGCCAAGATATAATAATACAGGGTGATTCAACAAAGTAGTTAATATCTCGTTTCCTATAGAAAATACACAAAAATGTTTTAAATAAAAGTTGTAAGGGACCACGAATAGGACATTTTAAAACCATTTTAAAATATACAAGGCGTTTCCTAAAAGGTGGGCATTATAAAAATTAATTTTTTTAAATGCAACACCCTGTATATTTTTACATTTTTGAAGTCAGCGTTTAATTCTACATCCAATAATATACTTGCATTTAATTTTTGAACTACTAGAAATAAAAAAAAGTGTGCCAAGATATTATAATACAGGGTGATTCAACAAAGTAGTTAATATCTCGTTTCCTATAGAAAATACACAAAAATGTTTTAAATAAAAGTTGTAAGGGACCACGAATAGGACATTTTAAAACCATTTTAAAATATACAAGGCGTTTCCTAAAAGGTTGGCATAATAAAAATTATTTTTTAAATGCAGTACCCTGTATGTTTTTACATTTTTGAAATCTGCGTTTAATTCTACATCCAATAATATACTTGCGTTTAATTTTTGACCTACTCGGAACAAAAAAATGTACAGGGTGGACGACGCAACAAAGTAGTTAATATCTCGTTTCCTATTGGAAATACGTTAATGTCTCGTTTCCTATTGAAAATACACAAAAATGATTCAATTAAAAGTTGCAAGGGACCGCCACCATTTTAAAATATACAAGGGGTTTCCTAAAAGGTTGGCATAATAAAAATTATTTTTTAAATGCAGCACCCTGTATGTTTTTACATTTTTGAAATCTGCGTTTAATTCTACATCCAATAATATACTTGCGTTTAATTTTTGACCTACTCGGAACAAAAAAATGTACAGGGTGGACGACGCAACAAAGTAGTTAATATCTCGTTTCCTATTGGAAATACGTTAATGTCTCGTTTCCTATTGAAAATACACAAAAATGATTCAATTAAAAGTTGCAAGGGACCACCACCATTTTAAAATATACAAGGGGTTTCCTAAAAGGTTGGCATAATAAAAATTATTTTTTAAATGCAGCACCCTGTATGTTTTTACATTTTTGAAATCTGCGTTTAATTCTACATCCAACAATATACTTGCGTTTAATTTTTGACCTACTCGGAACAAAAAAATGTACAGGGTGCGACGCAACAAAGTAGTTAATATCTCGTTTCCTATTGGAAATACGTTAATGTCTCGTTTCCTATTGAAAATACACAAAAATGATTCAATTAAAAGTTGCAAGGGACCACCACCATTTTAAAATATACAAGGGGTTTCCTAAAAGGTTGGCATAATAAAAATTATTTTTTAAATGCAGCACCCTGTATGTTTTTACATTTTTGAAATCTGCGTTTAATTCTACATCCAATAATATACTTGCGTTTAATTTTTGACCTACTCGGAACAAAAAAATGTACAGGGTGGACGACGCAACAAAGTAGTTAATATCTCGTTTCCTATTGGAAATACGTTAATGTCTCGTTTCCTATTGAAAATACACAAAAATGATTCAATTAAAAGTTGCAAGGGACCACCACCATTTTAAAATATACAAGGGGTTTCCTAAAAGGTTGGCATAATAAAAATTATTTTTTAAATGCAGCACCCTGTATGTTTTTACATTTTTGAAATCTGCGTTTAATTCTACATCCAACAATATACTTGCGTTTAATTTTTGACCTACTCGGAACAAAAAAATGTACAGGGTGCGACGCAACAAAGTAGTTAATATCTCGTTTCCTATTGGAAATACGTTAATGTCTCGTTTCCTATTGAAAATACACAAAAATGATTCAATTAAAAGTTGCAAGGGACCACCACCATTTTAAAATATACAAGGGGTTTCCTAAAAGGTTGGCATAATAAAAATTATTTTTTAAATGCAGCACCCTGTATGTTTTTACATTTTTGAAATCTGCGTTTAATTCTACATCCAATAATATACTTGCGTTTAATTTTTGACCTACTCGGAACAAAAAAATTTTAAATATACAAGGCGTTTCCTAAAAGGTTGGCATTATAAAAATTATGTTTTAAATGCAACATCCTGTATATTTTTACATTTTTGAAATCTGCGTTTAATTCTACACCCAATAATATACTTGCGTTTAATTTTTGAAGTACTAGAAACAAAAAAAAGGTAATACCTGGCAATATCTACGAAAATTACAACTTTTTTTTACCAAATTTATACAGATTTAGTTAGCTTCTTCTAAGTACTAAAAACTTTATTTAAACAATTTTGCGGTATCTATAATAACTTCCGAGAAAAAAGGTGTTTCCAATTTCGCATTCCATCCTGTATAATTTTAGTAACAGCTCCTACCAAGGTTGGGTATTTTATGTCCACTCCAATTAGTATTTAATTTAAAATTTAACATTTAATTTATAATCAATCGAAAAGATAAAGTTAACCAACACCTTATAGTAGACTATTATATTTAAGACAATAATAATTTTTTCTGATTTTTATATTGCTTTTTACGCAAAATGTGGCTAATTAAACACGAAGTGGACAATTTGTACCCACCCTTGGGAGTCGAAGGGTTAATTGAAATCGCTATACATGCACGCGCGCGCCCTATCTTTTTTGCGTCGATACAAAAAAATGTTTTAGACAAAAATTAATGTTGTAGTAGATAGTTTGAGGATTTAAAAAAAAATTAATTGTTTAAAAATCTATGGGGTGGTTATCAAAACAATATGATTTGAAGTTTTTGATCGGTCGCCATTTCGTTATTTAAGAAAATATAAAATAAGTGTAAATACAAAATATGTTGTAAAGAGAACAAACAACCGTAAGCTCATTTTGAAAACCTTTCGTTTTTTGAAATATTCCCTAAAATGAGGGAGTTATTACGATTGTAAAAAAAGCAAAAGAAATCGAAAAATCCTACCAGTTTGAGAACCTTCTGATGGAGCCCCATACTTGAAATAAGTCCAGCACACCAATTTTCATCGAAGACTATTTCAAAAGGATGTTTGTTGACGATAAATAAATCACAATAGGGGAAAACAGTGTGATTGTGGAACACATTGTTGTCATCTTGAATAATCTTCCGAAAATGCTCCTTCACACTCTGCCAAGTGCGGTTTTCACGTTTCATTCATCCAACATTTGTTGCCGCGCGTAACGAGGAATATAATTTCTGTAAAAGAGACATTATTTAAAATGTGTTTGAAAAACTTGTAACCTTGGGTTAATTTTCTTGGTCAGTTTGACTCGCCTAAATTTATTGTTATAGCAATTTTGAAATAAATACAGACAGTTTGGATGTGTAATTAGCATAGAATAACTTCAGTTCTTAGCACTAATTATAGTATTGATAATGGAAATATGCAAACAAAGAACAAGCTTGGCTTGGGTATTACTGTCCTACCTTCAAATTGCGATTTAACGATCACATAGCTGACAGAGCACATCACAGACATAACTACACAATATTATAACACCTACACATATATAGGTTGCCGTTTTCAGTACGCCATTAAACTCACAAAGCATATAATTATTAATTAAATTCGGCTGTCATTTACAGTAACACCGAAGACGCTAACAAAATGGCTTTTCAGCTGCTCGATGCGACGATGCATCCGTAGATTCCCACTGACGCAGTATGTACACGCAGATAGAAACTGCGATCGGTGGGAACTCCGGGAAGCATCCAGCAGCAAGTCGTTCACGTGACAACTTTCAGCGCCAGGGAATTTTGTCTTCTTTATGTTGGCGATTGGCTATTTAGTAACTAACAAATGTCACACTTTTGACGTTCAAGCCTTATTTACTGTTTAAAATTAATAAAATTGCACAGGGGCTCTATTAAGATCATAACCAACCATTGCAGAAAGCATACAAAAGCTTATATTCAAGAAGGAAACACTGTTTCGTCGGTTTAGAACAAGATGGTTTAACCTCGTGTTGGCTGTTTAAATGATGGGGCCCCCTTAAATGATTACATGCAAGTTACTTTATTGCCCCTAAAGGGAATTCTTGCAAACTAAGGTTAGCTATGTTTAACCCATCAATGTTTGAGGAGTGTGTTGGTTTCCGTTGATGTTGGCGTTCGTAACCAGGTTCTAGTACCCCACATTTGTAGAACCTGGGTGTGCTCGCCAGCTCTCGATTTAAGAAGTGGATTTCCGGAAGCTCTGTATATGCACTTAATTCTGCGGGTACAAAATTCCATCTGACTTCCTTTCCTAGGCAACCAATGTGAATTTCATAAACGTCTGGGTTTTGCATCTAAGCTCTAAGCTATGAAGCTAGAAGGAGGCAGTGTAATTAAAAGCACACGCAGTGGTTCGGATGAGTCGCAAAATTACACTGCACGTGAGTTTAAACTCCTTATTTCTTTGCATATTTATAACTATCATAGATAATAAGTATCCTTGTTCTCTTACAGGTACTTTATATCGCGCACGTACCATTACCATTATTATAATACATTCAGAAAACTCCCGTGACATTTAACGTGTCGAATGGAAAATTCAGTTGTTTAATATAAACTTCCCTATTAGCTATTGGGTAATCAAGGCCGCATTTTAAAAATTAGTAATTTGTATATTGGCCAACTAAATTTTCCATTTGAAACATCACTGGAGTTTTCTGAATTACCTATTATGTGTATTATTAATTTCTTATTGAACGTTATTGAATGTATTTGGTTCATTCTTTCTATTTTGAGGCAGTCTTCCAAGTAACGATTTGCTTGTAAAGTAAATGTGTGTAACTGTATAGATTAAAACTCCGTAAAAACTCGTGATGTTAGTAGGGCTCTAAAAATAAAATAAACCGTTCACAAAATAAAGGGTCAAAAATGTATGTCGTGAGTTTAGAATATCTCGAAATCCGATTGAGGGATTCCCTCAAGTTTTTCAGGAGGAATGTAGCACCCTCCACCCTATCAGAGAGCGTTAACACAGACCGAAGGGTAAATGATATCTCGTGATGTTAGTAGGGCTCTAAAAATAATAAACCGTTCACAAAATAAAGGGTCAAATGTCTTTGAGTTGGTTTAAATATTTAATAGAAATATTGTTTGTTGTAGATTTTGTTGTGAAGCAGAGAGAAGATTAGGTTCTCAAAAAGGTATGGATGAATTAAAGTTGGTACCTACCGTTCTTTCGTGGTGTTGACTGGGAGCATATCCGAGAAAGACCAGCTGCTATCTATATCAGTGGAAGTTAAATCGATTGATGATTTTCCGGATGTTAAATTGGAAATTCGTAAGCAGTTCTTAATTGTTATTTTTGGCCAAGAATGTTTTTTATTCGACATTTTCTTTGTAATAATATTATACCCCCCCCCCGTTTTACAAATTTTATTAACAAACAATTCTGATTGAGAACCTTCTGTCTGTATCGTTGTACCCTCTCTGCTATTTTAGTTACCGAATTACCATAAAATAATACAACTTGTTAAACTAATTTTCTTCAACCTGCACACAACATTGTGCTTTGCCCTGTACGTGTTTTAATTAGTTTAAGGGATGAAGGTAATAAAACAAATAAGGGTTTTACCGCGCCTGATAGGATAGATAGATGATAGAAATTGCAGTGGAGTTGTTTAGGGGACTTCTCTGATTGGTTGGGTTGGTTAGCCAATCGCGTAAACCACCTTCACAAGTGCACTGCAATTTTCTTCAGTGGAGTTGTTTACGGGACTTCTCTGATTGGTTGGGTTGGTTAGCCAATCGCGTAAACCACCTTAACAAGTGCACTGCAATTTAATTTAAATAGAGTGCTGCCATCTTTACGGATTATTGCCGAGTCCTATAGTTCAACGTTTAGCCGATTCGCATTCGGTACCTTTTGCGCGCTGCGATCGCTACACAAACTAACCCCTTTTTTCGGTGAATTTTCTTGGAAGGATGTATTTACCATTTAAAATTACGGCACCGGGGGGGCCTATTAAGATCATAGAAATTTATAATGATGATTATTTTCACATCCAAGCATTAGGGGAAGAAGCTCTAGCAAAAGCTTATTTTTTTATTCGACATTTTCTTTGTAATAATATTATAATATTTGTAAATAATCTTAGAAATTTAAATGGTTTTTCACCACCCCCCGCCCCCCCCCCCGTTTTACAAATTTTATTAAAAAACAATTCTGATTGAGAACCTTCTGTCTGTATCGTTGTACCCTCTCTGCTATTTTAGTTACCGAATTACCATAAAATAATACAACTTGTTAAACTAATTTTCTTCAACCTGCACACAACATTGTGCTTTGCCCTGTACGTGTTTTAATTAGTTTAAGGGATGAAGGTAATAAAACAAATAAGGGTTTTACCGCGCCTGATAGGATAGATAGATGATAGAAATTGCAGTGGAGTTGTTTAGGGGACTTCTCTGATTGGTTGGGTTGGTTAGCCAATCGCGTAAACCACCTTCACAAGTGCACTGCAATTTAATTTAAATAGAGTGCTGCCATCTTTACGGATTATTGCCGAGTCCTATAGTTCAACGTTTAGCCGATTCGCATTCGGTACCTTTTGCGCGCTGCGATCGCTACACAATCTAACCCCTTTTTTCGGTGAATTTTCTTGGAAGGATGTATTTACCATTTAAAATTACGGCACCGGGGGGGCCTATTAAGATCATAGAAATTTATAATGATGATTATTTTCACATCCAAGCATTAGGGGAAGAAGCTCTAGCAAAAGCTTATTTTTTTATTCGACATTTTCTTTGTAATAATATTATAATATTTGTAAATAATCTTAGAAATTTAAATGGTTTTTCACCACCCCCCGCCCCCCCCCCGTTTTACAAATTTTATTAAAAAACAATTCTGATTGAGAACCTTCTGTCTGTATCGTTGTACCCTCTCTGCTATTTTAGTTACCGAATTACCATAAAATAATACAACTTGTTAAACTAATTTTCTTCAACCTGCACACAACATTGTGCTTTGCCCTGTACGTGTTTTAATTAGTTTAAGGGATGAAGGTAATAAAACAAATAAGGGTTTTACCGCGCCTGATAGGATAGATAGATGATAGAAATTGCAGTGGAGTTGTTTAGGGGACTTCTCTGATTGGTTGGGTTGGTTAGCCAATCGCGTAAACCACCTTCACAAGTGCACTGCAATTTAATTTAAATAGAGTGCTGCCATCTTTACGGATTATTGCCGAGTCCTATAGTTCAACGTTTAGCCGATTCGCATTCGGTACCTTTTGCGCGCTGCGATCGCTACACAATCTAACCCCTTTTTTCGGTGAATTTTCTTGGAAGGATGTATTTACCATTTAAAATTACGGCACCGGGGGGGCCTATTAAGATCATAGAAATTTATAATGATGATTATTTTCACATCCAAGCATTAGGGGAAGAAGCTCTAGCAAAAGCTTATATTCGAGGAGAAATAAATAAATACCTTCCACTATTTGGGCCTTCCTGGAACAAGAAGACGGTTTTTAAACCTTGCACCAACTGACTGTTTACAACGATTTAAGGTAAGTGACTTTAGTATCCCTGAAGTGAATTCGTGCAAACTAAGTTTCAGTTGATGTTGCTGTTCGTAACCAGGCGCTAGTTTTAGGGAGTTTTTGTAGATATATATCGAAGAGCATGTTGTGATCGTGGGCATGAAACGTCCTGCCTTTGTTAATACTTGAAAAGGGTGTCCTGTATAATAAGAAGAGAAATCGTTTCCAAAAGAGAGAAGTCGCAGATCAGTACGGACTGCTGGACGACGGCAAGAGAAGAGACGAGCTCTGGTTTATAGCACGGTAGGAACACTCCTGACTATAATATGTATCGCACGAGAAGTGTTGTGCTTGCTTGCTTGCTTGCTTGATTGTTGGTTGTGTGACTGGGGTAATCGTGTACGAGCTGTTTTGTTATTAAAATCGGGTTTAAAGAGTAGCTAACAAGTTTATTAATATAAAGAAATACAACTTTGGTACATTGATAAAAAAAAGTTAACAAGATAAAAAGCAGAGAGCTCTGTGGAAGATTAGGTTCTCAAAAAGGTATGGATGAATTAAAGTTGGTACCTACCGTTCTTTCGTGGTGTTGACTGGGAGCATATCCGAGAAAGACCAGCCGCTATCTATATCAGTGGAAGTTAAATCGATTGATGATTTTCCGGATGTTAAATTGGAAATTCGTAAGCAGTTCTTAATTGTTATTTTTGGCCAAGAATGTTTTTTATTCGACATTTTCTTTGTAATAATATTATAACCCCCCCCCCCCCCCCCGTTTTACAAATTTTATTAACAAACAATTCTGATTGAGAACCTTCTGTCTGTATCGTTGTACCCTCTCTGCTATTTTAGTTACCGAATTACCATAAAATAATACAACTTGTTAAACTAATTTTCTTCAACCTGCACACAACATTGTGCTTTGCCCTGTACGTGTTTTAATTAGTTTAAGGGATGAAGGTAATAAAACAAATAAGGGTTTTACCGCGCCTGATAGGATAGATAGATGATAGAAATTGCAGTGGAGTTGTTTAGGGGACTTCTCTGATTGGTTGGGTTGGTTAGCCAATCGCGTAAACCACCTTCACAAGTGCACTGCAATTTAATTTAAATAGAGTGCTGCCATCTTTACGGATTATTGCCGAGTCCTATAGTTCAACGTTTAGCCGATTCGCATTCGGTACCTTTTGCGCGCTGCGATCGCTACACAATCTAACCCCTTTTTTCGGTGAATTTTCTTGGAAGGATGTATTTACCATTTAAAATTACGGCACCGGGGGGGCCTATTAAGATCATAGAAATTTATAATGATGATTATTTTCACATCCAAGCATTAGGGGAAGAAGCTCTAGCAAAAGCTTATTTTTTTATTCGACATTTTCTTTGTAATAATATTATAATATTTGTAAATAATCTTAGAAATTTAAATGGTTTTTCACCACCCCCCGCCCCCCCCCCCGTTTTACAAATTTTATTAAAAAACAATTCTGATTGAGAACCTTCTGTCTGTATCGTTGTACCCTCTCTGCTATTTTAGTTACCGAATTACCATAAAATAATACAACTTGTTAAACTAATTTTCTTCAACCTGCACACAACATTGTGCTTTGCCCTGTACGTGTTTTAATTAGTTTAAGGGATGAAGGTAATAAAACAAATAAGGGTTTTACCGCGCCTGATAGGATAGATAGATGATAGAAATTGCAGTGGAGTTGTTTAGGGGACTTCTCTGATTGGTTGGGTTGGTTAGCCAATCGCGTAAACCACCTTCACAAGTGCACTGCAATTTTCTTCAGTGGAGTTGTTTACGGGACTTCTCTGATTGGTTGGGTTGGTTAGCCAATCGCGTAAACCACCTTAACAAGTGCACTGCAATTTAATTTAAATAGAGTGCTGCCATCTTTACGGATTATTGCCGAGTCCTATAGTTCAACGTTTAGCCGATTCGCATTCGGTACCTTTTGCGCGCTGCGATCGCTACACAAACTAACCCCTTTTTTCGGTGAATTTTCTTGGAAGGATGTATTTACCATTTAAAATTACGGCACCGGGGGGGCCTATTAAGATCATAGAAATTTATAATGATGATTATTTTCACATCCAAGCATTAGGGGAAGAAGCTCTAGCAAAAGCTTATTTTTTTATTCGACATTTTCTTTGTAATAATATTATAATATTTGTAAATAATCTTAGAAATTTAAATGGTTTTTCACCACCCCCCGCCCCCCCCCCGTTTTACAAATTTTATTAAAAAACAATTCTGATTGAGAACCTTCTGTCTGTATCGTTGTACCCTCTCTGCTATTTTAGTTACCGAATTACCATAAAATAATACAACTTGTTAAACTAATTTTCTTCAACCTGCACACAACATTGTGCTTTGCCCTGTACGTGTTTTAATTAGTTTAAGGGATGAAGGTAATAAAACAAATAAGGGTTTTACCGCGCCTGATAGGATAGATAGATGATAGAAATTGCAGTGGAGTTGTTTAGGGGACTTCTCTGATTGGTTGGGTTGGTTAGCCAATCGCGTAAACCACCTTCACAAGTGCACTGCAATTTAATTTAAATAGAGTGCTGCCATCTTTACGGATTATTGCCGAGTCCTATAGTTCAACGTTTAGCCGATTCGCATTCGGTACCTTTTGCGCGCTGCGATCGCTACACAATCTAACCCCTTTTTTCGGTGAATTTTCTTGGAAGGATGTATTTACCATTTAAAATTACGGCACCGGGGGGGCCTATTAAGATCATAGAAATTTATAATGATGATTATTTTCACATCCAAGCATTAGGGGAAGAAGCTCTAGCAAAAGCTTATTTTTTTATTCGACATTTTCTTTGTAATAATATTATAATATTTGTAAATAATCTTAGAAATTTAAATGGTTTTTCACCACCCCCCGCCCCCCCCCCGTTTTACAAATTTTATTAAAAAACAATTCTGATTGAGAACCTTCTGTCTGTATCGTTGTACCCTCTCTGCTATTTTAGTTACCGAATTACCATAAAATAATACAACTTGTTAAACTAATTTTCTTCAACCTGCACACAACATTGTGCTTTGCCCTGTACGTGTTTTAATTAGTTTAAGGGATGAAGGTAATAAAACAAATAAGGGTTTTACCGCGCCTGATAGGATAGATAGATGATAGAAATTGCAGTGGAGTTGTTTAGGGGACTTCTCTGATTGGTTGGGTTGGTTAGCCAATCGCGTAAACCACCTTCACAAGTGCACTGCAATTTAATTTAAATAGAGTGCTGCCATCTTTACGGATTATTGCCGAGTCCTATAGTTCAACGTTTAGCCGATTCGCATTCGGTACCTTTTGCGCGCTGCGAT